>WNWU01000061.1:3705159-3732702 GCA_012654045.1 Ptyas mucosa | reverse complement strand
TCTACTCTACTCTACTCTACTCTACTCTACTCTACTCTACTCTACTCTACTCTACTCTACTCTACTCTACTCCACTCCACTCCACTCCACTCCACTCCACTCCACTCCACTCCACTCCACTCCACTCCATTCCATTCCATTCTCTTCTATTTTCAAGCCTTTAAAATAGTAAAGTAGTAGATACCAGTGCAGATTTCAAAGACCAAAATAGAAGCCATTTGGTGTGTGCAAACATATGGCGAAGCTGTAGGAGAACTAATAACCTGCTATGCTATCACTGTGGGAGATTATTTTTTTTTAGCTTCCTCTTCAAGCTACATTCCCTTGGTAAATGACATATATGTTGCTTCCCGATCTGCAAAATGGAAACCTCTTCTCTTGCAAGGACCATTCCTAGTTTGCAAGGATCATTTGGAGGAAAAAATAAACCATCAACAACAACGGATAGAATTCATCCCCAGAATTACGGAAATTATTTTGCAAATCTATTAGGCTATAAAACTAGGTAAGGAATCTCTTTTTTTGGTCCCCTCCAGCGATCTTATCTAGTAGGGACAATGGAGCGTATGAGATTGTGTCTAATAGAAGAATTGGAGGTTTTTGTCTCTGGAGACACGGAAGTGTGATGAAGCAAGAAGAAGTTGCCGTGACTGTTGTATTTGGGAAAAGTCAGCTTCTGCCGGACAAAAACACTTCCCACCTCAAGGCTAGGATCAGCTCTTCCCTTTTTCCAAAAGGACATTAAAGTTTATAAATCCAGAACTCCGATATGAGATGACATAAAACATACAAAGAATGCTTGCAGGAATTGGGTATGTCTAATCCAGGGCTCTGCAATCTTAAACACGCAAAGATCCAGTTGGACCCGTTTCCCACAGAAAAGAAAACACCGGGAGCCACAAAAACCTTCCCGTGTCTGACTATTTCTTGAGCGGCCACAAAACTAGCCTATGTAGTTGAATTAAACCTTCTGTTTTCTTCTGAAACTTTTCTTTTCTTGGATTTATCCATGGTTGGCCTACCGGGGGTTGAAAAGCTCAATAAATCGAATGCCGGCGGGTGTTGCACATTGGTGGTTGTGACGCATATTTTGAGTGACAGGGAGCCGCAGCAGAAGGGTGAAAGAGCCACATGCGGCCCCAGAGCCGCCGGTTGCTGACCCCTGGTCTAGTCAAATGAAGAGAAGGACTAGGAGCAATGGTGGGATTCAAATAATTTAACAACCTGTTCTCTGCCCTAATGAACGGATTGGGTGGGCGTGGCCATGGTGGGTGTGGCCAAGGGGAGTGATAAGCAGCACTCGGCCTCCTGCACTCCCCTGGGAGCAAAACTACTCCCCACAAAAATGTGGGGGCGGGGGGCACTGCCTCCCACACCCCATTTTGGGCCTAGTAGGCCTCCCTGCAGCCTCCTGGGAGCAAAAATGGGCCACGGGGGGGGGCTGCCCCAGTGCCCCATTTTGAGCCTAGTAAACCTCCCTGCAGCCTCCTGGGAGCAAAAATGGGCCACGGAGGGGGGGGCTGCCCCTGTGCCCCATTTTGAGCCTAGTAGGCCTCTCTGCAGCCTCCTGGGAGCAAAAATGGGCCATTGGGGGGGCTGCCCCCCGTGCCCCATTTTGAGCCTAGTCAGCCTCCCTGCAGCCTCCTGGGAGCCAAAACGGGGCGCATGGGGACTCCTGGAAGGGGTGGGGAGGGGAGGGGCCAGCCATCAATCAGTTTGCCTGAACTGGCACGAACTGGCTGAATCCCACCACTGACTAGGAATGACATGATTAGCATCTTCTAATGGGGCGAGGGAGGGGGGCAACCATTCTGCAAAGCACCTCAAGGCAGGACAAGAAGCAATGGATGGAAAGTGTGAAAAACGATCATAAGTCACTTTTTTCACTGCCGTTGAAACTCCAAACTCTCACTAAATGAACTGTTGTAAGTCAAAGACTACCTGTATAATGCCGGTACGATGCTGCCGTTCACCATCAGTGCTAGAAGGGAGTGGGGCTTGCTCTCTGTTTATGTACAGGTGGCTTGCTCTGTCAGTCTTGGTGGTTCCTTGGTTAGGCTGTATATTTGTACTTACTGTATTTACACTTGTACAGAAACAAACCCCACTCCCTTCTAGCACTGATGATGTTACTTAGTTGGGTAATGGGATGTCTGCAAGGATAAAACCAAGCTCAGAGAGCATCAAGGATCCCACAGTTGTCACCTTTCTCCTCTTCCTTTACTTCACAAACCCTGCTCCCTTCCAGTACTAATGATGTTCCTAGTTGGGTAATAAAATATCTGCAAGAAAACAACCAAGCATCAAGGACCTCCTCCTCCTCCTGTTTCCTCCTCTTCCTCCTCCTCTACACAAAACTCTTCCAGTACTGATGATGTCCCTTAGTGGGGTCATGAAATGTCTGCAAGAAAACAACCAACCTCAGAGAGCACCAAGGATCTTACAGTCCTCCTCCTCCTCCTCTCTCTTTCCTCCTCTTCCTCCTCCTCTGCACAAAACTCTTCCAGTACTGATGATGTTCCCTAGTGGGGTCATGAAACGTCTGCAAGAAAACAACCAACCTCAGAGAGCACCAAGGATCCTACAGTCCTCCTCCTCCTCCTCTCTCTTTCCTCCTCTTCCTCCTCCTCTGCACAAAACTCTTCCAGTACTGATGATGTTCCCTAGTGGGGTCATGAAACGTCTGCAAGAAAACAACCAACCTCAGTAAACACCAAGGATCCTACAGTCCTCCTCTTCCTCCTCCTCCTCCTCCTCTTCCTCCTCCTCTTCCTCCTCCTCCCCTTCCCCCTCCTCCTTCTCCTCCTCTCCATAAGCCTCTTCTTGTGCTGATGAAGTTCCCTAGTTGGGTCATGAAACTTCTGCAAGAAAACAATCAAGCTCAGACCCCCACAGTTCAACCCTAAGCTACTAATATTCTCTCTAAATACTCTTAGTCAATAGATAGATCCCGTCGTTCCTGCAACACACGATCTCACCAATTCTGGTTTGTAATCGCCTTTCTTCCCCCACCAACCCACCAACCCATCAAGTCTATATTCTATTTAATCAGCTAATGCTATTTTTCCCCAAAGCACCCAGAAGATAAAGCCTCTCTCTCTCTCTCTCTTAATCTCCCTTCTTAAATCTAATCAAGTCCGTTCAAATTAATTCATTTCTGCGACTTCTTTTTGAAACACAACCAAAATTCCTCTCCCTTTTGTTTGGTTGTCGGCTGGCAGTTGGAATAATCAAGATGGATTTCACTAAGTCAGCTCATTGGCTTAGAGCTTTATTTGTGGTGAAAATCTCTCTCTCTCTCTCTCTCTCTCTCTCTCTGTGTGTGTGTGTGTGTTCGTTTAGCCCGCAGTGGAGGATTTTGAAATAAATAGAGCCATGCATGCTTTTAATAATTTGATTGGTCGGAGACGGAGATAATTACATAATTTGTCTTAGATGGAGAGATTTTACTGCTTTCATGCAAACATTTTTTTGGGGAGGGAGGAAGGAGCAGAAGACAGACATGAATGGGTAAAATGAAATACCACCATATATATATATATTAAAAAAATATGGTTTCTGGTTTTGGAGCTCCTGTAAGAAAGTTTGGATCAGGATTATATCACAGAGCGATGTAATGATATTTCTTGAATGAAAAATTAAGGGCGCCTCCTTCAAAAAGCCGATCGATAAACTAAATTGGATTTACATTTACATTTAAAGTTAATTAAAGTTAGATTTACTGAACACAGTTATTTTCCAGTCATGTATTTAATATTTTTTTCTCCTTGTGGAATGTTGAAAGACGGTATTTAATAATAATAATAACTTTTTCGGGGGGGATTTAGCCAAGCTTTTGGAAGGCTATGTTCAACCCTCTCAATTAATTAAAAACAGGAGCCATATCCTATGGGTAATGGATTTTAGAAAGGTTGAACCTGTTTTAAAAGCTGTGAGGCTGCATAGGGACTGCAGTTCAAAACTTAAGCCTGAATTCCTATATCACTCCAAGACATTATTTTATGCGTTTATTTATTGAAAGGTATTGGCTTCCCAGTTCTGGTGGAGTCATAATGTAGATCTTTTAGCGTACGAGTGTCAAACTGTATTTCTACAAGGCCAGTAACAGTAACAGAGTTGGAAGAGACCTTGGAGGTCATCTAGTCCAACCCCCTGCTCACGCAGGAGACCTATACTAGGGATTCGAACCGCCAAACTGCTGACCTTTCTGATCGACAAGCTCAGTGTCTTAGCCACTGAGACACTTAGTCAGGGCGGATCAGCATTGCAATTCTCCTCCGCGGGCCGATGGGGGGGGGGAGGAGGGAGAGGAGATGGTACGGACACCTCCTGCAGCACCCTGCCAGGCAAAACGGGCACGGGGCCCGCCAGTGCCCCGTTTTGGACAGCAAAGTGCTGCAGGAGGCCGTTCATGCTGAAAACAGGCCATGGGGGAAGGGGCACGGCCCGCGGGCAGCCTCCCTGTGCCCCGTTTTGGCCGGCAGTGTTCTGCCCCAGCTACGGATCCCAAAGAACACAGCACACACAAACTCTGAACAAAAGTTAGTTTATTCAAATAACGCCGGCTGTTAATAAGCGTTCTTAACAGCCTGCCAGAATTCCACAGATAAAATAGTCAGAGTCTTACTGGAATTGGCAGAAAGTCCAGAAACAAGGTTGCAGAGACATCCCAATGCGATGATTAGCGAACTAAAGTTGTTTCCTGCAGCTTGTTACAAGCTGCGTTCTTTCTTAAATAGGCTAAGGGCGTGGCCAATTAGGCCCAAGCCTTACTCTCGAGGAGACCTCCTCCTGAGGAGCCACTCCTGCCTTTTGGTAGCTCTGCGTGCCCATGCATCGAGAAGAAGCTCCTCTTCTTCATCCTCTTCACTTAAAGGAGCCTCTGGAGGTTCTGAAGGCCCTGGCTGAATCCCTGCCTCTGGCACCAAATCTTCTCCAGCCTCCTCGCTGTCCGGCTCGAGCGCCGGCTGCACAGGCTGCTGGCGCAGCACCACACCAGCCTCCTCCTCGTCAGGATCAGCAACAATCCGCGCAGGCCGCTGGCGGGCCACAACAGGCAGGGTGCTGCAGGATGCCGTCCAAGCTGAAAACTGCATGCAACCCCCCAGCACCCCATTTTCGCTAGTAGAGGGACCGCGGGCCAGTCCTTTGCTATTTCCAGGCCGGCCCCTTGGACTAAATTTAAGCATCCTGCAAGCTGGATCCGGCCCACAGGCCTTGAGTTTGACACTCCCGCTTTAGCATGTCGGGCAAAAATAGTTGTGGTTTAGAACGTATAAAAATGAGGGGGAAAGCTATTACCGTAATACTACTAGGGATATATTTTAAACAGAAAATTGATTCATTGATCATGGTATAGTCCTCGACTTACAACCACAATTGAGCCCAAAATTTCTATTGCTAAGTGAGACAGTGGCTAAGTGAATCTTGCCTCATTTTGCGACCTTTCTTGTCACCATCGCTAAGTGAATCACTGCAGTTATTAAGTTATTAAGGGAACCTGGCTCCCCCCCACCCCTCCATTGTCAGAAGGTCACAAAAGAGGAACACGTGAGTGCAGTAAACCGTCGTAAATATGAACCGGTTGCCAGGCATCTGATCATGTGACCATGGAGATGCTGCGCTGGTCAGAAGTGTGAAGAATGGTCCCTAAGTCGCTTTTACAGTGGCGTCGCAACTCTGAACATTCACTAAATGAATGGTTGTAAATCGAGGATTATCTGTATTCCCAATTTTGTACATGTTTTCGTTCACCCAGAAAGATTTGCGGGATTGCGTCTGCCTATATTGTTAGATTCATTGTTTGTTTTTCAACTGAATTGACAAAACTTGAACTGAATGCGACCACGGCCAACGGAGTGTAGGAAGAAAAATCCATCTGGTTCAGTTCGAAGCCTGGAGAAAGGCGCTGGAAACAAAATGGAGGCTGATTGGAAAGAAAGTTTATTGATGAACAGAACCACAGTGTGCGGTTCTGGGACAGCTGAGAAAATGGAGTTGAGAATAGGCTGGGTTTTTATACCTTTTTGATTCCTATGGGGTCATGTAAGGATCATAGCTGGCTCTATAAGCAAAAGGGGAAATGCAAATCCTAATGGTTTATCTGAGCTAATCTTGTCTTGCCTAATTGTGTTGCTTATCTGGAGTTTCTGTCTGACCCAGTCTTTCTGAATGGATTATCAAATCTGCATTTCTAAAAATTGGCCTCCTCAGTTTCTGCTTGGGGCAGGGAAACTGGAGCTGGTTTCTGCTGCTCTTAAGATTTTTTCCTATTTCTCCTTTAGGGGAAATATTCTATCCTGCCTTTTTTAATATTCCCCCCAATATTTCATTCTCTAGGAGGGTGCGTGTGGGGTCTCTTAATTTGACTTAAAAGTTGAGTACAATCTGAATAAGCTCGCATAAAATAAACCTGCTAATGATTCTTCTCTCTTATTTCCCAAGGAGTAAACTGTGGGAAAGTTTCAAGTGATGATTCAGCAAGAATGAAGATGATGCGCCAAAATTCTCCTCTCGTTTTTTTTTCTCCACCTGCTCACCTGTATACAAATGTCAGTGCTGGCTGAGATTCCTTTCCACTTTTCTTTCCTCCTCCAGGCGCCCGTGAATAAAATCTCATTTATTTTGATTTTGCTGCCATATTGAAGCAATTAGAAGCTCCCTTATCTACTGGCCAAATGACTCAACTTCTTTAAATGAAGGTAAGTTTTCCAAGAAAGGAGATCTCATTTGAAAGGCAATGAGAAATGATCAGACCTGAAGAATTACTTCATAATCTCCTTTCTTTCTTTCTTTCTTTCTTTCTTTCTTTCTTTCTTTCTTTCTTTCTTTCTTTCTTTCTTTCTTTCTTCCTTCCTTCCTTCCTTCCTTCCTTCCTTCCTTCCTTCCTTCCTTCCTTCTTTCTTTCTTTCTTTCTTTCTTTCTTTCTTTCTTTCTGTTATAGGCATGAGGTTGACCTAGAAGGCATCAAAGATTCCTTCCCGCTTCTATTCTGTTCTGTTCTGTTCTGTTCTCTATTCTCTATTCTCTATTCTCTATTCTCTATTCTCTATTCTCTATTCTCTATTCTCTATTCTCTATTCTCTATTCTCTATTCTCTATTCTCTATTCTATTCTCTATTCCCGTGATGGCGAACCTATGGCACGCATACCGCAGATGGCACGTGTAGCCATATCAGTGGGCACGCCAGCTCAGCTTCCAGAGAGGCTCTGGAGGCTGGGGACAGCAAAAGATGTCACTTCCTGTCCAACGGGAGTTGGGAAATGGGCCACTTCAGGCTTCTGGAGGACCTCCGAAGGAGTGGGGAAGGTTGTTCTTGCCCTCCCCAGATGCATAGAGAGGATCTGGTGCCAGGTGAGAAAGAAAAACAGGCCTACCGGGCCATTGCGTGCCAGGAGCGAGGGGGAGGGGGGGTTGCGCTCGCATGCACAGGGTAGGCACATAGAATTATGGGTATGGGCACGCGCACGCATGAACCTCCCCCGCTCCCCCCTCTTCCTGGCATGCAATGGCAAAAAGATTAGCCATCACTGCTCTATTCTATTCCATTCCATTCCTATTTATTCCATTCCATTCCATTCATTTCTGGTTCACTTTCTATAGAAAATGGCATAATTTGGGAAACTTGTATAGGAAAACAGCACGCTTTAAATTTAGAAAACAGTGTCAAAACAGATCTTTTTAAGACAAGCCACTCATTGTGAAACTGGCACGTGGCAAGTTCAGAGGGGGAATATACCTTGTCAAAACAAATCCTCAGAATTATTTGACTTGACACACTGCAGGCTGTTAATTAGATTAGAAACAAGCAAGCTGGTCTAAATTTAAAAGCACAGCTTTGGAAGCGTACCTGAAAATCATGACAATTCGGTTGCGATGTGTTTGCGTGCCGTTATTAGACAGGGGTTAAAGCAGCAAAACGATTTCTCATATTCTAGCGCAGCTTCATATTGGGTAAGAGTATTATGGCTTAGAAAACTGAGATAGAATTCAGATTTCCAGGATTTTTATATAACTCAGAATAACCGAATATACAGGTAGTCCTGCACTTATGAACTCGATTAAACCCCAAATTTCTGTTGCTAAGCGAGACAGTCGTTAAGTGAGTTTTTTCCCATTTTATGGCCTTTCTTGTCAGTTTTTAAGTTAGTAACAGGGTTGTTCAGGGTTGAATCTGTCTTCCCCATTGACTTTGCTTGTCAGAAGGTCACAAAAGGGGATCATGTGATCTTGGGACAATGCAAAAGTATTGGGCTATGCTAAGATCATGATCGGGATTCCCTGTGCACAGGCACTCACGCCCTCGTCACCTCTCGCCTCGACTACTGTAACGCTCTCTACATGGGGCTCTCCTTGAAGGGCACCCGGAGGCTCCAACTGGTCCAGAACGCAGCCGCGTGGGTAGTGACGGGAGCAGCATGGCGCTCCCATGTAACACCACTCCTGCGCGAGCTGCACTGGCTTCCGGTGGTCTTCCGGGTGCGCTTCACGGTGTTGGTTATCACCTTTACAGCGCTCCATGGCATAGGGCCTAGCTATCTTCGAGACCGCCTGCTGCTACCAATGACCTCCCATCGACCCGTGCGCTCCCACAGAGAGGGCCTCCTCAGGGTGCCATCAGCCAAACAATGTAGGCTGGTGACCCCCAGGGGGAGAGCCTTCTCTGTGGGGGCACCTACCCTCTGGAATCAGCTGCCGCCAGAGATAAGGAGAATCCATGACCTCGGTGCCTTCCGCCGTGCCCTCAAAACCTATCTTTTTCAGCAAGCCAGGCTGGCTTTAAAAAATAATTTTAAATGTTTTAATTGGCTAGTCACTTTTTAATGTATGGGGCCAAATTTATATATATTCTTAATTGTTTTTAATGTTTGTATTCTATGTTTTTTAATTTTGGCTGTACACCGCCCTGAGTCCTCAGGGAGAAGGGCGGTATATAAATCTGAAATTAAATTAAATTAAATTAAATTAAATTAAATTAAATTAAATTAAATTAAATTAAATTAATCAAATCAAATCAAATCAAATCAAATCAAATCATGGCATCCGGGCCTCTCAATTCCTGGCAAATAGATGGGGAAGAAATAGAGGTAGTGATAGATTTTATTTTCCTGGGCTCCAAGATCACCGCAGATGGGGACTGCAGCCAAGAAATTAAAAGATGCTTGCTCCTGGGGAGGAAAGCTGTGGCAAAGCTAGACAGCATACTAAAAAGCTGAGACATCTCCCTGCCAACAAAAGAGCGTATAGTCAAGGTGATGGTTTTCACAGTTGCAATGTACGGCTGTGAAAGTTGGACCATAAAGAAGGCTGAGCGCCAAAGAATGGAGGCCTGTGAATTCTGGTGCTGGAGAAGACTCCTCCGAGTCCCTTGGACTGCAAGGCGATCCAACCAGTCAGTCCTAGAGGAGATCAACCCTGACTGCTCTTCAGAAGACCAGATCCTGAAGATGAAACTCAAATACTTTGGCCACCTAATGAGAAGGAAGGACTCCCTGGAGAAGAGCCTAATGCTGGGAATGATGGAGGGCAAAAGAAGAAGAGGACGGCAGAGAACGAGGTGGCTGGATGGAGTCACCGAAGCAGTCAGCATGAGCTTAGATGGACTGCAGAGGATGGTAGAGGACAGGAAGGCCTGGAGGAATGTTGTCCATGGGGTCGTGATGGGTCAGACACGACTTCGCAACTAACAACAACAAATGGCTACTGAATAAACAGCTAGTAGCTGAGTTTACATGTCGAACTATATCCACAATTTTGAAATACAACCTTTGTGTCCCTCAAGTTCTGTTTCCAAAAGGCATCTAGACTTGGGTTTTGTTTTTGTTTTTCTTCGAAAATGTTTCACTTCTCATCCAAGAAGCTTCTTCGGTTCATTGATACTTGAACGAGAAAGGAAATGTTTTCGAAGAAAAAACAACTAAGAAAGATCAATTGCATTTTGGGGGGAAAAAACACCCTTGGGAGAACTGTTAGAAGAAATATCCTTCTGGGTTCACCTCCAAGTGGGGAAAAAGACATTGGAAACATGGAGACCGCTTGGAAAGATGGTTTAATGGTGCACAGGATCACATGGTTTGAGTTCCTGAACAGAAAAGGGGCCAAGACGCAGTGAGTCCCCAGTTTTATGCCCTCTTTGGCTTTGAACTTCCTGGAGCCCAGAAAGAGTATCCTGATTGGTTGTCAGACTCCCAGGGGTGAGGGTCTTAGCTAGCCTTGCTGGGTGATGTAATCTTCCCAGGTGCCATGTGGTGAGTTTCTGTCCTAGATGGGTCCTATTGTGTTGCAGATGATGGTCCATTGACAAAGATTGAGTTTCTGCCTCTGGCCCATTGACAAAGGGTGGGGGTAGGAAGATGGGAGCTGCTTCGTCTTTTAAAACATGCTTCTCCATTTCTCATCCAGGGAAACATAATATTCTGCCTTTTTAATTTTCCTAAAATGTTTCATTCTTCTAGGAAAGGGGTGGGTGCTAACTTCGTACAGAACCATAAGTTGGATGATTGAGAATCTCCCTAGATACAAAGTTTGTGGTTTCTCGTGTTGTGTGAATGTACTAACATTTTAAATCTTGGTTTATATTTACCATGATCTGGCTTGTTTCCTGCTGGCAAACATGTGAGTTTAGCCACTGTGGTTTATTATCCATGGTTGATAGTGTTGCATGTGTGCCATTTAATCGTAACAATAATATATTTTTTAAAACGGTTAAAATAAGTTTGGAGTGTCTTTTTCACTAGCTAACTAGCTATGTATGCTTGCTTAATTTTTTGATGCCTCACCGAAACTAGCTTTCTAGTTCAATTTATTTTTTCCTTCTTGTTTTAATAGTTATTCATGGTGATTTACTGGGGAAACAGGGGGAAAAAAGTTATCTTCTCCTACGGTTAATGCTGAATATAATTCTAGGGAGTAGCAATTTTTACCCTTAGCTGCCCACATGAATGAAGTCACAAATTTCAAGGGAGGATTTTTTTCCTTATATGCCTCTTTATTATCTCAAGGTTTTGCATCAGATTTGTGCTATAAAATGTCAGAAGAAGCCTCATTAACAGCTCCCTGCCAGCTTTTCTTTTTTATAAAGAAAATATATATATATATATATATTGCAACAATAGCTTGACTGGTAGGTGCAATTTAACATTAAGCCTATTCCTACTTCTACAAGTAATTTCTAATCCCTTGATTGGAGCTCTTGTTAGTTTAAATTGGGAAACTATATAAAAAAGTATTATTTAGTTTCTCTCTGCCATATAAGGGACATAATCTTCTTAAGCGAAGAAAAAAGGACATTATGCAAGGAAGCTTTAAAAAATAAAATAAAAATAAGAATAGAAAAAGACCTGGAAATAGTGTTTGGAAATCGCCTTTACTTGCTAAAATCATGGATCAGTTTAGCTTTCACTTTTAGCAGCGGCAGTTAAGATCTGAATAGAGAACCTGATGATGTTACATAGTATGGTAATGAATCATATCCTGCAAGAAAACCACCAAGCACGGAGAGCACCAAGGACCCCATAGAAGACAGAAAAGCCTTTTCTCGATTCTTTTAATTAGCAATTATCATGGACACATGAGAAGAATCTGATGGGAATTTCAGCACCGCAACTGTGTCAGCCAAGATGTTGAGACTCTAGAACAGGGGTCCCCAACCTTTCAGACCTCAGGGACCACTAAATTCAAAAATTTTAAATCCGGCGGACCACTAATACGATCTGCCTAATGACCGGTTGGGTGGGCGTGGCTAGGTGGTCATGTGACTGGATGGGTGTGGTCAACTCAATGTCACTTATGTTGAGGAGCGCCTCAACAGCCTCTACTTGCCCCTCCCCTCCCAGCCACTCCTCTACTCCCCGGCCAGGCTCCTTAGGGCCCCAACAGGAAGCAGTTGTTGGAGCTAAGCAGCCACCATGAGAAAGAGTTGGCAAAACAGCTCAGTTCAAATTGGATGTGACCGAGAAGGAGGCTCAGCAGAAACACCTCGCTGAGGACTACAAGCATAGCCTTTCCAAGCAGAGGGAAGACCTGCGGGAGTGCAAGGCCAGGTACCGGCGCCTGGAGGTTCAGTGGGCTGAGATGGTTAGCCAGTTCCAGGCCATGATGCAATCCCACTGGAACGAGGCCCTCCGGCTCTTCGCCACCAGCGGCCCTTCCCTCCAGCCTTCGCCCAAAGCCCCTCACCAGGAGGCTGAAGCAGACCCAAATTGGAATTTCTGCCCCCCTCTGAGCCACACAAAAAGACCCCGAAGGGGGAGACTCTCTTCAGCAACACAAACATTCATTGCACACATCCGGCCCAGGGGCCATATTTTCAGGACCCCTGATTTAGTGCAATATAAAAAAGGCAAATAATTTTTCTGTGGACCACCAAAATTTTCTCGCGGACCACCAGTGGTCCACGGACCACCGGTTGGTGACCACTGCTCTAGAAAGAATGCAGAGAAGACCAATGAAGATGATTAGGGGACTGGAGGCTAAAACATACGAAGAACGGTTGTAGGAATGGGGTATTTCTAGATTAAGGAAAAGTTCCAGGGGCAGGGGTGAAATGCTATCATATTGTCACCGCTACCGGTTCGGGAGAACCGGGCCGAACCGGAAGGAACCCACCACTGGCCTACACCTGATTTAATGAAGGGGAAAGAAGCCCCAACACGTTACGTGATGCCACCGTGACAATGTGAGTTTGACACCAGGGGTGGGCTTCAAAAATTTTAGCAAGGTTTTCTCTGCCCAGTTACTGGGTGGGCGTGGCCTAGTCGGCCTCATGCACCATGACCGGGGTGGGGGTGTTTTTGCCCTCCCCGGGTTCCAGAGTCTTTCTCCGAGACTCCAGGAGGGCGAAAACGGTCTCCTCAGGCTCTGGAGGCCGTCTAGAGGCCAGAAACAGGCCCGTTTCCAAACTTACCAAACTTCCGGTAGGCCTGTTTTTCATCCTCCACGAGCCTCTGCATGCGCCCTGCACTTATCCGCCTCCGCGTGGGGACTCTTGGGTGGGGAGGGGTGGGCGGGGCCAGCCAGGAGTGAGATTTGGCGGTTCTCCAAACTGCACAGAATCTTAGCGAGAGGTTTTCCCGAACCCCTGCGAACCCCCAGCAGCCCACCCGTTTGATACCCCTGTCATAGAGAAAAGATAACATATACATCTAAAAACAGCCTTATTGGACGCTCGTGCTGGCTGGGGAATTCTGAGAGTCGAAGTCCACAAGCCTTAAAATTGCTAAGATTGGACACCCCTGGACTACAGAGCGTTTATTCAAGTTACATCGTGGTCCGTTGGTTTGCTTGCCAGAAAATAGCCTGCAAGCCAATAAAATAACGGCTGTTCTCGTACGCTCATCCTTGTGAGCCTGTGGAACCAGGGGTAATAATAGGAGCAGTAAATCGAACTCTGGAGGTGACTATATTTTAGACACACATCTTACAGTGTTAAGATTGACTTGTTTCAACAAATGCACGGCCTGGGGGAGAAAACGTGTGAAGTGCAGAAAGCTACGCTATGTTACGCTTGCCTCAGAGAGGTTCATCCATGAAAGAATGCAAAACAATTAGTGAGGCTCCAAGCTGGCAAAGCTCAGCTTATATCCAATTTGCTGCTTTCTTGTTTTGTTTCTGAATAAAAGAAAGGAGGAAAAAAAGACTTGGAGCCTTTAAAAAAAATCTGGCTCAATCAAGATCCCGGATCACAAGTTTGTGCCCACAGTTGTTCTCCTCCTCCTCCTCCTCCTCCTCCTCCTCCTCCTCCTCCTCCTCCCCACAGTTCCTACTAACTCTTAGCAGTGATGATGTTATATAGTCAGGTAACGAACATAGAATAATAGAGCTGGAAGGAAGTTATCTAGTCCAACCCCCTATATCCAGTACATGATGATATTGTCAACTCACAAAGCAATCCTGGCCTGCTCTCGAGTTGCCATGGGCAAGGGGGATGGGAAAACCAGCGAAGCAGCACGGCAGCCAAAAACAAAAGGACATTCCAGACATATCTCTCTCAAGGATGTCTCCCAGGGCATCCCACAGCAGCCGGAGGGGAGTGATTTCTACAACTCGTGAAATTGTTCCGTTGGCAAATGTGACTGATGGCACACCCTGGGGGGGGGGGGGGGGGGAAACAGGGTCATGCCTGGGTCGTAAATTACGTGCGGTTAGAGTTGGCTTCACTTGGAACGTGCCTACATGAAGCTTCTAATAAATAACTGGATTTCTTTTGAAGTTTGGCTCGAGGCTCATGATTTCATTAGGGCATCCGTGTCGGAACCCTGACAGATATGTCTGCAAGAAAACAACCAAGTTTAGAGAACACCAAGGACTCCACTTCTTCCCCCCATCCTCCTCCTCTCCACAAACCCCACTCCCTTTTATTGCTGATGATGTTACCTAGTTGGGTCATAAGTCCAGGGGTGAAATGTAAAATTTGTTACTACCGGTTCTGTGGGCGTGGCATGGCCAACTTTTTTTTTTAACTTTTCAAAGCATTTTTTCTGCAAATGCAAAAAAATGCTTTGAAAATCCTCTGCCGATCAGGCAACACAGCTGGGATCGTCAGAGACTTTTCAAAGCATTTTTTTTTACCATCTCTTCGGCCAAGAGGTTGCAGAAAAAAAATGCTTTGAAAAGCCTCTGACGATCCCAGCTGAGCCGCGTGATCATCAGAGGCTTTTTACAAAAAACTTTTAAAAGCATTTTTTCGTCGGAAAAGGTTGTAGAAAAAATGCTTTTAAAAGTAAAGAAAAAAAAAGCCTCTGATGATTGTGCGGCTCAGCTGGGCATGGTGGGGGGGCGGGCACAGGGATTTTTGCTACCGGTTCTCCGAACCACCCGCCGCCATCACTACCGGATCGGGCGATCCGGTCCGAACCGGGAGCATTTCACCCTTGCATAAGTCCCATTTTTCAGTGCTGCTGTAACTTAGGGAATGGTCACTAAATGAAGAGTTGTAAATTGTCTGTATTCAGATGGCCTCAGAAAAACCATTGATGTAGGAAAGAATTTTGCCCTTTGAAAAAGAAAGTGTGGTACGAAAGAGACAGACGGAGCCAAATTGGCTTTTTCCATGAAGGCAAAATATACGCTAGCTGCGAACAAAATAAAATAAAAGGAAGGGAAATGTTTGCTTGTGGTGTTTGGGGGTTTTTTTTTGTATGTGTGTGTATATATATCTGCACGCACAGTATATATTTGTCTGAGTGTTGAAATATGTAAAGTACAAAAATAGCATTAAACTGCTTCACAAATAAGATTCCCTTTATCACACTATGGAAAAAATAAATAGCAATAAAGCCTAAATTAATGCGCGATAAAAAAAAATAAAGCTGTAAAAGAACTAAGTTATATACTTGCAGCTTCGGCACTTTTGATGCAACAGTTAATGAACAGAGACTTAAAACGATGCTCTTATTTTCTGCCCCCTCCTCTGACACACACAACACACAATCACAGAACTGGCTTCAACTTTTAACACAGTAAGCAGGTTTCTCCTAAACTACTGCCCATTTTGTAAAGAGAGCAGAAAAGAGCAGCAAAGATGATTAAAGTCCTGGAGACTAAAACATACGAAGAACGTTGCAGGAACTGAATATAGCTAGTCTAAAGAAAAGTGTTGTGGCCTGCCAGCGGCCTGCGTGGATCGTGGCTGATCCCGACGACGAGGAGGCTGGTGTGGGGTCACGCCAGCAACCTGCGCAGCTGGTGCTCACGTCAGACAACGAGGAGGCCGAAGAGGATGCGATGCCAGAGGCAGAGACTCAGCCTGGGCCTTCAGAACCTCCAGAGGCTCCTTCAAGTGGAGAGAGCAAAGTGGAGGAGCCTCTCCCCAATGCTCGAGCACGCAGGGCTGCCAGAAGGCAGGAGTGGCTACTCAGGAGGCCACTGAGGAGGAGGTGTCCTCGAGAGTAAGGTTTGAGGATAATTGGCCATTCCCTTAGCCTATTTAAGTCGCACGCAGTTAGTAATTTCTTGCTGGAAACAACGTGTAATTATTAAAGAGCATTTTTGAAGAGTGAGTGTCTTATCGTATCTTGTCTTCTGGGCTGGTTGCCAACCTTTGCCGGACTTTGTTTATTTGTGGTATGTTATAACTTTGATAAGGACCATTGATGTGTGTCACAATCCTTGGGAATCCGGAGCTGGGGCAGAACAAAAATAAGGACCAAGGGTGACATGATAGCAGTCTTCCAATATTTGAGGGGCTGCCACAAAGAAGAGAGGGAGTCAAGTTATTCTCCAAAGCCCGTGAAGGCAGGACAAGAAGCAATGGGTGGAAATTAATCAAGGAGAGAAGCAACCTAGAAGAAATTTCCTGACCAGTGGAACGGCTTGCTTCCAGAAGTTATGGGTCCAACACTGGAAGCTTTTAAAAAGAAATTGGACAGCCACCTGTCTGAAATGGTATAGGACCGTGATGGCAAACCTATGGCACGTGTGCCACACAGCGCCCTCTCTGTGGGCATGCGAGCCATCGCCCCAATTCAGCTCTGCTGCGCATGCACGGACATGTCCCACTGGCCAGCTGGTCGTTCGGTCTCTGCCATGCATGTGCAGGGGCAGGGCGCATGCGGGGGGCATGCACGCATGTGTGGGGGTGGGTGGTACATGTGGGGGGCCGTGCGCACATGTACGGGAGGTGGGGCACATGCATGCATGGGAGTGGGGGGCATGTAGGGGCAGCACATGCATGCGCAGGGGTGGGACGCGTGCGTGGGCGTCACATGTGCATTACATTTGGGGGGGTTCGGGCACGTGGGCGCTTTGGGCACTCAGTCCGGAAAAGGTTAGCCATCACTGGTATAGGGCAGTGGTGAAATGTAAAATTTGTTACTACCGGTTCTGTGGGCGTGGCTTGGTGGGGGGGGGTAATGTGTTTGGGTTTGTGTTGTGCTTGTTTCTTCTTCTTCTTCTTCTTCTTGTTTCTTCTTCTTCTTCTTTTTCTTCTTCTTTTGCTCGTTTCTTCTTCTTGTTTCTTCTTCTTCTGTTTCTTCTTCTGTTGCTGCTGCTTCCATTTCTTCTTCTTTTCTTCTTCTGTTTCTTCTTCTGCTGCTGCTGCTTCTGTTTCTTCTTCTTTTGCTTGTTTCTTCTTCTTCTTCTTTTTCTTCTTCTTTTTTTGCTAGTTTCTTCTTTTTCTTCTTCTTTTGCTCGTTTCTTTTTCTTCTTCTTTTTCTTCTTCTTTTTCTTCTTCTTTTGCTATTTCTTCTTCTTTTTCTTCTTCTTTTGCTCGTTTCTTCTTCTTCTTCTTCTGCTTCTGCTTCTGCTTTTTCTTCTTCTGTTTCTTCTTCTTCTGCTTCTCCTCCTCCTTCTGCCTTCTTTTGCTTCTGCTGCTGTTCCTCCTCCTCCTGTATTCGTATTAAGTAACCACAATGTGCATAATTTAAGTGGAGACTTAGCAATTGACCTTGACCAAATGCGATAGGATTGCATCTGGGCAATCATTTGTTGATAATAAATGTCAATGGTTCCTTCTCCTGATGGTGCCTTGGTGTTCTGGGAAAGCTTTCCTTCTCACTCAGGTTGATTTATGAACTGCTGCCTATAATCCAAGAGAGTGTGCAGAGAGGGGATCCGAAGTACTATTAGGTCAGTAATAAACACTGTCAGTTGTTGCTAATGGCAAATCAGTGGTGAGAAGTGTCATTAGAGAAATGCTATGAGATACAGCTCCCTTTCCATTCTTCTCATTTGGTCTCCATCCTCTTTGACAGGCAAGAATGATGAGATTTAAGTGAATATTTTCATCTGGCTCCATTCATGTTTTCAGCACTGCAAAAACAGTAGAATAAAATACTGCTCAAAGGTGATTGTTGTTGTTGTTGTTGTTTAAATCCAGGAGACCAAGTTGCATATTATTGAGCCCCCTGGTGGTGCAGTGGTTCGAGTGCAGAGCTGCAGGTTGACTCTGCTCACTGCCAGGAGTTCGATCCTGATCAGCTCAAGTGTTGTGACCCAGGCCCAAGTAGTTAGTATTAAATGCAAACAGTTCAAAAACAAACAGACTTTATTTAGAACAGCTGAGAATTAACTCATTTTCAGTGTGGTCCAAACTAAATTAAAGCAAATTCTTCAAAACACCATTCCTCAGTTTATCACCGACTTTGGGATAAGTAGGCAAACTGCCAAAGGCTTTTCTTGGCAAAAATTCAGAAGCGGAAGACGCCAACAAGAAATGAATACAGTGAAACAAGAAGCAATTCTCTCAACGGTTGTTTTCCGGCAAAGAGGCCAAGAGCCGTTGCTGGTCTTTTAAGCCTTATGGGAGGGGCCAAACATCTCTTGGCCTTACTCCTGAGTCGTCCTCTCTACTTTATCTGCTCCTGCCTTCTGGCAGCTCTTCTATGCGTGCACTAAGAACAGGCTCCTCCTGTTCCTCTGCCTCTCTACTGTCAGCCTTCGGAGGCTCCAAAGTCTGCACATCACTCCCCGATGGTCCTGGCCCCATCTCTGCCTCTGACGCAGAGCCCTCATCCGGGCCTTCCCCAGCCTCCAGGATTGGCCTATGTTCTTCCTCAGCCTCATCGCTATCTGACTCCGCTGCCAGCTCCGCAGGCTGCTGGCGGACTACAGCATCAAGATTGATTCAGCTTTCTATCTTTCCAAGGTTGGTAAAATGAGGACCCCGATCATTGGGGGAAATATGCTGACAATGTAAACTTCCTAGACAGTGCTGCAAAGCACTATGGGGTGGTATTTCAGTCTATGTGCTGCTATCGCTAACGCTATTATTATCAATGATATACATGCAAAAGGTGTCCGAGTGTCTTTGTTGATCCCAAATTAAGCATAATTCATTTAATTCTTAATTTAGCAACTGCAGTGTGATGCAGTTGCTAAGCGCGCTCCCTTAAGGTTCATTAATTGAAGTATAGAGTGAAGATTATAAGAAGTAATTGTTCAACGTTATTTTGCCCTGATCAGATGTCATTTAGTGTAGTATGTGCAGCTCTGCACAACTACAACTACATACACATACAAACACACACACACGTGTGTGTGTATGTGTGTGTTTGTGTACCGGTATAAGATGCACCTACCTTTTTGGGGGAGGAA
This sequence comes from Ptyas mucosa, assembly GCA_012654045.1. Taxonomy (NCBI): domain Eukaryota; kingdom Metazoa; phylum Chordata; class Lepidosauria; order Squamata; family Colubridae; genus Ptyas; species Ptyas mucosa. The sequence continues at coordinate 3,713,669 of WNWU01000061.1, read as the reverse complement.
AACAAGAAAAAAAAATCTGCCTCTGCCTCCCAGCAATTTGCCTCCTTGCAGCAAACAGCCTGCTTTAGTTTCATTTTCATTTTCAGAACGGCCTGATTAGCACAAGAAAAAAAAATCTGCTTCCCAGCAATTTGCCTCCTTGCAGCAAACAGTGGAGGCCTGCGCGGTAATAGGCAATGGCAATCCCTGCAGCCTGAAACAGCTGAGAGTCAGGAGGCTGACAATCAGCTGCTTGTGCTAATAGACTGTGCTGAAGATGAAATGGGGTGTTTGCTGTTTGCTGCAAATTGCTGGGAGGCAGAGGCCAAAGGGTGGCGGCCAGCAGGTGGACAAGACTACATTTGGTGTATAAGACACACCCAAAATTTCACCTTCTTTTAGTGGGGGGGGGGAGTGAGTCTTATACTCCCAAAAATATGGTATATATGTGTGTGTGTGTGTGTGTGTGTGTGTGTGTGTGTGTGTGTGTGTGTGTGTATGAATATTTATATATGTATATATCTCTCTCTTTGAACTCTGGTGCTAGAGAAGACTTCTGCGAGTCCCTTGGACTGCAAGGCGATCCAACCGGTCAGTCCTAGAGGAGATCAACCCTGACTGCTCTTGAGAAGGCCAGATCCTGTAGAGGAAATTCAAATCCTTTGGCCACCTAATGAGAAGGACGGACTCCCTGGAGAAGAGCCTAATGCTGGGAACGATGGAGGGCAGAAGAAGAAGGGGACGGCAGAGAATGAGGTGGCCGGATGGAGTCACTGAAGCAGTAGGCGTGAGCTTCAATGGACTCCAGAGGATGGTAGAGGACAGGAAGGCCTGGAGGAACGTTGTCCATGGGGTTGCAACGGGTCGGACACGACTTCGCAACTAACAATAACAATATATGTATGTGGGGGGGGGGTGCCTGTTTCTTTGTCTGTGTCTGTCTCTCTCTCTCTCTCTGTGTGTGTGTGTGTGTGTAAAATGAAGGCTACCTGGATATGTAAGTAGTCTGGAAACCAAAACCCTACAACCAGGATTATTTCAACCTCTTCCCTCGAAGCTGCGTCCAGCTTGTGATCCTACTGCCAGACGCCTCTAATATTCAATCCAGAAAGATGTTTCCTGTGGTAGCAGGTGAATTTATTTTGATCAAAGAGAAACGATGTCAGCAACAAAGTATTTCTCGGAGTGGACAAGTTACATACCCGGAGAAGAAAAATGGTGCTCTCTTCTTGTTGGTGCAACGGATGAGGTCAAACAGATCCTGCAATTTTCTTTGACAATCTCTTCTGTCTTGTAGCCGGAGTCCATTAAGACCGCCTTCCTTTATTGTGCATCCGAGGTCGGTCTTCGCAAGTTCCACTTTCCTAATGGAACAACAAAACCAAATTGAAAACATCAGAACACAACATGGTTGAAGACAAAACAGCCGGCTCTTCTCTTAGCTGCATTATGTAACCTCAGATCAATAATGCCAAAGAGAAAAGCAGACGGGGGTGTTAAAAACAAAACAAAACAAGGACAGGAATCTTCAGCCCAACTACATCTAAAAGCTGAAAAAATTGCACAGCTGACACGATTCCTGTTTCTCTGTCCTGCTGTGCTGAAATGCATCATTTCTGTCTTAATTCTCTCCCTCTCCCTCTCTCTGTCTCTGTCTGTCTCTCTCTTTCTCTGTCTTGCTGTCTCTCTCTCTCTCTGTCTGTCTCTCCCTAGTAAAGGTCTCCTGTGTTAGCAGGGGGTTGGACTAGATGACCTCCAAGGTGCCTTCCAACTCTGTTACTGTTAATGTTACTGTTGCCATATCTGTGTTTCAAGGCCATTTAGCCAGTGCTGTCTGAAGATCTTTTTGTGGTCATGACGTCACAGAGAGCTGTTACCTTCCCACTGAAGTGGTACCTATTTATCTACTCGCATTTGCATGCTTTCAAACTGGTAGGTTGGCAGGAGTTGGGGTGAGGACGGGAGCTCACCCTGTCTCGAACCTGGGCTGCTGGCTTTCCAGCCAACAAACCCAACGTCTTATCCGCTGGGCTTAATATACTGTAGATCTAGAACATTTCTAAAATAAGAAATACAACGAAGAAGCTATCACTTCCCACCTTGGCTCTTCTGTCTTTTAAAATATTGTTTCTCAGTGCACCAAAACCACATAAAGAATCATCCTGGCTGGGTTAACTTACAACTAAAAGAGGAACAGATGGATTGCCTTAGGTTTCCTCTGAGTTTTTGGAAGGGTGTCATCCAAATGTTTAAATACAGTCAGCAATAACAACGGGAGGTGTCAAAATAAATTGAATTTCACCCCTGACAAATGTCAAGGGCTCTGTCAAAGTTGGATTTCTATCTAATGTTAACTGTCTGGCTCTTCCACAATAAATTAGCTAGATTTTACCAAATGCATAATTTCTGACATACGTCATTGTTTCATTTGAGGTGGGATGTCTATACAAATTATTTTTACTTCTGTCCAAGAGTTGTTAGACCCCTCAAGAACCCAAGAAAGAGATGTAGAATTATTTCTGAGCAGTTTCCTTTATCGTTCCTAATCTACAGACAGAAATCTGGACAAACTAAACAGACAATTTGCACCATAAAACTTATTGTCTGGGAACTGTTAGGGAGGAACTATCTTCACCCTCTTTCTCATACACAAACTATTTAAGCTGCATTATCTCTTGCTTCTCAGACTCCGAGAACCCAGGGATCCATAGAATACTTCTGAGCAGCATCCTTTATTGTTCCTAACCTATAGACAGGAAACTTGCCAAACTAAACCAGACTTTGTTGTTGTTAGTTGCGAAGTCGTGTCCGACCCATTGCGACCCCATTGACAACGACCATCCAGGCCTTCATGTCCTCTACCATCCCCAGGAGTCCATTTAAGCTCCCGCTGACTGCTTCAGGGACTCCGTCCAGCCACCTCATTCTCTGCCGTCCCGTTCTTCTTTTGCCCTCAATCTTTCCCAGCATTAGGCTCTGCTCCGGTGAGTCCTTCCTTCTCATTAGGTGGCCAAAGTATTTGAGTTTCATCTTCAGGATCTGGCCTTCGAAAGAGCAGTCAGGGTTGATCTCCTCTAGGACTGACCGGTTGGATCGCCTTGCAGTCCAAGGGACTCGCAGGAGTCTTCTCCAGCACCAGAGTTCAAAGGCCTCCATTCTTTGGCACTCAGCCTTCCTTATGGTCCAACTTTCACAGCCATACATTGCAACTGGGAAAACCATCGCCTTGACTCTACGCACTTTTGTTGGCAGGGTGATGTCTCTGCTTTTTGCAGACTACTTGCACCATAAAATCATATGGTCTGGGAACTATTAGGGGGAAGCCGTCTTCACTCCCTTTCTATCACATAGCTTATAGAGAGAACTCTTGCCAAGCTGAAGTAACTATTTGCATTACTAAAGATTTCCTCTGAGAATCGCTAGTGAGGAAACTGCCGTAACTCTCTTTCTTCCATTCCAAATGATCTAAGCTTCGCTGCCTCTGGAATGCAGCCCCTCCCTCCTGGAAATCCAGACTACGTTCTACCCCAATAGATGACCCTGGGCCAGACACTCACTCTCAGCCCTAGGGATGGAAGCGTTGTGGCCCGTCAGTGGCCTGTGCAGATTGTAGCTGATTCCGACAATGAGGAGACTGGTGTGGTGCTGTGTCAGCAGCCTGTGCAGCTGGTGCTCGTGTCAGACAGTGAGGAGGCTGGAGAAGAAGTGGTGCCAGAGGCAGGGATTCAGCCAGGACCTTCAGAACCTCCAGAAGCTCCTTTAAGTGAAGAGGACGAAGAGGAGGAGCCTCTTCTCAATGCACGAGCACGCAGAGCTGTCAAAAGGCAGGAGTGGCTCTTCAGGAGGAGGTTTCCTTGAGAGTAAGGCTTGGGGCTAATTGGCCACTCCCTTAGCCTATTTAAGAAGGAACGCCACTTGCAACAAGCTGTAGAGAACAACTTTAGTTCACTCTCCTTCACGTCTGCAAAATTGCTTCTGGGCTTTCTGCTAGTAAGGCTATGATTACCTTATCTTAGAATTCTGGTAGACTGTTAAGACAGTTCATTTTGAATGATAAAGACTATGTTATTTGAGTAAAATAAGCTTTGTATAGAGTTTGTGTGTGCTGCGTTCTTTGGGGTCCGTAGCTGGGGCAGAACAGGAAGCAATGGCAAACCTCTTCCTAAAATCCTTGCCCAGGACACTGAAGGGATTAGTCCCCAGGAATCCAAAACTGATTCAAAGAGTCACAACACGCAATGATGGAAACCACAATTAACTGAGTTACTGCTTGTCCTAGTCAACACAGCAAAACATGCCGGTTTTCAATGATCCTTTCTCCCCAGCTTGTGTTCCCGCGTCTTTGATAACGATTGGCCAAGCTAGGCAAATGATGATGATGTTATTCCTTCACTCATGTCCAATGCTTGGCAATTCTATGGGCCAGGTCTCTCCACATCTTGCGCTGCTTAGTTGTCAATGACCATCAGAATTCATGCCAAGCCCTTCAACCCCACAATGATCCAAGTCTATGCCCGAATGATTGCTGTGACTGAGTTTGTAATGGAGCGCTTTTATGCCCTGGTCCAAGAAATTCTGAAACAAGTGCCCAAACAAGACATGACTTACATTTTGGGTGACTTCAATGTAAAAGTTGGCAACCATGTAGTGATAGACATCGCTGGTCATTTTGGACTAGGTGAGAAGAACGACAGAGGAAACTGGTACAATTTTGCCAAGAACATTGATTTAGGCTCACAAATGCATGATTTAAACAGCACAAGCTAGGCAAAACCAAAATGCAGCTAGCTGAGGAATTCTGGGAATTGAAATCCACAAGTCTTAAAGTTGCCAACGTTGGAGACCCCTGCTCTACAGAACAGCAAAAAAATGTGTCACTTGCATTCCATTTCTCACAGGGTCGTCCTTATCCTGATAAGCATTTATTATTGTCCCAAGAGCTTGGCTCTCATTCAGCTCTTAATACCTACCAGAAGCTTCCCTGGAGCTCCGATAATATGCTCTCTCTTCTTTAATTGCTTTAATGTGGAGCATCAACAGTGATGAAGATAATAATGAAAGAATTCCCCACAATCTCCCGCCAACACCGTGAACGCTGCATTTTAAGTGCGCCGCCGTTCCTTTTTCCCCCAAGACGGTGGCCTTACCCAAATTATCTCTCGAATCTGATGTTGAAACCCGGAGCCGTAAAAAACAAAACAAAAACCGGCATCGTTGTTATCTTTTCTGCTAGCTATTCAGAGGGAATTATTTCTTACTCCCTTTGTAGCCACAAGTCAGGGGTGAAACTAATTGAAACAAAATGAGGCAATTACTCTGGAAAACGATTCAGGGGTGCATGGCTGTTTTTTTAATCTCAGAGTGCTAATTCAGAGCACACTGTGCCATCGGTAGGCCAGGCAAAAAGAAAAGATATCCCAGATTATTGTATCATGTTGAATGGAAGTGGCTATTTTTCCTGTCAATCAAAGGGAAGAACTAAGAATTAATCTTGGTAGAACTTCCCCCCCCCCTCCAGTTCACATTGCAAATCATCTACAGCATTTGCATTTTCTAAACCCACACGGATTCCAGAATGTGGTTAGGGTTTAATCTTCAGAGTTTCCTAAACTTTGTGATGTTCTTCTTCAAGAATGCAGCATTTGTCCCTAAATAGCTGGTGTGGTATTGTGGTGAAGGTTTTGGACCAGAAGTTGTCTGGTTGGGTGTGTCATTCATTCATTCATTCACAAATTTATATGGTCACTCAACTCATACAGAAGTGACTGACTTACAAGTCAGTCTGTCTCAGCCCAAATTAACAGAATAACAGAGTTGGAAGGGACCTTAGAGGTCTTCTAGTCAAACCCCCTGCTTAGGCAGAAAACCCTATACCACTTCAGACAAACAGTTGTCCAATCTCTTCTTAAAAACTTCCAGTGTTGGAACATTTACAATTTCTGGAGGCAAGTTGTTCCACTGATTAATTGTTCTAACTGTCAGGAAATTTCTCCTTAGTTCTAGGTTGCTTCTCTTCTTGATTAGTTTCCATCCATTGCTTCTTGTCCTACCCTCAGGTGCTTTGGAGAATAGCTTGACTCTCTCTTCTTGGTGGCAGCCCCTGAGATATTGGAAGACTGCTATCATATCTCCCCTAGTCCTTCTTTTAATTACACTAGACATACCCAGTTCCAGCAACCTTTCTTCATATATTTTAACCTCCAATCCCCTAATCCTCTTCGATGCTCTTCTATGCACTCTTTTGAGAGTCTCCACATCTTTTTTACATTATGGCGACCAAAACTGGATGCCGTATTCCAAGTGTAGCCTCACCAAGACATTATAAAGTGGTATTAACACTTCACATGATCTTGATTCTATCCCTCTGTTTATGCAGCCCAGAACTGTGATTTACAGCTTCACTTTCCCTATAGTCATTAAGTGAATCACCTGTGGTTATTAAATGAGACATCAGGTGACCGTGACTTACAATTTTATTCCTGGCTTCTCCATTAACTATGCTTGTTAGAAACTGGTTGTGAAGTGCATTAATGGTGATTGTAAGACTGCGGGATATATAGATTAACAGAGTTGGAAGGGACCTTGGAGGTCTTCTAGTCCAACCCCCTGCCCAAGCAGGAGACCCTACACCATGCTGAGACTGTTGCAAACATCTGCCAGTTGTGAAGCACCAGAAACTTGATCACATTACCTTGATCACTGCGACAGTCACAAATCTGAGGACCAGTTGTAAAGCTACTTTTTCAGCACCGTTGCAACTTCAAACAATCACTAAACCAGGCAATCTTTAAGCAAATATTATCTGTACAACAGAATCCCTGACATCACATTCAACAGATGTTTATCCTTTCATTTTTTCTTGAGCCCTGAGTGGCATGGTGGCTTAGAAGTGAAGGTGCACTCAACTCCCACTTGCAGGGTTGAGAGTTCAATCCTAGGCAGCAGGCAGATGTTTCACTATCAGGGCATAAAGAGAAGATATTTGCTGTGAACTCTGGGCAGGCATCAGGAAGAGAATCCGGCCAGTAAAGGCTCAGCTCCATCCAGTCACCCTGACTCCACCCCGAATAAAGACGTTAAAAAGTCATAAAAAGAAAAAAAATATTTCTTGAATTCAGTTCCCATGGAAAGCAGCCTTTTTTAAGCTGCTAGTTTGCAATCCTTCAGTGCGCACATAACGACTTGACGAAATGCTATGCAGCCCTGTAACAAGTCATCTCTGCTCCTCTTCTTTTTATTGACTTTGGTAGGCGTTTATTTTTGGAATATTGTATTTCTGTTGTTTTTATCTTTCTACCCTAGCTGTTTTAACTTGCGATTTTCCTATGTAAGCAACCAAGGGATTTTGGTTCGCAGCAGCCTAGAAATATGTTAAATAAATAAAGCTGTCGGAGGTAGCAACATCTATTGAAGATCTTCAATCAATGGATAGATCTGCTAACAAAAATAGGATTCTATGCTAAGCAACGTCTAAAAAAATAAAATAAAGCTAAATATAAGCTTGTTATTAAACGGCTCGTTCCACAGCTGAATGACATTCTCCCAGGTTTCTTCACTTCTTTCTCTATTTTCTCCTTTTCTATGAAAATATAATTTGATTTACTTCCTCACGGCCCCTGCCAATGACACTCACTGGATTCACTGCCTGTAACTTTTCAGGACAGCTTTGAAGAATCCTTAGAGAAACTGCTACTTCCTGCAAGTTTAATATCAATCAACTCCTACAACTGGTCACAAACTAGAAAAATGTCCGGGGAACTGAAAGGAAGAAAAAAAGTTTAAACCAGCCACAGGGAAAAGAAAAAAAAAGACACGACTTTGCTTGCTATTTATTTATTTGACTTCCAGTGTTGGAATGGGCTGTGAAAATGGATGGTCCTTAAATTGTAGACCATAGAGACACAAAGGACAGAGAGGCCAGGGAGTTCAACCCCTGCTAAATATTTCATTCTACTGTCAAATGAGAGCCAGTGATGAAGGAACTTGAAAGCTTTGCAAGTTGACACAGGCTACAAATCAGAAGACCATGAGTTCTGGTCCTGCCTTAGCCAGAAAAGCAGGCTGAGTATCTTTGGGCCAATCACTAGGAGACAGTGAGCTCTAGTTCTACCTTAGGCATGACAGCTGGCTGGGTGACTTTGGACCAAACACCAGGTGATGGTGAGTTCTAGTTCTGCCTTAGCCATAAAAGCAGGCTGAGTGATTTTGGGCCAATCACTAGGAGACAGTGAGCTCTAGTTCTACCTTAGGCATGGTAGCTGGCTGGGTGACTTTGGATCAAACACCAGGAGATGTTGAGTTCTAGTTCTGCCTTAGCCATGAAATCCAGCTGGGTGACTTTGGGCCAGTACCTATCTCTCAGCCCAATTCACCTCACAGTATTGTTCTGGGGAAAATAGGAAGAAGGAATATTGTGTGTAATATGTATTCATCACCATGAGTTATTTATAAAAAAAGGAAGGAAGGAAGGAAGGAAGGAAGGGAGGGAGGGAGGGAGGGGAGGAAGGAAGGAAAGGAAAGGAAAGGAAAGG
>WNWU01000061.1:3663944-3688323 GCA_012654045.1 Ptyas mucosa | reverse complement strand
AATTGCATGAATACCTAATCAATCAATTTTGTTTATTGCATGGAATGTCTAATCAATCAATTTTATTTATTATGGCTTTTAGTCAGCAAACAAAACAGAAAAAGGGGAAAAAATAAAACAGAGATAAAACAGCTAAGCCACAAATAAACATATGCAGCAATACATCTGCGATCTTAAATCTTCCTATGGATTGATTCCCTGCCAGAGTCTTAGCACTAGATAACAAAACTTGGCAGCGATATAGGTTGTACAAAAAGGCTTTATCAGCAACCCGAAAATCAACACAGAAACTGTCTGATTGTCCAGGAAAGAGGAAAAAAAAATATACGAAATTTGATGCGATATCGTATAAACCTGCAATATAAGAAGTGTTATGGATTCTTCCTTTGGTGCGCCACGAGGGCAGAAACAATGAGCTACGGTGACTTTGAAATATCTACCTTTTTATTATCTTCAAGAGTATTACAGCAAGTTCTAGTGAAAGTTCAAAGGTAGCTTGAATAGGTCAAGGAGTAAATATAGGGTGCCGTAATTTTTGTGACAAATCGTTTTTGAAAACCTACAAAAATTGCACAGTTGGTTTAAATTATACGGCAACTCAATTTCAAGTGATGGTTGGGCAAATCTGATTTTTAACCCGAGATCAACCAGATAGCACTGTTCCAATAAATTGAGGGGCTCCTAAAAAGATGAGAGGGTCAAACTATTTTCCAAAGCACCAAAAGGCTGGAAACTCACCGAGAGAATCAACCTAGAACAAAGGAAAAATTTCCTGACAGTGAGAACAATCAATCAGTGGAACAACTTGCCTTCAAAAGTTGTGGGTGCTCCATCACTGGAGGCTTTCAAAAAGAGACTGGACAATCATTTGCCTGAAATCATATAGGGTCTCTTGCTTGAGCAGTGGGTTGGACTAGAAGATCTCCAAAGTCCCTTCCAAATCTATTGTTCTATGTTCTAAGATTTACCTAAAACAATCGAAGATAAGCCACCTGAAAGGAATTTTTGCATCAGGAACTTTTTCCAAGTAGATTGGTATCAGAGGTGGGTTTCAGTAGGTTCTGACCAGTTCTGGAGAACCGGTAGCGGAAATCTTGAGTAGTTCAGAGAACCGGTAGTAAAAATTCTGACTGGCCCCACCCACATCTATTCTCTGCCTCTCAAGTCCCAGCTGATCGGGAGGAAATGGGGATTTTGCAGTAACCTTCCCCTGGATTGATTGATTGATTGATTGATTTAACTTTTATACCACCCTTCTCCTTTCGGACTCAGGGCGGCGAACAGCCAAAATAAAACATTTGTACATAAAAGTTAAAATAGTTATTTAAAATAAATTATATAAAGTTTGGCCCATTAATTTAAAATATTTCAATTTAAGATCAGTGTCAATTTAAAACAAAGATAAAATCAGGCTAACTGAAAGAGGTGAGTTTTTAGGGCCCGACGAAAAGTCCGGAGGTCTGGGATCACTCGTATCTCTGGGGGTAGATCGTTCCAGAGGGTAGGTGCCACCACAGAGAAGGCTCTCCCCCTGGGGGTCGCCAGCCGGCATTGTCTGGCTGACAACACGCTGAGGAGGCCCTCTCTGTGGGAACGAACTGGCCGGTGGGAGGCAATTGGGGACGGAATGGAGATTTTACAGTATCCTTCCCCTGCCATGCCCACCAAGCCACACCCACCAAGCCATGCCATGCCCACCAAGCTACACCCACAGAACCGTTAGTAAAATTTTTTGAAACCCACCACTGATTGGTATGTATTAGTGAAAACAGCCCAATGTGTAGCTAATTGACTGCACTTTGCTTGTTTTTCAGATATGTTTTAATTTTGGAGGCCATAGTGGTGCAGTGGTTAGAACACAGTATTGCAGGCTAATTCTGCTTACTGCCAGCAGTTCGATTCTCAACGGCTCAAGGTTGACTCAGCCTTCCATCCTTCCAAGGTTGGTAAAATGAGGACCCAGATTATTGGGAGCAATAGGCTGACTCTGTAAACCGCTTAGAGAGGGCTGTAAACCACTATGAAGTTGTCAGGGTTCCAAGAAATGACCCCATTTCAAAACAGAACTCTGAGGCAGATTCTCAAAGAACAGTTTTTATTTTGGAGAGATCATCTTGGCATCAACTGGTGGAAAGCCAACTCTGAGCTTTCCCGGGTTTTACACCTCGATAAAAGCGAAAATTTCGCTTTCTCCCAAAACAATAAATCACATTATCCAATCCAGGCACTGGATGGTTACCTGGCAACTCCTTCCTCTACTTCCAGCCAGCCGGCAGTTGGAGTGTCCTTGACGTAGGAATGAACTAGTGTCAATTTGCAAAGCTTTCAAGTTGACATGAGCAGGAGGGAGGGAGAACTGATGGAGCTGATTGATTTCCCTAACTGAAACTACATTCCACAGATGCTTCTTACCGGAATCAGTAGGAGAGTGTTGGGTTTCACAGCCAGCCAAAGTGGTTAATTGGAGAACGTGATTTATGACATGGCCAGGGAGGTGGAGCGAGACAGGGTCATAGGGGAACGTAAATCTACGTGGTATTAGTTCTAACTGCATCCGAATATTGCCAAAATGGTGCTCCTAATAAATGACTTTATTTCTTTTGAAGTTTGGCTCGTGGCTCATGAATTAATTAGGGCATCTTTCGGAAACTTCACAACTAGTTTGTTTTAGTTACAAACACCCCCCCCCCCCTCAACCTCAGCTCCAAGCTTCGTCAAGCCCGAAGCAAAGTAAAAGAACCCCTAATAGAACCACAGAAAAGAAAAAAAACTTCCACAGCCAGAGCAGCTTCGGGGTTAACAGAAGATATAGATATAAATCTAAGTGCTATTGCTATTTTGTTCAGGGCAAGGTTAAAATTAAAAATAAAAAAATCCAAAAGAAGATTAAAAAAAAAAGGACAAACAACACAAAACAATCAAAACATTAAAAAAAAAAGGTGCATCAGAAAACCCCACACATCATATATACCCGTGATGGCGAACCTATGGCACACGTGTCACAGGTGGCACGCGGAGCCATATTGGTGGACATGTGAGCTCAGCTCCGGTGCACATGTGCGTGCCGGCCAGCCAATTTTTGGGCCTTCTGGCCCACCAGAAGTTGGGAAACAGGCCATTTTTGCCCTCCCCAGGCTCCTAGAAAGCCTCTGGAGCCTGGGGAGGGCGAAAAATGGGTCTACCAGGCCCACTGTGTCATCATGTGCCAAAAGCAGGGGGAGTGCGGGTGGATCACATACGCATGCATGGGTGGGGCGCATAGAATTATGGGTGTGGGCATGTGCGCGCGCGACCCCCCCCCATGCTCCCCCCGCTTTTGGCACGCGATGGCAAAAAGGTTAGCCATCACTGATATATACACATATTATTCCCCTCTAGTTGAATACCGATTAATACATTAGTACAACATTAGTTCCCACCCCTTGCGAAACAGGGCCTCTTTAAACGGCTAAATGTATTTGGAAATGATTATTGACCTGACTTCTATACGCTATATTAATGACAAAGCAGTTAACAGGTAGAATAATAACACTAAAAACGAAATCCAAGTTCCCAAACTCTCTTGTTAACGAACTGGGACTGTAATCCACTCGTAGGAAGTTAACCACGGCATCGTATCTATCCCAAATCAGTGGTGGGTTTCAAAATTTTTTACTATTGGTTCATTGGGTGTGGCCCGGTGGGTGTGGCCTGGCCTGGTGGGTGTGGCAGGGGGAGAATACTGTAAAATCTCCACTCCCACCCCACTCCAGGGGACGGTTACTGCAAAATCCCCATTTCCTCCCGATCAGCTGGGACTCGGGAGGCAGAGAATAGATGTGGGCGGGGCCAGTCAGAGGTGGTATTTACCTGTTCTCCAAACTACTCAAAATTTCCACTACCAGTTCTCCAGAACTGGTCAGAACCTGCTGAAACCCACCTCTGTCCCAAACCATCCCTAAAGTTATAAATGATTCATCCTGGATCAAATTTCCACGTTTGCTTCTTAATGCCATCTCTTTTCTTAAATTTTAAAATTTATAAACTTTATTAAAACACATATAAAAACATTTACACAACAAACAACATGTAAGTAAATTGATCTTTTGAAGCATATGTTTCGTATTGGTCCTTCAGTTAGTACAGTTATACTTATTCCCCTTAATCTTAACCTAATAATTTCCTTTTTCTGTTTCCCCCTCCCTTCTCTTTTCATCCCCTAAGAATTCCCCCCTTAGTAGACTATATACTATATATTTGGATTATACCTTTCTTTTTAGATTTCCCTCTGCAGATTTATCTGCCCGTAGGAAGTTGTTTATATACATATTTACATTTCTATTCTATCCTTCTTCTGATTGTATTCCTTCAGTAGTGAATGCCATCTCTTTTCAAACTGCACTTTGGTGTTTCCATTGCTCAAGAGCTATTTTGGGGTCATGGTGGTGGGTTCCATTCAGTAGTGGGATTCAAATCCCGTTGCTATTGGTTTGCTTGTGGGCGCTTGCGCGTGCGCGTGATGCTTCTGTGCATGCGCAGAGACGTCTGGGCGGGTGGGGGGGCGGAGCCTCTCGCCGCCGCCACTACCGGTTTGCCTGATCTGGGGTGAACCGGTAGCAACTCACCACTGGTTCCATTTCTAGGACTGGAGGTCTTTACTGAGAGTCAGATCATGGGATAAAGAAAGTACATGGCAGATATATAGTTGGGGAAGAGAGGATTGGCTGGGTATTTTGTCCTGGAAAAGCTGAGACCAGCAAGAACGGTGGTAGCCAAGGAAGCATTTCTACATTAGGAAATGTCAGCCAATCCCTTAGTAGAGATAAAACACAGAGAAACGGAAAGCCAAGATTGGCCCAAGTAGAGCCAGAGATGCCATAAATGCTGGGGAGCTGCCGCTGGCAGACCGTGAAATGCTAATGCACGTTTGTCCTGTAGCTGAAGGTCATGGCAGCCACCGTTCTCCTCTTTGTGCATGAAATGAGGGGTCTCGTGAAGCCCTTCCCGTTGTTGAGTTGAATGGGGGTTGAGTACAAATTGAAGTGTGTGTGTGAGAGAGAGAGGGGAGGAAGGAGAGGGAGAGGGAGAGGGAGAAGGAGGGAGAGAGAGAGAGAGAAAGAGAGAGAGAGTAGAGAGAGAATAGAGAGATGGATGGATGGATGGATGGATGGATGGTAAGAGTCAGGTAAATATAGACACAGTCATGATGATGATGATGATGATGATGCTATCCATTCAGTCAAGTCCAACTTTTGGTGGTTCTATGGGCCAGGACTCAGAGCTTCGTGGTTAGAGCACCAGTTTGGATGGACTCAGGAAACTGAAGTTCAAATCCCAGCTGGTACCTACCTTACCAGTAGGTCTCGTTGAGTAAAGACCCCACTAACTGTTCACCTATCTGCCTAGCTTAAAATTGTGATATGAAGAATGGTTGCAGAAATTGGGTATGTCTAGTTTAATGAAAAGAAGGCTTAGGGGTGACACGATAGCATTCTTCCAATATTAGAGGGGCTACCACAAGGAAGAGGGAGTCCACCTATTCCCCAAAGCACCTGAAGGCAGAAGAAGAAGGAGGAATGGATGGAAACTAATCAAGGAGAGAAGCAACTAGGAATTAAGGGGAAACTTCTCAACAGTGGGAACAATCAACCAGTGGAAGAACTTGGCTTCAGAAGTTGTGGGTGCTCCAACAACGGAGGTTTTTAAGAAGAGATTGGACAGCCACTTGTCTGAAATAGTATAGAGTCGCCTGCTTGAGCAGGGGGTTGGACTAGAAGACCTCCAAGGTCCCTTCCAACTCTATTCTGTAACTGACAAAGATTCTTTTTTTTTAATTGAAAAGTTTTAAAATATTTTTACAAACACATTTCCTCCCCCCACCCAGTCCCTTCTCCCTCCCTCCCCCTGACTTCCCAGAGCAAAATACAGGGTATAGCATTTAACAAACATAATCAAGCATAAACAAACTAACTATAAGCTCTTAACTCCCCCTCACACTTTAACTCTCCCATACATACCAAAATATAAGAGTATAAGAATTCACCTAAATATTTCATTCGCAAGCTATTTGTAACTTTTTAGTCCCATATTCGTTTTGAATATAATCAATCCATCTTCTCCATTCCAATATATATCTTTCATCCGAGCGATCCTTCAAATATGCAGAGATTTTAGCCATCTCCGCCAAATTAGCTACTTTTAATGTCCATTCTTCAATAGTAGGGTAAATCTTCCTTCTTCCAATACCGCGCCACCAAAAGTTCAAAATCAAATTGGTCTCTATAACAAAGATTCTTCAAAGGCACCACACAAGAGGGAAAAAGATGCATTGGTGGCATATTTCCAGTAGTCTTCCAGCAAACCATGTTCTTCTCTCCTCTAATTTAGAGAAGATAAACTCGCTACCAGCCATCATTCACCCAAGTGGTGTACTGTATGATCTCCTTGCCAAACCTTTGTGTCTAGGTGGCATATATGTGTCACAAATACATAAATAAAGCAAATAACCATGATAAACTTCCATCTGGGAGGAAGAATAAAAAAAAAAACCAAAAACCTGCTATAAATGTCACGCTTTGAAAAGAAACAGATCCATCTTCCCAAGTTGACAGCGGTGCGCGTCTTTCCGAAGGGACGAAAATATGGAAATAAAAACAAGGAGGTGAATCCAGAGATGCTTGCAGTAATCCCTTAAACTGGAAAGGTCACCCTTCGGAGATGAATAAGGTTCCGGTAGTTCAGATTAGAGGGACATGGTGGCTGAGTGGTTAAGACGCTGAGCTTGTCGATCGAAAGGTCGGCAGTTCAGCGGTTCGAATCCCTAGTGCCGCATAACGGGGTGAGCTCCCATTACTTGTCCCAGCTTCTGCCAACCTAGCACTTAGAAAGCACGTAAAAAAATGCAAGTAGAAAAATAGGGACCACCTTTGGTGGGAAGGGAACAGCGTTCCGTGCGCCTTTGGCGTTGAGTCATGCCGGCCACATGACCACGGAGATGTCGTCGGACAGCGCTGGCTCTTCGGCTTTGAAACGGAGATGAGCACCGCCCCCTAGAGTCAGGAACAACTAGCACATATGTGCGAGGGGAACCTTTACCTTACTAGCTCAGATTAACCTGCAAAGATGGGAGGGGTTTTTTTGGATTGCAGGTGAAAAAAAGAGCCTAAAGAAGAAAGATTAGAAGTCTGATTGATTAAACAGATTTATGAATCAGCTATACATTATTTTGTTTGATCTGAGTTTGCTAAATGTCTGGGCTTTTCAGACTCTTCACTCTAACCATTTAATAATTACGCAACAATGTTGGAAAAAAAAGATTTGGGGTGGGTATTACGATGACTAATCCTTCATAACAGCACCCCGAGGATTCACTTTTTGCCATGAATTATATTGTCCTCCTGTCCCATTTGGTCAGGCAGGGAAGATGTAACAGAATAACAGGGTTGGAAGGGACCTTGGAGGTCTTCTAGTCCAACCCCCTGCTCAGGCAGGAGATCCTATACCGTTTCAGATAAATGGCTGTCCAGTCTCTTCTTAAAAACCTCCAGTGTTGAAGCACCCACAACTTCTGGAGGCAAGTTGTTCCACAGATTAATTGTTCTCACTGTCAGGAAATTTCTCCTTTGTTCTAAGTTGCTTCTCTCCTTGATTAGTTTCCATCCATTACTTCTTGTTCTGCCCTCAGGTGCTTTGGAGAATAGCTTGACTCCCTCTTCTTTGTGTTTTTATGCTTTTAGCTGTACACCCACCAGAGTTATCCTGAGAGTGAGATGGGTGGTGTCTAAATTTGATAAATAAATAAAATATCTGGATTGTCGACCTAGATATTGGTGGGAGAAAAAGGGAGACTGAAGTCCCAGATTTTTAGATTAACTGAAAATTAGACAGACCCAGAATCCAGATGAATTCAGATTCTAATGCTGATAGTCTGCGTACAAATAATAATTTTTAAAAAATCATTTAGGCATTATGTCTAACAACTTAACCTTCCTATACTCTCCTTATAACAAAGCTGTCTGTTCCAACAGGAAGTCATTGTATACAGAAGAGCTCACATTTTGGATGCTGAGTTAGAAATACCAGCCAGGAAATGTGTTTGTTTAGGGCTCCATAGTCGGCTTTCAATTCCCAGAATCCCTAAGTGGCACTATTGAGTTAAAAATTGGAAGGCAAGAGTATTATAACACAAAAATATACCGCCTCATAATATTACAATCCCATTCAGCTGGCGTTTGTTAGAGGAGATATTAGAATTTCATGAATCGTCAGCTTAAAGAGTTGATTTGATCCATCTCACGCAAGGTTGGAAGAAACCTTGTAGATCAAAGAACAACTCTGAATAATTCTACTCTACCTTCTAGCTCAGGGGTCAGTAACCGGTGGCTCTGGAGCCGCATGTGGCTCTTTCATCCCTCTGCTGTGGCTCCCTGTTGCTGGTCGGCTCCACAATTGAAAGGGCTTTCGGTTAGGACAGGTAGAGGAAAAAGGATGCCTCGCTAGGAAGAGACTCTATGGTGGGGGAACGGGACTTCCGGTCGGCTCCAGAATTGAACGGGGGCTTCCGGTTAGGACCTTTGTGGCTCTTTGAGTGTTTAAGGTTGCTGACCCCTGTTCTAGGTAAAGTTATTTGAGGACAATTATCCTGTCTTCCAGAAGTCTTCTCCAGGTTACATTTCCTTAACACTTCCACAAATTCTTTATAACACTTTATAACTACACTTTATAAGATAAACTTGTTAGTTGATTTCCTCTGGACATAGTCCACTTTTTTCCAATATCTTTTCTCGCATAAGTGGCCGCGCAATTAGATGTAACATTCTAGGTGCTGTTGACCAATGAAGAATTAAAAGGAATTAGGCTGATTCTGTTGAATCTGTGAGAAGTATTGATTTTTGTAATTGAATTGGGATGCTCACTTGAATTATTCAATCTGATTGAAGGCTTCCAAATAGATGTTGGAACTCAGAAAATTGAATTGTAAAGATTTTATCCAAATCAGTTCAGAAAGTTAAAATGAACCACGCTTAATCCTTAAATCAATTTAGATTGTCAAATCCAATGCAATCAATCATCGGAATCAGTCAAGAGGTTTTGGATGCTTCATCATTAGAGGTTTTTAAGAAGAGATTGGACAGACACTTATCTGGAATAATATAGGGTCTCCTGCTTGAGCAAGGAGTTGAATTAGAAGACCTCCAAGGTTCTGTTCTGTTCTGTTCTGTTGTTCTGTTCCGTTCCGTTCTGTCCCATCCCATTCTATATTCTATTCCATTCCATTATATATTCTATCCCATCCCATCCCATCCCATCCCATCCCATCCCATCCCATCCCATCCCATATTCTGTTCTGTTCTGTTCTGTTCTGTTCTGTTCTGTTCTGTTCTATTCTATTCTATTCTATTCCAGCTGCACATTCCAAGTGGTGATATTTATCACAAACTTATTTGATACCCATTTTAATGTCAATTAATGATCATACCTTATGGTGGCCAAGAAGAATATTTTAATGTGTCCTCAGGATCAAATCACCCATTCATTTTATGCTAATTTCATATCATCAGTGCCCTATGTACATTACTGTAATTAAGTTTTCAACTATGATAATTAGTAGCTACAACCACTACAGCTTCTAGTATCCACTATTAGATAAAATGCTGCTTTATGTTGGGTTCAAAAGGTTTGAATGCAACATCAAACCTGTGAACCAGGGGTGAAATCCAGCAGGTTCTGACAGGTTCTGGAGAACCGGTAGCGGAAATTTTGAGCGGTTCGGAGAACCGGCAAATACCATCTCTGGCTGGCCCCAGAGTAGGGTGAGAATGGGGATTTTGCAGTATCCTTCCCTTGGAGTGGAGTGGGAATGGAAATCTTGCAATATCCTTCCCCCAGGACTGGGGAGGGAATGGGGATTTTTCAGTGTCCTTCCTCTGGAGTGGGGTGGGAATGGAGTTTTTGCAGTATCTTCCCCTGCCATGCCCAACAACCCATGCCCACCAAGCCACACCACACTCACCAAGCCACAGAACTGGTACCCACAGAACTGGTAATAAAAAAAATTGGATTTCACCACTGCTGTGAACCTGTGCAGCAAAATCCCTTCTTGATATATGATAATATAGTTGTAAGTTGTAGTGTTAAAGCCAATCAAATGAAATCACCATGTTTGATAAATCTTCGGGACCAGATTCATATCGAACACAAAACCTTAATCCCCATATTAACATAATCTGATAGAAAAAATATATATTTGTAGCGCAGGGTTGAACTGTGGGCTCCTTGGTCCTCTCTGAGCTTGGTGGTTTTCTTGCAGACATTTCATTACCCAACTAGGTAACATCATCAGTGCTAGCAGTTTACCTAACTGGATAATGAAACATCTGTAAGAAAACCACCAAACTCAGAGAGCATCAAGGACCCCGCAAAACACAGTTCCTTTGTCCTTATAGCATTCTATTGCTAAAATAAATGGTTTGATGTGATGAGTTGCTTCTTACAAGAAAGCAAGAAGCTCAGTTCCCAGAAACTGCCTAGCCTCATTTTAGCTAAGTCTAATGTATTGTGGGAACATGACCCGAGATGAATGATTTTAAATTTTCAGGAGGGTACTGAACTCGGTTTTTTAAAAGATGGTTCTTATAAAATGATCCAGCTTTCTATAACTTAGTGTATCGGAAAGAAGGCTAGATAAGAATCTTCCTGTAAATTCAAATGCAACCAAAGAAAAATTGGCCGCTTGTTAAAATTTGGGAAGACGGAAACCCACAAACTGCTACTTATAGTATCTGTAACCCCAGAAACCTATAATCTGATGGGACTAACTTTATGAACTATCTTTATCAGTTCCAACTTTTAGGATAAGACGGTATCTTCCATTCCTTGGAGAACAAAGAATTAAAACTGCAGGAGTTAAAAATAGGTGAAGCGGGATTCTTAACACGAGACAGATTCTTCCTACAATTGCAGAACAAGGCAAGGTATTATTAGATGCAGGTGTTATATTGAGTAATACTATGAATCCAACTAACCAAATCCTTCCCATGCTCTACAGTTTTGAAGATGGAAGAATGGAAACTGCAATCACTTCTGTAAAAAGTCAGCACCCACCCTTCTAGAAGAATGAAATATTTTGAGGAATGTTTTTTTTTTAAAAAGACAGAATATTATATTTCCCTAAAGGGAGAAACGGAGAACATGTTCCCACCATTCTTAATAGCCTTCAGCAGTTGTCAGTATTTAAAGAGACAAAGAGCTTATTGAGAACTAGATAGCTCTATTCCTAAGCAAATACCCTCACTCCAGATCCAACACAGGGCAAAGCCATTAAGCCACAATAGGAATTACCCTTTCAGAACACAAGCCTCAACCCTCAGAAACTTCAACCAAACTTAGACAAACACCTAGGATTTGTACTTTGCCTATAGAGCCAGCTATGACCCCTACATGACCCTATGGGAGTTTGACAACAGCCAATAGAATATATGTTCTTGCACAGGAACAGGAAGCTCAAGTGCAAAGCCCAAGAGAAGGTATAATGCCTCCCTCCACCTCAACTCCATGTGGTCGGCTGCATCAGAACCACAAACACATGGTTCTGTTCATCAATAAATGGGCCCTCTTTCCAGCCTCCATTTTGTTTTTGGTGCCTTTCTCCTGGTTTGAAACTGAACCAGATGGATATTTCTTCCCATACTTCTAAAACAGGGTTTCCCAGCCTTGGCAACTTTAAGGCGGGTGGACTTCAACTTCTGGAATTCTGGGAATTGAAGTCCACCCACCTTAAAAGATATCAGATTGGGAAACCGCTATAAAATAAAGTTTCTGTGCTTAGAGCTCTTTGCTCATCCCAATCCTCACCAATCACTAATGGTGATTCCCAAAGGATGAGCCACGTATACTGAATATTAAGGATAGTTCACGTATTCCCATAGACATTTGAGGTGTTTGAAGGACTTGCCAAGGGGACTGAAGCTCAGATGGAAGGAGAAAGAATTAGAAAATGCTGTCCATCTGTTCAACCTCAACTGGTTTAAAATGCCAGCAGCTTCGTTCTCTTGTTTACTTGTCTCCTTGGCGATAATCTCAGAGGCGATAAAGAAACCACCAACATGAAGAATTCTGTCAGGAAATTTCTCCTTAGTTCTATGTTGGATGTCTCCTTGATAAGTTTCATCTGTTACTTCTCGTCTTGCCTTCAGGTCCTCTGGAGAAAAAGTTAACTCCCTTTTCCCTGTAGCAGCCCCTCAAATATTGGAAGACGGCTATCATGTCACCCCTAGTCCTTCTCTTCAGACTAGACCTACCCAGTTCCTACAACTGCTCATCGTATGTTTTAGCCTAATCATCTTTGTTGCTCTTTTCCACACTTTGTAGAGTCTCAACATCTTTTTTTTATATCACGGTGACCAGAACCGGATGCAGTAGTCCAAAAGTGGTCTTACCACCACTTCTGGCTAGATAGAAAGCTTTTCAATAGGTAACTGATTTTAGAAAGGAGTGGAAAGTCTCAAATGGAAATTAGAAGCACCTATGTCTGAGGTGAGGGACGCAGTGGCTCAGTGGCTAAGACGCTGAGCTTGTTGATCAAAAGGTTGGCAGTTCAGCGGTTCAAATCCCTAGTGCCGCGTAACGGGGTGAGCTCCCGTGACTTGTCCCAGCTTCTGCCAATCTAGCAGTTAGAAAGCACGTAAAAAATGGAAGTAGAAAAATAGGGACCACCTTTGGTGGGAAGGTAACAGCATTCCGTGTGCCTTTGGTGTTTAGTCATGCCGGCCACATGACCATGGAGACTTCTTCGGACAGTGCTGGCTCTTCGGCTTTGAGCACTGCCCCCTAGAGTTGGGAACGACTAGCACATATGTGTGAGGGGAACCTTTACCTTTACCTTATGTCTGAGGTGAAGGTTTGTTTTCCAAGCTTGTAGGTCGGCTTCTGAACATTTCATTACAAAGGCTAGGTAACATCTTCAGCAGAGTTTAGGAAATGCCACTCTCAGTGTTCTTCTGTTTATAAGGGCTTCAGGTGTGGGTGTGACAAGTGAGGGTCTTGTGATGGGTTGGGTGTGAGTCATCAGAGTTGTCAGCCCTACTACCACCCACCACGCTCATGAGTTCATCGAAGAACGGCACTCCACAAGCAATTCCATCAACAGACACATTGACCTATACCCTCATCCTACACCAGTGGTGGGTTGCCCCCGGTTCGCACCGGTTCTATAGAACCGGTAGTAAAAGCGGCGGGAGGCTCCGCCCACTGACCCCGACGTCATCAAAATGCACCTGTGCATGTGCGCGGCCCCGTTGCAAATTGGTAGTAAAGGTCAGTAGAACCCACCCCTGTCCTACACCCAAGCTGTAGATATTCACCACTATTATACATCTCTCTCTACCAATTCCTGATCCCCCCCCCCCACAACTTTAGCTTAATCGTTATCCACCAGGACTTTGCAAGTCAGTATTTAAGCAGATGATCACAGAAGTTAAAAAAGGGAGAAATCCTTGGCTCACCTTCATGCAAGGATTGTCATGTTACCAGATACCACATAATTAGCAGGATTAAGTTCTCAGAAGTGGAGGGATCATAGCAAAAGCTATAAGGGGTTTCTACAAGCTTGACTCCTAAGTCTTTTTCATCCCTTTTCTTCTTTCAACCCACCATGACAACTAAATTAAGTCGAAAGCCAGCCATTCCTTCCCCTGGGTGATTTCAGGCTTACCTACAGATTTACAGAATGCTCAAGTGTTCTTAATTCAGCGGATGCACCTGGATTAGATTTCTTAAGGACAGGACTCAACCTCTCCTCCGACACCAAGTTTGGAAATCACAGGCTGTCGTGACGGCCGAGGTTTATAAACTGTTATTGAGATTGAATTTGGAGAATGAATATGTGAAGCATTGCACGATCCAATGTGGATGTCTCTAAATATGAGCCTGTAGTGTGCGGCGGCAGCCAAAAAAGCCAATGCAATCCTAAACTGCATTAACAGAGGGATACAGTCAAGATCAAGTGAGGTACTAATACCGCTCTATAAAAGCCTTAGTAAGACCAGACCTAGAGTACTGCATCCAGTTTTGGTCACCACACTATAAAATTATGGGATTATGGGAACGACGGGGCGCTCCCATGTGACACCTCTCCTGCGTGAGCTGCACTGGCTCCCGGTGGTCTTCCGGGTGCGCTTCAAGGTGTTGGTGACCACCTTTAAAGCGCTCCATGGCTTAGGGCCTAGGTATCTACGAGACCGCCTTCTGCCGCCAATAGCCTCCCACCTGCCAGTACGCTCACACAGAGACGGCCTCCTCAGGGTGCCGTCGGCCAGACAATGTCGGTTGGTGACCCCCAGGGGGAGAGCCTTCTCTGTGGCGGCACCCGCCCTCTGGAATGACCTACCCCCAGAGATACGCACGATACCGGACCTCTGGACCTTTCGTTGGGTCCTTAAAACTCACTTATTTTAAATTTTGTATCCTATTTTTTACCTTGGCTGTTCACCGCCCTGAGTCCTGCTGGAGAAAGGCGGTATAAAAAATCAAATAAATAAATAAAATAAAACAGATGTTGAGACGCTAGAAAAAGTGCAGAGAAGAGCAACCAGGTTGATTAGGGGGGTGGAGGCTAAAACATACAATGAACGGTTGCAGGAACTGAGCATGGCTAGTCTCGTGAATGGAATGGAATGGAATCTTTCCCCCTTTTCCCTACTGCTTTCACTTTCTTTTGTATTTTGAACCTTCACAAACGTAACCAAATTATGATAAAAAGAAATAAATTGTGTATTATACCTTGTATGGAACGCATGTCAAACCTCATAAGATCTCAAACATAACCTCAACCTTGCCGGCTGTTTCCTCAACAGCTGTAACAGCGGTCAGCTTGCAGAGCTCGTGACAAACTTTCATTATGCGAAAGGTATCGTGTTCAACATGACCTGCAATTAGCGAGGTTAGACACCGGAGCAGGAAGTGTAAAATCTACGCTTCTGAATAGTTCAGCCGGACAACGTGATCTCAGTTTATAAATGATCGGGGGGGGGGGGGAGTCCTAACATTTGTGTTAATGCATCAAAGGCCTCACCGGCTTCCTGACCAGGTTGTTAATTAAAACAAAAATCAGATAGAATGTTTCACTTCTTTTATGGAAGACATGCCTTGACAGAAAAAGCCTTGGATAGTACAGTGGTCTAAAGCCCTGTTATTAACATCAGCTGCCTGCAATTATTGCAGGTTCAAATCTCACCAAGGCTCAAGGTTGACTCAGCCTTCCATCCTTTCTAAGGTGGGTAAATTGAGGACCCAGTTTGTGGGGGAAATAAGCTGACTTTGTAAATATACAAAAGTATGAAGGCTATTGCTTAGGGCATTGTAAGCCACCCTGAGTCTCCGGAGAAGGGCGGCATATAAATCAAATTAAAAAAAAAAGAAGATAAAAATGCACTTCTTTTAAATACTCGGTCTTTAAACGGCAGAGCATATAGCAGTAAATGCGACAGTGTAGGACAGGGGTCAGCAACCTTAAACACTCAAAGAACCATATGGATCTGTTTCCCACAGAAAAGAAAACATCGGGAGACACAAAACCTACCGGGGTGGTGGTGGAGGTGGTTTGAAAAGCTCAATAAATCGTGTGCCGGTGGGTGTTGCACATTGGTGGTGGTGACACATATTTTGAGCGACAGGGAGCCGCAGCAGAGGGATGAAAGAGCCACATTCGGCTCCAGAGCTGCGGGTTGCCGACCCCCGGCATGGCAAGTAAACGGTACTACTTACACGGCACATGGAACACCACTTCTGTGTGAGACAATGCAGATTTGGTAATCCATTCAAGACAGGATATTTTGAAACTCCCTGCAGCAAAGTCTGAACAAAGGCTTAGGGTAGGATTAGAAGCAAGCCCACTCACTCAAAATTCAAAACAGGACAAAAGCCATTAAGCCACAATAGGAATCTCCCAACACCCTTTCAAAACACAAGCCCCTTCATTGCATCACCCCAGAGCAGTCCAAACTTCAACCAAATTAGCTCAGACAGACACCTAGGATTTGCATCTCCTCTTTTGCCTATAGAACCAGCTATGACCTCTACATAACCCTAAGGTGACCAGATTTTAACATTGGTAAAGAGGGACACCTGTGGGTGTGGCTTATTTTGTGGGCGTGGCTTGGAGGTCATGTGACTGGGTGGGCATGGCTAGCTGGTCATGTGACCGGGTGGCCATGGCTGTGTGTATAGGGACTACTCAGAGGGCTGAAAAAAGTCATTTCTGACAGGTCCTCGCACTTTTGACTGGTCCTCACACTTATGACCATCCTCACATTTATGCCCGTGCAGCATTCTTAACAACCATGTCACTCATTTCACAACTGCTTCTCTTCACCATGGTGACAAGATAGGGCAAAACCGTAAAATTTGAGGACAGTCATAAGTTCAAGGACTGGTCACAAGTGCGAGGACCAGTCAAAAATAACTTTTTCAGCCCTCTGAGTAGTCCATGTGCACAAAAGGACTACCCAAAGGGCTGAAAAAAGTCATTTCTGACAGGTCGTTGCACTTTTGACCAGTCTTCGCACTTATGACTGGTCATCATTTATGCACATTGTAGCATTCTTAAAAACGGTGTCACTCATTTCACAACTACTTCTCTTCACCATGGTGACAAGATAGGGCAAAAACGTAAAATGTGAGGACAGTCGTAAGTTCAAGGACTGGTCACAAGTGCGAGGACCAGTAAAAAATAACTTTTTCAGCCCTCTGAGTAGTCCATGTGCATAAAAGCATACAGCAATAGAGAGGGATGAAGGAAGGGAAATTACAGTAGGAGTGAGGTTAAGAGAGGGAGGAAGAGAGGAGGAGAAGAAGAAAGGAAGAGGAAGTAGGAAGGAGAAGAAGAGGGGGGGGAAGAGAAAGTAAGAAGGAAAGAAAAGAGAGAGGTGGTAGGTTTGAGGAGAAAGATTGCTGCACAATAAAAAAGATGAAAGGGAAGAAAACCAACCCCAAACAAATATAAAGATATTAAGATAAAGAATGAATTGTTAAACTTTAAAGAATAAAAGAGAACAAATATGAATAAATAGCAATAATTAGAAACACACATACAAACATACAATGTATTTTCTTTGAACAAAGTATTTGGCCAGTTCACAAATTTAAACAGTGTTTAGTCATTTCACTTAAATTTACAATTTCTATATTTCCTTTTTGCCATATTTATTCCTCATCTATTTTTAAAAAAACCAATATTACCCTTCATCTTCATCTCTAATCTTAATCAATTTTTCCCTTCTATTCTATATTATACCCCTTCCCATTGTCATCTATTTTTATATCCATCCTCACATTGGTTAATTATGTAATATTACAGTTGGTTAATACAAATTCAACATTTTAATATAAATCAATTAGTTATATGACTATCTTTTTTGTATATTAATCAATATGAATATGAATATTCCAATTATTTCCATGCAATCCAATTTCTTACAAATCAATTAATTATATTTACCAATAATAATAAACCAAATAATTTCCCCCACGTATTCTTCCAACCACAACTTAACCATTTCTGCTTTCAACACAATATACAATTAATAGTATCTCAACTATTACAATTCCCTAGTTAAATAGAACTTATTTTTCTTTTGTGTTTTAAAATCTTGAACTCTCCTCTTTCGCCGTTTGCATAAATTTCCCATTGTTTGCACCTACCTTTTTTGATGAGGAAAAAGAAATCTGCCTTTCCAACGTTGTTAGCAAACAGCAAAGGCAACACCCTGCTTAGTTTCGGTTTCGTTTTCAGTTTAAATTGCACAAAGAGAAAAGAAAAACTAGAGGGAAAAAACTTGTTTAAATTCTTGCTGCCAGGCTTCAAAGGGCCGCCTATGATCAGCTGTAGGGCGGGCCTGGGGCAAGAATTTAAACAGGTTTTTTTCCCTCTAGCCATCAGCTGGGACTCAGGAGGCAGCAATAAATTGGGGGTGGGCGGGGTAAGCAAACCCCGTTCTCCCGCCGTTCCCTAGCTTGTCCTGCATTCCTTCCAAAAATCGGGACTTTTTAAAAATGCAGCGGGACGCGGGACAAATCCTTGAAAATCGGGACTGTCCCGCCAAAAGCGGGACCTCTGGTCACCCTACATAACCCCTATATGACCCCATATTGGCTCTGACCACAGCCAATAAAATACATGTGGTGGGATTCAAATAAATTAACAACCGGTTCTCTGCCCTAATGACCGGCTGGGCGTGTGTGGCCATAGTGGGCATGGCCAGAGGGTGTGAACAGGTAGCACTCGGCCTCCTGCACCCCACTGGATGCAAAAACAGGCTGCGCGGGGGATGCGCTGCCCCCCCGCCACATTTTGGGCCTAGTAGGCTTCCTTGCAGCCTTCTGGGAGCAAAAACAGGGTGTGGGAGAGCCTGCCGCCCCCCCCACCTCATTTTGGGCTTAAGAGGCCTCCCCGCACTTACCTGGGAGCCAAAATGGAAAAGGCAGGGAGGAGAAGGGTGAGGCCAGCCAGTAGTTTAATTACTGGTTTTCCCAAACCGGTTGAATCCCACCACAATACATGTTCTTGCACAGGAACAGGAAGCTCAAAAACAGAGTCCAGAGAGGGTATAATCCATCCTTCCTTCCTTCCTTCCTTCCTTCCTTCCTTCCTTCCTTCCTTCCTTCCTTCCTTCCTTCCTTCCTTCCTGCCTTCCTTCCTTCCTTCCTTCCTGCCTTCCTTCCAAATTGCCATATTTTTTCCACTCCTGAGGGAGAAACTGAACATCAGCTCTTTAACCAAAACCCTTCACACCACATTTGGAACCAAATAAAGCATTAATATGTTCATCTCTGCAAAAAAAAATGTTCTTCTAACTGCTACCTTAGGCGTCCATTTAGCGGATTCTCCTAGTGCGAAGACATTGACATTGTTAAGGTTAACGGGCCAGTGATTAACAATAAGCATTCCTAGATGAAACATTTCTTCAAAGCCTCATTGTTTCCACCTTGCTAGAAGAGGCTATGGAAGTCGTTGAACGTAGCTGGATGATGAACTTCAATTCAATCAATTTAATCTGATTAGAGCTGGAAGGGACCGTGGAGGTCTTCTAGTCCAATACCCTGCTCAAGCAGCAGACCTTAGACCATTTCAGACAAGTGGCTGTCCAGTCTCTTCTTAAAAGCCTCCAGTGATGGAGCACCCACAACTGAAATTGACTCAGACTTCCATCCTTCCAAGGTTGGTAAAATGAGGGCCCAGATTGTTAGGGGGAAGAGGCTGACTCTGTAAACCACTTAGAGAGGGCTGTAAAGCACTGTAAAGCAGTATATAAGCCTAAGCGCTATTGCTAATGCTATTCTGAAGGCAAAGGAGTCCTGGTGGCGCAGTGGACTAATTCCCATTATTAAGATCAGCTGCTTGCAATTACTGCAAGTTCAAATCCCACCAGGCTCAAGGTTGACTCAGCCTTCCATCCTTTCTAAGGTAATTGAAATGAGGACCCAGATTGTGGGGGCAATAAGCTGATTTTGTATAAATATACAAAAATATGAAGGCTATTGCTTAACGCACTGTAAGCCGCCCTGAGTCTCCGGAGAAGGGCGACATATAAATCAATTTTTTTTTAAAAAAAGTTGTTCTCACTGTTAGGAAGTTTCTCCTTAGTTCTAGATTGCTTCTCTCCTTGATTAGTTCCCACCCATTGCTTCTTGTCCTGCCCTCAGGTGCTTTGGAGAATAAGTTGACTCCCTCTTCTTTGTGGCAGCCCCTGAGATATTGGAAGACTGCCATCCTGTCTCTCCTGGTCCTTCTTTTCTCTGGACTAGCCATACCCAATTCCTGCAACCGTTCTTCATATGTCTTAGTCTCTAGTTTTTAATCATCTTAGTCGCTCTTCTCTGCCATATTTCTAAAGTCTCACCATCTTTTTTTGTAATGTGGCAACCAAAACTGGATGTAGTATTCCAGGTGTGGCATTACAAAAGCTTTAGAAAGCGGTACTAGTACTGGGGATGCGGTGGCTCAGTGGCTAAGATGCTGAGCTTGTCGATTGAAAGGTCGGCAGTTCAGCGGTTCGAATCCCTAGTGCTGCGTAATGGGGTGAGCTCCCGTTACTTGTCCCAGCTTCTGCCAACCTAGCAGTTCGAAAGCATGTAAAAAATGCAAGTAGAAAAATAGGGACCACCTTTGGTGGGAAGGGAACAGTGTTCCGTGCCCCTTTGGCGTTGGGTCATGCCGGCCACATGACCAAGGAGACGTCTTCGGACAGCACTGGCTCTTCGGCTTTGAAACGGAGATGAGCACCGCCCCCTAGAGTTGGGAACGACTAGCACATATGTGCGAGGGGAATCTTTACCTTTACCTTTTAATAGTAATTCACATGATCTTGCTTCCATGCCTCCATTTATAGAACCAAGGATTATATGATGTCACGTGATCTCTTTTTGCAACTTTCTGAAAAACAAAGTCAGCAGGGAAGCCCCATTCACTTAACAACCGTGTTACTCACTTAACCGCTGCAGTGATTTGCTTAACAAAAGCAGCAAGAAAAGTCGTAAAATGGGGTGAAACTCACTTCACAAATTTCTCACTTAGCAACGTAAAAATTTTGGGCTCCGTTGTGGTCGTAAGTCAAGGGCTACCTGTATTCCAAAGGTGGAGTTCCTCCAACTCAGCCATATCATGCTCCATGCGTTATATGTTACCTTGAAAAAGTCCTTGTGTTTATTAAAAGGGCAGAGTAATTGGGTAGAAAGTGATTTTTTAATATTTTTTAAAAAAAAGAAAATTCCCTGGTATTCTACGTTAATGAGACTATGTACATTTATAACAGAGAAACGTTAGATCCTAGATAACTTCCTTTCATATAATAATGACAATGTTCCAATATTTTATAAAACATGTCCCTACATAATGGGCATTCTTAATCTAGTAATATAATCACGAGCTATTAAAATGAACGATTCTGCACAGGAAAGTAAGGAAGGGAGAAATTAAATTTTCTACAGCCTTGAATGCCTACAGGTAAGTCCTCGACGTATGACTGCAATGGAGCCCAGAATTTATGTTGTTAAGCAAGGTAGTTGTTAAGTGAATCACTGCAATTGTTAAGTTAGTAACCCGGTTGTTAAGTGAATCTGACTTCCCCATTGACTTTGCTTGTCAGAAGGTCACTAAGGGGGATCATGTGATCCCGGGACATGGCAACAGTCATAAGTACATGCCAGTTGCCAAGCATCTGAATTTTTATCATGTGACCATGGGGATGCTGCAATGGCCGTATCTGTGAAACATAGTCATAAGTCACTTTTTCAGTGCCGTTGTACTTTTGGTCACTAAACAAACTACGTGTATGTACTTAAACAAAATAATCCTATTCCACTGCTGGAATGGCCTGGGAATAGCCCAGACCTTCACCCAACGGAAAATCTATGGAGCCGACTAAAGAAACTTGTTAGTCAGAAACGACCCAGCAATAAAACCCAGTTAATAGAAGCCATCATTCAATCTTGGTTTCACATTAGAACAGCTGCAGAACTAAAAGACTTGGTTCACTCCATGGGGAGACGTTGTAAGGCCGTCATTCATGCTAAAGGTTACCCAACGAAGTCTTAACTGACATGGGGATAATTTTTATATATCTCGTTTTTTTCTATGGTGACCATTTTTGTCTATCTCGTTTTTTCTACGTGTTTCACTTTTCTTCTTTATACTGTAACTGCTATTCTAGTAGCCAGTCCTTCCTAAAAGTTACTGCATTACATTCTTGATTAAATTATCTTTCCATTGATATATAATTTTATGGTACTACTCCCCCCCCCCAAAAAAAAGGTGTTATTACCTAGTTTTAGAAAATACACTTTTCCCAAAAGGTTTCCACAATTTTGGCCGCTACTGGGCGACCTCCAGGGTGCAAACTAGAAAGGACAATGACATGCCACTTCTGCATTTCGGTCAAAACAAAAAACAATAAAACTTTGCCGATACATCAAGAGTAGATCTGACTTGAAAGATCTCATTTTAACCTTTTTTTTCTCTCCTTCCACCCAGGGGTGAAATGTAAAATGTGTTACTACCGGTTCTGTGGGCGTGACTTGGTGGTGGTGGTGGGTAATGTGACTGGGTGGGCATGGCCAACTTTTTTTTTTTTTAACTTTTCAAAGCATTTTTTCTAATGCTTTTGAAAAGCCTCTGTCGATCAGGCAACTCAGCTGGGATCATCAGAGACTTTTCAAAGCATTTTTTAAACCACCTCTTTGGCCAAGAGGTTGCAGAAAAGAATGCTTTGAAAAGCCTCTGAGGATCCCAGCTGAGCCGCGCGATCCTCAGAGGCTTTTTTTTTTTAACTTTTAAAAGCATTTTTTTTGTCAGAAGAGGTTGTAGAAAAAATGCTTTTAAAGGTTAAAAAAAAAAGCCTCTGATGATCGTGCGGCTTAGCTGGGCATGGGGGGGGGGGAAGCGCAGGGATTTTTGCTACCGGTTCTCCGAACCACCAGCTGCCATCGCTACCGGATCGGGCGATCCGGTCCAAACCGGGAGCATTTCACCCCTGATTCTACCTCAAATGTGGTAACATCATGGATCAAAACTTTGCGGGAGGAAAGACAGCAGAGTTGTGATTGCGTGTTCTGTATCTAACTGCTCTCCGATTGCCCACTAGGCAATAGTAGGATCGAGGCAGTGACAACATCAATTAGCCCAAATTTCTTGGAGTCCTTCTGTTTATATTACTGAGTCCGTGGACTTCCTTAATAAAACAATGAATAACTAATAAAGCCTTAATTATTAACCAGCAGTTCAATTAGCCACTTCCCTTAGGACATCATCATGAGCCTGTAAAAATTAACTGACTTTTAGGAAGGAAGGGCAGAATACAAATGATACACTAAGCCAGCGATGGCTAATCTTTTTCTCGTTGTGTGCCAAAAGCGCGTGTGTATGCGTGCGACAGCACACATGCATGCCGGCACCCATAATGCAATATGCGATACCCCCCTCTGCATATGCAACATGATCCTCCCCGCTCTCCCCGCCTAGAAACAAAAGTTGTTTGTTTCTAGGTGGAAGGTAATGGAATGATTAATGATTGATTCCATGGCTTTGCAGGTGACTCAGCATAAAGAGGGTCTCCCTTTTTTTTGTTTTTTAATTTGAGTTATATGCCGCCCTTCACCGGAGACTCAGGGCGGCTTACAATGCGCTAAGCTATAGCCTTCATACTTTTGTAATATTTATACAAAGTCAGCTTATTGCCCCCACAAACTGGGTCCTCAATTTACCTACCTTAGAAAGGATGGAAGGCTGAGTCAACCTTGAGCCTGGTGAGATTCGAACCTGCAATAATTGCAGGCAGCTGGTATTAATAACAGGGTGATTTAAACCACTGTACTACCAAGGCTCTTTTTGAAGATAGGGGTGACCTTGGCTAGTGACCATAGGTTGGGTACGGAAGTGGTCCTGAAGGATTTTTCAAAGATTATGCTTAGAGGTCCTGCTGTAGGAGTGGAAAGCTTTTTTAAGAAGTATGCACATAGTCCATCAGGTCCGATAGACAGAGATGGTTTAAATCTCCGTAGTGCCTTTTCAACGTTATCTTCTGTGAAATCTATTTGCGTTAGATCGTTGTAGTTATTTGTGTTACGACTAAGGAATGTTGGGCATGAGCCATTGCTGTTTACAAAGACCAAGCTGAAAAATGTGTTGAAGAGGTTTTGCTTTAACTGCTTCATCATTGCATTCTTTACCGTTAGGTCCTTTTAGGGGTGGGATAGATCTTGAGTCTTTAAGTTTGTTGTTTACAAAATTATAGAAGGCGCGGTTGGATTTCGTGCGCAGGAGGTTCTCTTCATGTTTGGTATGGAAACTGGTGATTTCAGTCTTTCAATTGTGACTACCCCCTTGATTATTTCTGATGACTTTCCATCATGGATGCCTCTTGGCAAATTCTACGTTCCTACCAATCTCCGATTTAATAGATGTTTTAGAAAAGGCTTTTCTTGTCTATCGGAGGCTAGAACGCAAAGGTTTACCACACTTGATTAACATCTCATGTTGAAGTTTGACAGCCGCTGTTTAGCAGTAGGATAATTTCAGTCTCTCTCTCCTTTCAGTTTCTCCACTTTTATTTTTATTTCCTTCCCACGTCAACAAAAGATGCATTTTCAAAAGCTCACGTAAAAAACGTGAAATGATACTTTTCATCCTCGTTTCTCTCATTTTAGGACTTGTTGCAAAATGTTCTATCCACTGTTTGCAGATTGATGTGCACACTGTGGTCGTACAATTTTCTCCAGGCTTTGCCTTCTTGAACGAATTTCATGATGTAATTCCATTACAACAAAATAATCAAAATGTAACATTATCTTATATATAATTATTAATATTATATATATATATATATATATATATATATATATATATATATAT
>WNWU01000061.1:3643656-3655335 GCA_012654045.1 Ptyas mucosa | reverse complement strand
GAATAGAATAGAATAGAATAGAATAGAATAGAATAGAATAGAATAGAATAGAATAGAAAATATGGAATGGAATGGAATACTTTATTTGGTCACAAGACACAAAAGGAATTTGTCTCTGGTGCAGAAGCTCTCATTATTAGTAGAATAATGATAATCAACATCATCATAATACCAGTAAGAGAGAGAAGTAATAAGAGAAGGAAGTAATAAGGATTCCGGCCAGAACTGATGGAATTGTGGCAACGGGATCCTTGATGCTCTCTGAACTTGGTTGGGGTTTTTCTTGCAGACACTTCATTACCTGCCTAAGTAACATCACCAACACTCCCTTCCAGCACTGATGATGTTACTT
This sequence comes from Ptyas mucosa, assembly GCA_012654045.1. Lineage (NCBI taxonomy): Eukaryota > Metazoa > Chordata > Lepidosauria > Squamata > Colubridae > Ptyas > Ptyas mucosa. The sequence goes on along the minus strand of WNWU01000061.1, from coordinate 3,654,983 downwards.
AGTTGGGTAATGAGACGTCTGCAAGAAAGCAACTAAGCTCAGAGAGCACCAAGGACCCCACTGCTGTCACCTCAATTTTGTCCACCTCTCCCCGGCGACGCCTATGAATTCGTTGCTCATTTCGTCTTTTCAGTTAGGAGTTTCTACATTATAGGAATTTTGTGAAAAAAAAAAAAAGGACTCAAATGAAGTTACGTTGTCTAGATAGAAATCCAGGCAAACTTGGGCAGAGTCATACAGCTGCTGAACTAAAATGCAAATTAGTCGTTCCTTTTCCTTCCATTTTCTGAACGGTGGCAATTAGCATAACGGTTCTACTGCCGAGGTCAACAACTTTGTGCCCTCCCAATACTCGGATTTCACTCCGTTCCAGACCTCGCTGGCGCTGCCAATCTCAAGGGACTCTTGCACATTTTCATTAATTATCTGGAGGGTATAATTTTGCCCCTCCTGTCTTATTTTCACGTTCAACTGGATCAGTTAGAAAGGTAGAAGCGACATCGGAATAACAAGAGACATTTCTTCCTTAGCCTTCGCCCTTGGATAGTTTGTCCGTAAACAGCTTAATGGATTCTGGGAACCAGTAGTCGGTGTGAAAGCAGAGTCCTCCAGGATAACCAAGGTCTGTATTGCATGAATGAGGCCCTAAGTGATGATTTCTTAATAAAAGGAAGACAACGCCTTTGCTTCGTTTCTCTCCCTCAGCTGTAGTCTGAAGGGGCAAATGAGAAGAAATAGAAACGTAGTAAACTCTAGGCACCTAAACTCTCTGTCCTCGTCCTCGTCCTCTTCCTCCTCCTCCTCCTCCTCCTCCTCCTCCTCCTCCGGGGTGGGCTTCAAAAATTTTAGCAAGGGGTTCTCTGCCTGGTTGCTGGGTGGGCGTGGCCTAGTCAGCCTTCTGTACCATGGTGGAGTGGGGGGCGGGGTTTGCCCTCCCCAGGCTCTGGAGGCTTTTCTCGAGCCTTCAGGAGGGTGAAAACAGCCTCCCCAGGCTCCGGAGGCACTCTGGAGGCCAGAAACGGGCCGGTTCCTGGCCTTCCCGAATTTCTGGTAGGTCCGTTTTTTGCCCTCTTTGAGCCTCCGTGCGTGCCCTGTACTTACCTGCCTCCCATAGGGACTCCTGGGAGGGGAGGGGAGGGGTGGGCAGATCCAGCCAGGAGTGGGATTTGGGGGGTTCTCCAAACTGCACAGAATCTTAGTTAGAGGTTCTCCCGAATCCCTGCAAATCCGCAGCAGCCCACCCCTGCTCCTCCTCCTCTTTCTTCTTCTTCCCCTCCTCCCCTTCCTCCCCCTCCTCCTATTCCTCCTCCTCCCCCTCCCTGAAAATCTCCCTCCCTTCTAGCACTCATGATGTTACCTAGTTGGGTAATGAAACATCTGCAAGAAAACCACCAATCTCAGAGAGCCTCAAGCACCTCCACAGTTGTCGTTGTCGTCATTGTCATCCTCCTTCTTCCTCTTCCCCTTCTCCTCCTCCCCCTCCTCTTCCTCCTCCTCCCCCTCCCTGCAAACCCCCTTCCCTTCTAGCACTCATGGTGTTACCTAGTTGGGTAATGAAACATCTGCAAGAAAACCACCAAGCTCTAAGAGCCCCAAGCACCCCCACAGTCCTCCTCCTCCTCCTCCTCCCCCCTCCTCCTCCTCATTATCCTGCTTCCCAATGACTATGAAGGGAAGGCCTAACAGTGCCAACCTCTCAAAAATACACCTTCAAATGGAGGAAATTGGGAAATAAAGGGGACCCAGTAGTCTCAGGGAAAAAGCCCAAATCGTTGAAGACGACAAATAAAAATCAATTTGATCCCACTGTAAGAAAACTGCATGAGGTCACCACAATTGACTTCTATATGAAGAAGTGTTGACTTTAGTGGCCCATCATAAACTCATCCAATCCAAAAGTGATGGGGCAACAATATGGGGACAATTTGGTGTAAACCTAGGCCTATGACTCTGTTGCTTGTATCTTACGGTTATACTGTTTTATTTCGTATCCTGGTATGATTTATGTTGATTGCTTATTTAGTATCCTATGACTATCACTGTGTTATATCTTATGATTTATGATGAATGTATTTTTATGATGACTGTGAGAATAATTTATCACAGTTTGCTTGTATGTACATTGAGAGCTTCTACACCGGAGACAAATTATTTGTATGTCCAATCACACTTGGCCAATAAAGAATCCCTATCCCTATCCCAGTGGTGGGATTCAAATAATTTAACAACTGCTTTTCTGCCCTAATGACCAACTGGGTGAGCGTGACCATGGTGGGCGTGGCCAGAGGTTGTGACAGGCAGCAATAGGCCTCCTGCATTTACCGGGGGGGGGGACACAAAATGGGATGCGTGGGGATTCCTGAAAGGGGAGGGGAGGGGTGGAGCCAGACAGCAATTTAACTATCGGTTCGCCTGAACTGGCCCAAACCAGCTGAATCCCACCACTGCCTATCCCTATTCCATCCTATTCTCACCCCACTCCACCCCACCCACCCATTTCACTTCACTCCACTCCACTCCAGTGGTGGGTTGCCGCCGGTTCAGTCCGGTTCTTGCAAACCGGTAGTAAAATGGGGGGGGGAGTTCCACCCACCCAGCCACCCGGATGTCGTTATAGATGATCTGCGCATGCACAGAAGCTCGGTGTGTGCGCGATCCTGTTGCAAACTGGTAATAAAGGTAAGTAGAAACCACCCCTGCTCCACTCCACTCCACTCCACTCCACTCCACTCTATTTTTCTATTCCATATTCTATGAATAGCAGCCATTTCAGTGTCAGTGTAAAATGTGCCAAATTATCACCTAAGCTGCTGCGGGAGTCATAGTTTTACTTTCTTTGAAGAGAAGGAATGATAATAAAACACCTTGCTCTCGTATGAACAGGGCTCTAACGTTTCCAAGGGAAGAGAAGATGACATTCCTACCGTGATACTCTGCTGAAGTAGGGCAGCTTGTTCCAGGCAGTCCTTTTTCTCTTTCCAGATAATTAAAAGAAAAATCACCCCCCCCACTTTTTTTTGAATGATTTCCATGCTAATCTCGCCCTTCTCCCTGTTTCCCTCAGCTCCTTTCTGCGGTCTCTTGTTTTCTAATTAGTTGTATCATTCAAGAAATGGTCGGGACACCTACCTATCTACTGCTCCTCTTGTGATCTTTGATAAAATATCCCACAGGGCTCTGTTGAGCATAAGCTCGGTGCTACAGGGGAAGGTCAGTTTTCCTGTTCATTACAAGAAAACAAAAACCTAAAATGTCTCTCGGGGGTGGGGGGAACATGACTCACAAGCAAGACGAAAAAGAAAGCACGTTCCCAGTGGATAAGAGAAGAACAAAAGATGACTTCCCTGACATTTCAGTAAGGAGTCTGAGAAAGCGGGAAGGGAAATAGAAAATGAGGGGCACTGAAGGAAAAGGGAAATCTGAGACAGGAAAGATCTCAGATAGGAAATATCTCAACTCTACACCGCTGGAGTCTCTTGTGTACCTGTGGAGAAGGAGAAAACCTTCATGCCACCTTTGCTACTTACCAACCTGACCATCCCTGAACATTGAACCCCAAACAATAAAACACAAGATTATTTGGGTCTTTCTATCTACCGTACTTTTCAGAGTATAAGACACACTTCCCCCCCCACCCCTAAAATGTCAGTGTGTCTTATAGACCAAATACGTCCCATTTTTGCCAAAAACAAGCCTGTTTTTCACAAAAACATTATGCCCAGAGGGTTTGGGAGGCCTGCAGAGTGGTCCTGAGAACCGGGGAGGGCAGAAACCAGATGCGCAGAGGCCAAAAACTATTTTTTCCTTGCTTTCCTCTTCGAAATCTTGGTGCATTTTATACTCAGGTGCGTCGTATAATCTGTAAAATATGGTATTTTAACATCTAGGCTGAAACTAAGATTCAGAGAGTCAAAATATTGCTCCCAACAATCTGGGTCCTCATTTTTACTGACCTCAGAAGGATGGAAGGCTGAGTCAACCTTGAGCCCCGTCAAGATCGAACTCCAGGCTCTAGGCAGTGGTGGCTCGCCATACTGCCTTCTAACCACTACGCTACCAGGGCTCCAGGATTTTGCTCACTAGGAAATCGGCAAATGGCAGCAATTCAATCAAAAGTAAAGAGAAATCCCTCTCAAGAGATGGAAGTCCTTTAAACGCAAATAAGGTTCCCCAACACTGAACACATCACACAAAGACCCATCCCCCATGCCCTGTTTTGGGCCTAGCAGGCCTCCCTGCAGCCTCCTCAGACCAAAAATGGGCTGTGGGAGGGGGGTGCCTCCCACGCTCCCCTGCCTCCCACGCAATCATGCACGCTACCCCCCACGCATGCGTGCGTGTCTCCCATGTACTCCCTGCACCCCTGCACATGCGTGGCAGAGACCCGAAAATCAGCTGGCCGGTGGGAGGCATGCACGCATGTGCAGTGGAGCTGAGCTGGGGCAACGGCTTGCCTGCCGGCAGAGAGGGCTCTGCGTGCCACCTGTGGCAGACATGCCATAGGTTCGCCATCACGGATATAGGACTACCATATGTCGGTTGCAAAAATCTAGAACCACTAGATGGCAGCAGAGCCGTATCATTCTGTCACTCTTTGCTGCCACCTGTTGGTCATTTGGATTTTTGTTAGTCTAAAATGGCCTTTTCCTAGAGCTACCATTAATTCTACTTGCAAGGGATTCCACAGCTTGTGAGAGGAAGGCTATTATCCTTCTCTCTCTCTCTCTCTCTTTTTTTGAAATTGCTTCGGGCACAAAGGGGAAAAAAAAACCACTGACATGTGCATTTTCATACAAACAATATGCACACTTGTTTAGTCTCCATGCTTTTAATTGAACAATTCTTCAATTAAGTAGTGATTGAATTGCCTCAGGTTAGCAAATTTAGGATTGCAAAATGTAATTAACTGAAGGAAGTGCAACGATACATTCATTCTTCCCACTCCCAACTGTGCGTGGAATTAGGAATTAGACCAACTGTTCATCCGTTCAACTTCTTCAGACACTTTCATCATAACAAAGGTTAGGATAATTTATTTGTTTTTCCTTCAGCCAGAGAAAAGACCCTACAAGTTGATGCTCTTTCTTCTGGCTTCCTTTATCTGCTTTAGAAACACAGGGCAACTACACCAAAGTGATAAAAATGTAATCACATCCAATATAGCCAACACAACATCTACTAAAACTAGCTCTTCTTGAAAATAGCCCTGTAAAATATTCCTTTGTGGTACCAATAGAAGAGAAAATTTGTAGCTCAGGGTTGAACTGTGGGATCCTTGGGGCTCTCTGAGCTTGGTGGTTTCCTTGCCGATGTTTCATCACCAAACTAGGTAACATCATCAGTGCGAATAGGGTGTGAGTTTTGTTCTCATTTTATATACTAATGGCTGGCCCCGTCAGTGATGCTGGGAGCCTTCTTGGAGGTTCCTTGATTAGGTTGTTATTTATTATTAGCTTCTTTGAGTTAGTAGTTCCCTAATTGGGATACTGTTAGCTTCTTGAATGTTGGTCTAATGTTAATCTTGGTATTAATCTCTGGTCATCTGGGTACTGAATAACAGACTAACAGAATAACAGAGTTGGAAGGGACCTTGGAGGCAGTGGTGAAATCCAGATATTTTTTATTACCAGTTCTGTGGGTGTGGCTTGGTGGGCATGACTTGTTGGGCATGGCAGGGGATGGATACTGCAAAATCTCCATTCCCACTCCACTCCAGGGGAAAGTACTTCAAAATCTCCATTCCCACCCCACTCTGGGGCCAGCCAGAGATGGTATTTGCTAGTTCTCTGAACTACTCAAAATTTCTGCTACCCGTTCTTCAGAACTGCTCAAAATTTCCGCTACCGGTTCTCCAGAACCTGTCAGAACCTGCTGGATTTCACCCCTGCTTGGAAGTCTTTTAATCCAACCCCCTGCTCAGGCAGGAAACCCTGTACCATTTCAGACAAATGGTTGTCCAATCTCTTCTTTAAAACCTCCAGTGTTGGAACACCCACAATTTCTGAAGGCAAGCTGTTCCACTGGTTAATTGTTCTCACTGTTAGGAAGTTTAGTTTAGTTCTGTGTTGCTTCTGTCCTTGATTAGTTTCCATTTGTTTTTTTCTTCTCTTGCCTTCTGGTACTTTGAAAGATAGCTTGACCCCCTCTTCTTTGTGGCAGCCCCTCAAATATTGGGAGACTGCTATCATGTCACCCCTAGTCCTTCTTTTCATTAAACTAGACATACCCAATTCTTGCAACCATTCTTTGTATGTATCTGATTGCTGGTGAGATGTTTTAGTCTTTTTATACCTGTCTCTTTTAACTGGTAGGTAGAGGTTGTTTATCTCTATGTGCCTGTTGATGGCTGATTTGTTTGAGTGCCAGCTTCCAGGAATTATCTGGTGTTTTTGGTCTTGGTCTTGGTCTTGGTCTAGGATGCTGACACTTTCCTATTTGATACTACGGTTAATTCTTTCCATGGGTTGTGAAATTACGTCATGTTTTCTGACTGGTAGTTGAGGTTCATGGATGCATTGTCTCTCCATTATCATTGGCACTGTTCAATTACAGTTCTACAGTGGAAAAATATCTCCATCACTTCAGTGAAGTCCTTGAAATTTCGTCCTGCGTATGTCCACCATGTTTATTTTCCAAAATATATGCTTTGGCTAGCGTCTTCAGTGGTAGCATCTGCAGAAGAAAGAAGCATGGATAATATGGCTGTGATAATATACCACAGCAAGCGAGGATAGAAAGTGTAAGAAGAGATGGAAATCAGCCAAACGATAGTGGGAGGTTTGGAGGAGATTATGCTGGAAATCAGCCAAAACACAATATGCTGGAAATCAGCCAACAATGGGTGGAGGTATGGAGGTGATTATGCTGGAAATCAGCCAAAATAAAGCATGCTGGAAATCAGCCAAACAAAAGCTGGAGGTATGGAGGAGAATATGTTGTAAATCAGCCAAAACAATAATATGCTGGAAATCAGCTAAACAACAGGAGGAGATATGGAGGAGGATATAGATTTTGAGATAAATTTGTGTAATATGAAATATGTAAAACTAAAGGTAAACTGATAAAGTTTAAGATTTAAAGATTTGATGAAGGGGTGTAGAGATTAAGAAATATGGATAGAACTTTGATTTATAAATTAAAATAAAAATAGAGCTGTAGTTAATCTGAAATTAAGATGTGGGGTGAAAATTGTAAGGTAAATAATTAGATCAAGAGGTCAGAATATTTTTTGTTTATGTTTTGATATTGATGTTAAAAGGCATAATGAAGGGAGTTTGGAAAAGAACCAGAAATAATTGAATTTATCAATGGGCATAACAATGAATTAAGTTTGGACTTGAAAATTAAATTGGTAGTGACATAATAGAATGATTCTGATCAAGACACTAGAATTTATGTTAAAAAAAATTTATGTTTTGATTTTTAAATTTAAAAGATGTAATGGAAAATTGTGAATGGAGCTTTTTTTTTAAAAAAAAAATTAAGCGATTGTCCCTATTTATCACCGGATCGAGACTTTGCTCTTGAAAGAGATTTATTTTACGTTTTATGTTGGAAAAAAAATAATAAAAAAAGAAAGTGTAAGAAGAGATGATTAGCTGCAGCAGCAACATGTGTGAAAACCAAGGAGGGAAGGCTGGATGTTCAGTAGGCCGCTGGTTGCCATAGCAACTTCTGATTCCTACAATGCCTTTCTACTTTGAAGAGAGAAAACGCGCATGCAGAGACTGACTTCTCCTAAATCATGGATTTACAGAACAAGGGGTGAAATGCAGATACGCTCCCATTTTGACCTCCTCCTTCCCCATCTTCCAAATTCATGCAAGCGATGAACTTTCTTCTCCAAGAATGCGTGGTGTTGCCTACAGAAAGATCCACCCCAAACTGCATTCTATATTTTTTTTTTCAAAAATTGCTTATCCAAAGTATGCAAGTTTGAGGGAACGTGCATGGAATTGCACACAATAAGCGAACACCCCGGCAAATGCCAAAGAGTAGGTGTATTTATTAAGCGAAATGGCATATTTATAATTTAATTATGCATATGTTCAAATGACGGCCTTGGAGTCTTGCTGTGACTCTCTCTCCAGAAAAGAGCTTGCAAATTAAATTTTGAGCATGAAGGGGATGACGGGGAGACAGAGGGCAGGTGAGAAGAGTGAAGACAAGGTCAATAACGGTTAAATGTTTGCTAATGCAGTTTAAGCAGAAGTTCAGATGATTTAGACTACAGGTCAATGTTTTTTCCATCCAGCAATGGAGCAAGAAATGTTCTTCTCTTGGACCTATATTATTTTACCTCATTTATGAAAGCTGCCTTGGTTGCCCATTTGCTTTTGGGTGCAACTCAAGGTGCTGGTTGTCACCTTTAAATCTTTTCATGGCTTGGGAACTAGGTTATCTGAGGGACCATCTCTTGCCGGTCACATCTACCCGACTCCCAGAGTGGAGAGGCATGGAATATTGCAGGTCCCATCCTCCAAAGAGGTATATCTGGTGGGACCCAGAAGAAGGACATTCTCCATGGTGGTTCCTTCCAGTGGTGGGTTTCAAACATTTTTACTACCAGTTCTGTGGGCATTGCTTGGTGGGCGTGGTGTGGCTTGGTGGGCGTGGCAGGGGAAGGATATAGTAAAATCTCCATTCCCTCCCCACTCCAGGAGAAGGATACTGCAAAATCCCCATTTCCTCCCGATCAGCTGGGACTCAGGAGGCAGAGAAGAGATGGGGGCGGGGCCAGTCAGAAGTGGTATTTACCAGTTCTCTGAAGTACTTTCCCCTACCGGTTCGCCAGAACCGGTCAGAACCTGCTGAATACCACCTCTGGATGGAGCCCATTAAATGGCTGGTGTGAGTGTGTGTTGTCACAAGGGGATAGGTGTGGAGGGGTTATTATTTTATTTCACAAGGGGATAGGTGTGGAGGGGTTATTATTTTATTATTATTTTATTTTGTATTATTTTTATTCCTGTTACATTGTGTTTTTATTTTCTGTAAACCACCTAGAGTTGCCATGAGCGAGGAGGCGGTTATATAAAATTAACTAACTAACTAACCAACTAACCAAATAAAAATTTAGATGGTCTCCCAACTCATTCTCTTGTTGCTTGCATCTTTACGATTTACATTGTTTTATTTAGTTTCCTAGTATGATATATGATTGCTAATTTAGTATCTTATGACTATCATTAAGTGTTGTATCTTATGATTCTTAATGAATGTATTTTCATGTACACTGAGAGCTTATGCACTCACACAAATTCCTTGTGTGTCCAGTCATACTTGGCCAATAAAAATTCTGTTCTGTTCTCTCGTTGACTCCAAGTGACTTACAAAAATTAAACCATGATACAAAACCCAATAATCTCCACCCCCACACCATTAGCAACCACAATCAAACCAGCCACATAATGGGCTCCATATTACTCTGAGGTCCCCAGACCCATTGGCAGAACAAGGTCTTCATGAACTTTTGCAAGAGTGTCAAAGTGGGGATCAATCTTACCTTTGCAAGGATGATGTTCTACAGGGAAGGAGCCACCATAGACAAGGCCCTTCTTCTTGATCCCGTTAGATGGACCTCCTGGGAGAGAGGATCCCAAGCATTCCCTGTCTCCCTGATCAGTTGGGTAGACATGACTGGGAAAAGAAGGTCCTTCGAATAACCTGTTCCCAGGTCATGTAGGGTTTTGAAGGGGACAACCAAAACCTTGAATTGGATGTGGAAGTAAATCACCAGCCAATGCAGTTCCCGAAAGAGGTATGTGCAAGTCTCGGCTTGCACAAAACCATGTGGATTGCCACATTTTGAACCAATCGAAGCTTCTGGATACTTTTCAAGGGTAGACCTATGTAGAGTGGATTTCTAACAGTTCATATTTAATATTTGCAGGAGTGGACCAGCCTCCAATTATGTGGCAGACCATGTTCTGCAGCAGATTTATGTGGAGGTGGTAACAAACGGGGAAAACATTTGTGTGAGACTATTTTAAGGATATTCAGATACCTCCGTGACGAGGCTGTGTGCATTCTTCACTATGAACATGATTAAAAATGTTGCCTATAGGAGAAGAAGCCTGATCTTGTCACACATGAAGGTAATTGGTATTTAAAAGCAAAGAGCTTCTGGAAGTTTTTGAAAAATGTTTAGCAGATAAGCAACTGGTCGTTCTCTTCTCTTGCCTCAGATAGAAAGTCCGTACAGAGAGTGGTAAGGACAACAGAGAAGATTATAGGAAGACAACAGCACCTTTGGCTATAGCCATGCTGGCCACATGACTACGGAAATTGTCTTCAGACAATGCTAAGTCACTCAGCCAAGAAATGGAGAGGAGCACCATGCCATAAAGTTGGGCATGACTGGACAGGGAAATCTTTACCTTTTAAATGCTTTAATATTCCTCTTATGAAGAGAGAAAGCATCTTAAATAATTTCCTATTAGGTAAGAATATCTGGAGTGAAACCTCACTCCTTCCTTGATTAAATATGATTTAGAGAGGGGAGGTTGCTAGGAGGATCCCATTTCAAGTATCTAATTAGAAAAGAGGTAGGCGAAATGAACATACTCCAGAGTTAATCGAGAGATAGCAAGTGAGTGCTGAGTCAGACTTTGCAATTCACACGCTCCTTTGATGCATATAAAATGGCTACTTGCAACTCTTGTTAATTTTTTTTTAAAAAAATTGCAAAGGCAGTAGAAAAATTATACCTTCCTCAATATTTCATGTTTTTTAATCTATGTTTTATGACAACAACTCAGTAGACTGATAAAAGTCCTGCAGGAAATCCAGTTTTGTCTACAGGTAGTCCTTGACTTTCAACAGTTCCTTTAGTGACCATCTGAAGTTACAATGACACTGAAAAACTGACTTATGACCATTTTTCACACTTACAACAATTGCCACATCCCCATTTTCACATGATCAAAATTCAGACACCGACTCATATTGATAAATAGATAGATAGATAGATAGTTAGATAGATAGATAGATAGACAGACAGACAGACAGACAGACAGACAGACAGACAGACAGACAGATGGTATAGATAGATGGTAGGTAGGTAGGTAGGTGGATGGATGGATGGATGGATGGATGGTAGGTAGGTAGGTAGATAGATGGATAAATAGATAGATGGAAAGTAGGTGGGTGGGTGGGTGGATGGATGAATAGTAGGTAGATAGATAGATAGATAGATAGATAGATAGATAGACAGACAGACAGACAGACAGACAGACAGACAGGTGGTATAAATAGATGGTAGGTAGGTAGGTAGGTAGGTAGATAGATAGATAGATAGATAGATGATAAATAGATGATAGATAGAT
>WNWU01000061.1:3626244-3642873 GCA_012654045.1 Ptyas mucosa | reverse complement strand
AGATAGATAGATAGATAGATAGATAGATAGATAGATAGATAGATAGAAAAATAGATAGATAGATAGATAGATAGATAGATAGATAGATAGATAGATGGTAGGTAGGTAGGTAGGTAGGTAGGTAGGTAGATAGATACAGTAGACAAACAGACAGATAGGGAGATAGATAATGGATGGATAGGTAAGTAGGTAGATGGGTAGACACAGAGACAGAAACGGAGAACATCATGAGAAGGCTTCTAACAGAACTTCTTTGAAACATCATAGCTTCTTCCTATATCCATGACTTTCCTCTTTATCGATATTTTGGACCGTATAGGTATCCATCTTCCCTGCTCCTGGGCATATTTGCCTCTTTCCTTTCAACTTTCTCCCGGAATCCCCTAATCATAACTTGATTTCTTGTCATTTTGTTTGTCTCCTGCTGTTTATAAAACTTTTTAAAAAAATTTATCAGCTTCTGCTGTAAAAAAGGACCTAGGCGAAAAAAAACCACAGTAGTGTTACAGGCTTCTAGGAAAATGATGGTCCTTCCCTTCATTTTAAAATTTCTGGAGCAACTTCGTGGGTTGGTTGACTTGCTCCATTTTACAGAACTGAAACCGGTAAGATAAACCAAAGTCTATTCGGTAAGCATTAAATATTACATAAAGAAACCCACTTCCTTTTTCATAGGCTTGAGCTGAAGACTCTGAAAAGGATTGTATTAAATAATAATAATAATAATAATAAAAAAACCTATTGAAATCCGTGTTTGGTTGCCAGAATGAAAAAGACAGCACTTTTAAACATAAAAGAGAAGGCAAGAGCCCTTCACACATAATATATTATAGATAAAGATAATGCCGCCTACTCTCTTCACCTCCTCCTTCTAACTCAATGGGTGAAGCTGGGGATGATTTTCTGCTTCTCAAATGCTCTAAACCCAAGATTTGTGCTTTATCTTGTCCAATTCGGGAGCTAACATAAGCAGAACCTTCCCTGTTCATTTTTTATTTATTTAATAAACACATGTATACGGCTGCCCAGCTCACACAGAGGGTGCACAACATAAAAAGCCATATCCCACTTCCTTCATGGCAGCAACAAAACATTAAAATCATATCTATCCATCCATCCATCTATCGATCTATGTTTATAATAATAATATAATAACTTTATTGTCATTATACATATATACACAGTATACCCATGCAATGAAATTCACTTAATACCCAAAGACCAGGTCCAACACACATAACAATCCCCAAACACACCCACACCCACCACAAATTCCCCACCCCTAAACCATCCAAACATCCACACAACAGACCAAGAAATGCTGTCCAACAGCTCACTGATGGTGGCCCTTTAGTTCATGGTTGAGTGCAATCATAGCTCTGGGATAAAAACAATTCAGAAGACTTGGTGGGCGTGGCAGGGGAAGGATATTGCAAAATCCCCATTCCCACCCCACTCTGGGGCCAGCCAGAGGTGGTATTTGCTGGTTCTCCGAACTACTCAAAATTTCCGCTACCGGTTCTGCAGAACCTGTCAGAACCTGCTGGATTTCACCCCTGGTTTGATCCCCTCATCTTTGTAGGAGCTCCTCAAATATTGGAAGACTGCTATCATGTCCCCACTAGTCCTTCTTTTCATTAGACTAGACATATCCAATTCCTGTAACCCTTCTTCATATGTTTTGGCCTCCAGCCCCCTAATCATTCTTGTCGCTCTTCTTTGCATTCTTTTCTGAATCTCAACATCCTTTTTTCTATTGTGGTGACCAAAACTGGACGCAGTATTCCAAGTGTGGCCATACCAAGGCCTTATAAAGTGGTATTAACACTTCATATGATCTTGATTCTGTCTTGCAATGAATTTTTTTCTTCTGTCTTGCAGTGAAATTTTTCAATGAAATCTGCCTTGCAGTGAATTTTTTGTAAAATTCACTGCACCGAGACAGTTGTCCACCTTACATCGTCGGGTTATCGTTCTAAAATAACAAGCCAAATCATGTTTGTTTTATTTATTGATTGATTGATTGATTTATTGATTTGATTTATATGCCGCCCTTCTCCGGAGACTCAGGGCGGCTTACAATGCGTTAAGCAATAGCCTTCATACTTTTGTATATACCTGCTTAGTAGGGCTTTCGGCCCCCCCTAAGCGGTTTTCTTTTTTATACAAAGTCAGCTTATTGCCCCCACAATCCGGGTCCTCATTTTATCTACCTCGGAAGGATGGAAGGCGGAGTCAACCTTGAGCCTGGTGAGATTCGAACTCGCAGTAATTGCAGGCAGCTGGCAGCTAAGTGCTACTTTAACAGCACTTTAGTCCACTGCTCCACCAAGGCTCCACCAAGGCTCCTTTGAATCTGACCCTGAAGCATAACCTATCACCCTGTTTCTCAGCCTCATTAAGATGTATGCCCCAGAATTCCACAAATGCTGGCTGGGGAATTCTGGGAGTTGAAGTCCACACATCTTAAAATCGCTGAGTGTACGGAAACACTGACCTATTAAAACAAGCGTGCTCGATGCAGTTGGTTACTGATGTACGGTGTTCTCCTTTCTCTGTTATTATTTCTACCTTTTAAATGGTTTCATAATTGGATTTTCCGAAGAGGCTAAAACTTTGATCAATACAGATTACTGTAGCAACGTGGGTGTATTTTGTGTAAAATATGTTTTTAAAACATGCAGAATTACCCTGAATTGACACTCATGGGTTAGCTAGCAAAAAAAATGCAGTAGGCAAGGAGAGAAAATACTCCGTATTTTTCGGAGTATAAGACGCTCCGGACTATAAGAAGCACCTACCTTTTTTGGTGAGGAAAACAAAAAAAAAAAAGAAATCTGCCTCCCAGCAATTTTGCCTCATTGCAGCAAACAGCCTGCTTTACTTTCATTTTCGTTTTCAGCATCGCTTGATTAGCACAAGGAAAAAAAAATTGCTTCCAGCAACTTACCTCCTTGCAGCAAGCAGCAGAAGTCCACGCTAATTAGTTGTGCTGAAGCTGAAACGAGCTGTTTCTTCTTGCTGCTTGCTGCAAGGAGGTAAACTGCTGGGAGGCAGAAGCCAAAGGGTGGGGGTCAGTGGGTGGGCAGGCCTACATTCGGTGTATAAGACGCACCTAAATTTTCTCCCCCTTTTAGGGAGAAAATACGGCAATTCTACCAGTAGATGCTTATTTGATGGGGTTTGACCAAACATGCTCTGTTTTTTTCTACTTTTTCCAAATGTCTGCCTGCATATTTATTTCTTCCCCCTAATTTCTGCCTGATACCCAGGAAAGAACAGCATCCCCCAAAACAAACATGCATATTATAAAAGGACCGTGATCTTCTTGTTTGATTTCTGCGGAAGTCGCAGAGTTCACTGAAAATTTATCATCTCCCTTTATCAGGCATGATATTAATGAACTTAAAGCATTAATTGATGGAGTCACGGGCTCCATCAATTAATGCCCAAACCCAACATATCCAGGACTAGACGCTTGACAATCCCTGGCTTCCCCCCTCCCCCATCATTATTAAACCACTTTTCTTCAAAGCATAAAGGAAGTTGGCAACTTAGAAAGAGAAATCATAACCCTTTACAGGACTGATGAGCTATTGAGAAGAGAGGGAGGGGAAAAAGAGAGAGCGGAAAGTGACAGATTTTAAATCACAGTTATGTTGGAGAGAATTTACGGGAAGTAAGACGAGTCAAAAGTACATAGATAATGGCCAAAGGGGGTGGGGGTGGGGGTGGGAAATCATTTTTTGTTCTCACCGGAAATCAACTTGTGAGGGTTTCTGAGAAGAAGCTCAAATGAGGCTGTCATCCAATAACTGGGTAAAAACGGTAGATTTTTTTTTTTATTTGGGTTGTTCAATTGTTTACCCCACATCATATATGTAGATATTCATCAAGTGCTAATGCTGGAAATTACCTTGGAGGTCATCTAACAGAATAACAGAGTTAGAAGGGATCTTGGAGGTTTTCTAGTCCAACCTCATGCCCAAGCAGGGGGCCCTATGCCATTTCAGACAAATGGCTTCTTAAAAACCTCCGGTGATGAAGCACCCATAACTTCTGGAGGCCAGCTGTTCCACTGATTAATTGTCCTCACTGTTAGGAAGTGTCTCCTTACTTCTAAGTTGCTTCTCTCCTTGGTTAGTTTCCATCCATTGTTTCTTGCCCTGCTTTGGAGAATAGGTTGAACCCAGTGGCGGAATTCAAATTTTTTTACTACCGGTTCTGTGGGTGTGGCTTGGTGGGTGTGGCGTGGCTTGGTGGGTGTGGCAGGGGAAGGATACTGCAAAATCTCCATTCCCACCCCACTCCGGGGGAAGAATACTGCAAAATCTCCATTCCCACCCCACTCCAGGGGAAGAATACTGCAAAATCTCCATTCCCACCCCACTCCAGGGGAAGGATATTGCGAAATCTCCATTCCCACACCACTCTGGGGCCAGCCAGAGGTGGTATTTGCCGGTTCTCCAAACTACTCAAAATTTCCGCTACCGGTTCTCCAGAACCTGTCAGAACCTGCTGGATTTCACCCCAGTTGACCTGCTTTTTTGTGGCAATATTGGAACAACTGTCCTTCTTTTCATTAAACTAGATTTCATACCCCAATTTCAGCAACCTTTCTTTCTTTGTTTTAGCCTCCAGTCCCCTAATCCTCTTTGTTGCTCTTCTCTCTTCACTCTTTCTAAAGTCTCAGCGTCTTGTTTACATCATGGCGACCAAAACTGGACACCCTATTCCACGTTTGGTCTTCAGAGGTGGGTTTCAGCAGGTTCTGACCGGTTCTGCAGAACCGGTAGCAGAAATTTTGAGTAGTTCAGAGAACCGGTAAATACCACCTCTGACTGGCCCCGTCCCCATCTATTCTCTGCCTCTCGAGTCCCAGCTGATCGGGAGGAAATGGGGATTTTGCAGTAACTTTCCCCTGTCATGCCCAACAAGCCATGCCACACCCACCAAGCCATGCCCACAGAACCGGTAGTCATTTTATTTTTTGAATCCCACCACTATTGGTCTTACAAAGGCTTTATAAAGTGGTATTAACACTTCAGAACAAATGTGGAAGAACAGCAGCAGAGGAATAAAAGAGAAGGACTGTCTCATTGTCGCTTGAAAAGCAAAGGAAAAAAACACTTACTTCGAGACACAGTGAGAGAACAAGTGAAGCACTTGTAAAGGGGTGAGAGAGCCTCTTCTTTTTTGTAACACATTGACTGTGGGATGCATTGTTGCAGAAATACACCTACACTAACCCATCGGACAATTAAATTAGACATGGAGATCTTTTTTAAAAAAAATGTATTATTTTTTTCCTCCTCTCGGTCCTGCTGCTCCGAGAGCCGAGAAAAATCTGGATTGTAAATCAAAACTACTTCTGATCCGAACGGTTTGAGAGGCCTTTCTAAATTTCTGCCCTGATTTTGCTGAGTATGCTAATGGCCCGAGATTATTGAAGTTAGCACAATATATGGATCCTTTGTGTTTTAGATCTTTTGTGTTACACTCTCTGCGGGCTCTTGAGCAGAATATGTATGCATGAGATCAACTGATTATGCAGTTTTGAGGCAATAAAACCCACAAATCAGTGGGATTGTAAAAAGGGCAGAGAGTCCAACACCTTAAATTATGCTGGAAGATGTTCTCTCTGTGTGTGTGTCTCCCCCACCCCTCTCTTTGTATGTGTGTATGTGTCTCTCTCTCTGTCTCTTTCTCTCTCCCCGCTCTCTTCCCCCTCTCTCTGTCTCTTTCTGTCTGTCTCTCTCCCACCCTCTCTCTCCCCCCCTCTCTCTCCCTCTCTCTCTGTTTCTCTCCCCCTCTCTGTGTCTCTCCCCCCTTTCCCCCTTTCCCTCTCCCTCTGTCTCTGTCTCCCCTCTCTCCGTCTCTGTCTCTCTTTATCTTTATCTCTCCCCGTCTCTCTCCCCGTCTCTCTCTGTCTCTCCCCCCTCTTTCCCTCTCCCTCTCCCTCTGTCTCTCTCTCCCCTCTCCCCTCTCTCCATCTCCGTCTCTCTTTCTCTTTATCTCTCCCTTCTCTCCCCCCTCTGACTCTTTCCCTCTCTGTCTCTCTTTCTTTTTATCTCTCCCCCATCCCCTCCCTCTCTCCCTCTCTCTGTCTCTTTCTCTCTCCTCCCCTCCCTCCCTCCCTGTCTCTTTCTCTCCCTCTCCCTCTTTCTCTCCCTCTCCCTCTCTCTCTCTCCCTCACCCTCTCTCTCTCTGTGTCTCTGTTTTCTGTTTCTGTCTCCGTCTCCGTCTCCCTCCCTCCCTCCCTCTCTTTCTCTCTGCCCCCCCAGGAGTGGTGTTTGCATCCTAATCAATCCAGGATAAAAGGGGAAGACATACAACAACAACAACAAAAATACAAAAGCAGTGTTAAAATAACAGAGCCTTTACTAGCATCCAGCTAATCAGGGAACGGAATAGCAAAAAAGGACCACAAAACCCAGAGACATAGAAGCAAACCATAAACTTGCAATAGGAGGGACATAGCCCTAGACAACACCCATCTGGGCATATGCAATGCATCTATTGTTGGATAGCCTAAACTGTTTTGGTTTGATTTCTTGCTCTATACCTTTCCATAGCCTTCCACCATTATCATTCGATCTACCCACCATCTATCTTGCTCCATTCATAGAACATAGAATCATTGAGCTGGAAGGGACCTTGAAGGTCTTCTAATTCAACCACCTGCTTAAGGCAGGAGACTTTATACCATTCAGGTCAAAATGATTGCCCAGTTGCCCAGTCTAGGATGGAGAATAGGGAATAGGGGATGGGGGAAGAGGACAGAGGGGAGAGGGAAGAGAAGAGAAGAGAAAAGAAGTTGGAAGGGACCTTGGAAGTCATCTAATCCAACCCTATGCTTGAACAGGAGAAGCTATACCATTTCAGACAAATGCTTGTCCAAACTCTTCTTGATGGGGCGCCCACAATGGTTGAAGACAAGCCGTTCCACTGGTTAATTGTTCTCACCGTTGGGAAATTTCTCCATAGTTCTAAATTGCTTCTGTCCTTGATTAGTTTCCATCCATTGTTTCTTGTCTTGCCTTCTGGCATTTTGGAAAATAGGTTGACCCCTCCTTCCTGGTGGCAGCCCCTCAGTCTATTTCAATCTATTTAGAACACCCAAAATTTCGAGAAGCAAGCTAGTCTATTGATTCATCATTGACCCACTGCCAGAAAATTTCTCCTTGCTTTTAGGTTGGAGAGCTCTTCTTTACAAGCTTCCCACTGCTTAATTCTTGTCCTGCCCTCTGGTGTTTTGGACAATAAGTCAATCCCCTCTTCTCTGTGACAGCCCCTCAAGTACTGGAAGACAGTTATCACATCACCCCTATTCAGATAGAATAGCTTGCAAGATGTCCACATGAAAATCCATGTCACAAATTGTTCAATGAATCTAATTTTGATTACAATCATAGTCCATCACAAATTTCTTTTTTCATTTGCTCTAAGCAAAGGAGTGGTGCAGTGGCCTAGAGGTGGAGCTCTCGCCTCACAATCAGGAGGCTGGGAGTTCGATCCTAGGTAGAGGCAGATATTTCTCTCTGTGGGTACATTGAGAATATATCTACTGAACAAAACTCCTCATTGGTGACAGGAAGGGCATCTGGCCATTAAAGCACTCTGCTAGCTCCATCCAGTTGCCCAGACTCTACAATCCCGCAAGGGATTGTGGGGTCGTTAAATGAAGATGAGGATTTGCTCTAAGCACAATGTCATGCTATTCACAATTCACTTGATCCATATCTTTAACAACTGTCTCGCTTAACAACGGACATTTTTAGGCTCAGTTGTAACTGTAAGTGGAGGACTACCTGTACAAAACCATCCATCTAACAACAGACCCATGAAAGGAAATCATGCATGCTAAAAGTGAAAAGGGTAGCAAACACAAACGATAAAACAATGAATCCATCTTTAAAAAAAGAAGAAGGAGGAATCAGAAAAAGAGAAGGTAGAACTCAGGTTAAGTCTGTTGATGTGTTTGGAGCGCTCCTGAATTACTTGACTGACTCTCATTCAAGACAGTGGTGGGTTGCCTCCGGTTCAGACCGGTTCGCAAGAACCGGTAGTAAAACCGGCGGAAGGACCCGCCCACCGCCCCGGATGTCATCATCGGCAATCTGTGCATGCACAGAAGCTTTGTCCAATCCCATTGTGAACCAGTAGTAAAGGTAAGTAGAACCCACCCAGTGGAGGATTCCTCCCGGTTCGGCCGAACCGGTAGCGGTGACAATATGACGTCACTGAACCAGTTATCTTTGTTTGGGAGCTGAGCCCTCCCACCTCCCTGCGTTATTCTTACCTTTTATTTGGCCCTGCCCCCCAATTTTTCACTGCCTCCCAAGTCCAGCTGATCAGCCGGAAGGAAAAAAAATGGTTTAAACTCTTACCGTGGGGCTTCAAAGGGCCGCCTTACAGCTGATCAGTGTTAAAAGGCAGTGTGGTGGTAGACTGATGCCTCCAAAAACAAATGGCTAGACTGGTGCCTCCAAGAACAAATGGGTAGACCGGTACAGCTCTGCAAGCAGTTAAAAGCCTGGTAGACCAGTACCCCTGCTAAATCCTAAAGAATTATCACATGACCATCAAACAACACCCACAAAATAAGCCACGCCCACAGAACCGGTAGTAAAAAAAATTAGAACCCACTCCTGAACCCACCCCTGATTCAAGACAGTTAGTTCTGGACAGCTGCAGGACGGCCATTCTTAATAAATTTTGGGAAAAAAATCCCCACCATACGATTGAAGATGTTATACAATACCGTATGCAAATATAGCCGGCCCTTAGATTCACAAGGGTTGGGAATCCCTGCGGTTCATTAAGAACAATTCTTGATGGAGCTATAAATATGGAACGTTGCTTTGATTAATTCGCCAGCCTGCTATCGCAAAGGTGTGTTCGAGAATAAATCAATAACCTTGCTTGACCTTGAACAAGAGAGAAGATGCATCGGATCTAGATTCCAGGAACTTCAGCTAAAGAAGTAGCTGTAATCGTTGCCAATATTGGCTTCTTCTCAAGCTTCTGTTTAAGATCATTTTTAAATGACAGAAGAGAAGTAATTCTGAAAATATATATATTAAATCAATGGAAATTAATTTAATATATTGCCCGGGGAATGATGATCGGATTAGACTCAGTGTTGTTTTCATCATAACGCCACCTATTTCTCTTGGCTGCAAACTCTATGTGCCTTTCGTGTATTTATTAGATTTATAGCCTACTTTTAATAGTTCATCACAGCATGAATAGAGTTCCATTCATCGGTTTTGCACCACCAGCTACCTTGTGAGATCCTTGGAGCTCCCTGAGCTCAATTTTGTTTTCTTGCGGACGTTTCATTGCCCAACTAGATAGCATCATCAGTGCAAGAAGAGAGTGCGGTTTGCTCTCTTTTTATATATTGCTTAGTTTATATGCTCAAGCCACTGTTAGCTTACCCTTTCAGTGCCGGTGGGAATGTTCTTGGTGGTTCCTTAATTAGGCTGTTGTTTACTTTTAGATTATTTGTGTGAGTTGGTATTTCCTTGACTGGATTATTATTTATGGCTTGGTTGTTAGTCTAATGTTGTTCTTGCTGTTTTGGTTTTTTTATATATATAATTTATTTTATTTTATACACAAACAAACACTTAATACATCAGTCAATCCTTCTGTGTGTCATCTCGGTGTTTCTTCAATGACTTCGTCTTCTTGTTGTTTCTTCTTTCTTCATTTTCTCTTAATCTATTACAACCTCTCTTCAAAAATACAATATTTTAATTATACCATTCTCTTGCATACTTATTAATTTGTTCATCTATATCTCTTTTCTAGCCAATGGTAAAATTGTTTATTTGGTTGTTGGCGATGTTTTGGCCTTTCTATTTCCTTTTCAGCTTTTTGATTATCTCTTTTGAATGGCATGTAGATGTTGTTTATCTCTATTTGTCTGTTGATGGCTGATTTGATCACTATCCCAACCTATAATATTTGAGCTACAAATATTCTATTAATACAATCTTGTGAACTAAGTTGTACTGAGAGTTGGCGAAAGGCACCCTGTGAGCTTCCATGGCAGAGAGTAGATGTAAAGCATTTGAAAAAGTAGACCATAACCTACTACTGGATAAAGTACAAAAATGTGGGTTAGACAGCATAACCACCAGATGGATTCGTAAAGGGATGACCAACCGCTCTCAATGGGTAGTCCTCAATGGAACTGCATCTACATGGAGGGAAGTATGCAGTGGAGTACCCCAAGGCTCTGATTTAGGCCCAGTACTCTTCAAAATCTTCATCAACGATTTGAATGAGGGGATAGATGGGGAACTCATCAAATTTGCAGATGACACCAAGCTGGCAGGAATAGCCAACACTCCAGAAGATAGGCTCAAGATACAGAAGGATCTTGACAGACTTGAACATTGGGCGCTATCGAACAAAATGAAATTCAACAGTGAAAAGAGGAAGGTTCTACATTTAGGCAAGAAAAACAAAATGCACAGGTACGATATATGTGGTACCTTGCTCAATAGTAGTAACTGTGAGAGGGATCTCGGAGTCCTAGTGGACAACCATTTAGATATGAGCCAACAGTGTGCAGCAGCTGCCAAAAAAGCCAACACAGTTCTGGGCTGCATCAACAGAGGGACAGAATCAAGATCACGTGAAGTGTTAATACCACTTTATAATGCCTTGGTAAGGCTACACTTGGAATACTGCATTCAGTTTTGATCGCCATGATGTAAAAAAGATGTTGAGACTCTAGAAAGTGCAGAGAAGAGCAACCAAGAGGATTAGGGGACTGGAGGCTAAAACATATGAAGAACGTTTGCAGGAACTGGGTATATGCAGTTTAATGCAAAGAAGGACTAGGGGTGACATGATAGCAGTCTTCCAATATCTCAGGGACGTCCACAAAGAAGAGGGAGTCAAGCTATTCTCCAAAGCACCTGAGGGTAGAACAAGAAGCAATGGATGGAAACTGATCAAGGAAAGAAGCAACTTAGAACTAAGGAGAAATTTCCTGACAGAACAATTAATCAGTGGAACCACTTGCCACCAGAAGTAGTGAATGCTCCAACACTGTAAGTTTTTAAGAACTTGTTGGATAACTATTTGTCTGAAGTGGTGTAGGGTTTCCTGCCTAAGCAGGGGGTTGGACTGGAAGACCTCCAAGGTCCCTTCCAACTCTGCTAGTCTACTCTATTCTAGATCTGATCTTGACTTTTCATGGATCAATGTCAACTATTCAAATAATAAACTAAACTCCAAACCCTTCTCTTTTTCTCTAAAATAGCACAATGAGGGAACTTAAATTGAGAAGCTGCATTGGGATGACCCATTTAGCCATAAATTACCCAATTCACCGCACTGTCTGGCTTCATACATCACATGGAATTATAATTAAATTGCATACTTTATTTGTAAGACTTTATTTATAAGCTAAGAAAAAAACAGACTAACTTTACACAACCCGCTTGTATAAAACGGAATCGGCAGATTTTGATTCCAGTCTGACACGCTACTAGATGACAAGGAATCACGAGCTCAAAAAGCCTTAAATTTCACAATCCTACACCCCATTAAATGATTGCCCAAGGATAAACATGCACCTCACATCTGTTCTGAATATACATTTATTTATTTATTTTAGTTTGTCGATCATGTACTAGAAGAATGCTTGCAAGCAGTGTGGGATAACAACATCGTAGGGCTGATGGCAGAATATAAAAACTATTTTATATCCTGTATCAAGTTCAGGCAAATGGTTCTCTAGTCTCTATTTGAAAGTCTCTTTCTGAACATCCACAACTTATTTATTTATTTTTATTTATTTATTTATTAGATTTGTATACCGCCCTACTCCCGAAGGACTCAGGGCGGTGAACAGTTAAACAATAAATACAGACTATAAATATTCAGAAACGGATTAAAAATACAATTGAATAGATTGATATAGAATGGAATTAAATTAAAACATTCTCAAATTTATAGGGTGGATCCAAATTTAAAGAATTTAATGGTTTGAAGGGAGGTTAGGCCAGGCCGGCTTGCATGAATAAGAATGTTTTGAGGGCCCGGCGGAAAGCCCGGAGATCTGGGATTAATCGTATCTCCGAGGGCAGCTCATTCCAAATTGTGGGTCCTCCCACAGAGAAGGCTCTCCTCCTGGGGGCCGCCAGTCGACATTGTTTGGCTGACGGCACCCTGAGAAGCCCCTCTCTATGGGAGCGTACTGGTCGGTGGGAGGTTATTGGTGGCAGAAGGCGGTCTCGAAGATATCCCGGTCCTAAGCCATGGAGCGCTTTAAAGATGGTAACCGAAACCTTGAAGCGCACCCGGAAGACCACCGGGAGCCAGTGCAACGTGGGAATGCCACGTTGCTCCCATAACTACCCGCGTGGCTGCATTCTGGACCAACTGGAGCCTCTGGGTGCTCCTCAAGGGGAGCCCCATGTAGAGAGCATTGCAGTAGTCCATGCGGGAAGTGACGAGGGCATGAGTGACTGTATTTAACGAGTCCCGATCTAGAAAGGGACTAGAACTTCTGAAGGCAAGCCATTCGATTGTCCCAAAGGTGCTTTTTCAGGAGGCAACTGGATTTCCTTGGTTTTTTTCTTTTGAAGACATTTCGCTTCTCATCCAAGAAGCTTCTTCAGTTCTGACAGGATAGTCTCAGAGCTGAAGACTCAGAGCCGAAGAAGCTTCTTGGATGAGAAGCGAAACCTCTTCAAAAGAAAAAGCAAGAAAGTCCAGTTGCCTCCTGAAAAAAAGCACCTTTGGGACAACCATGACCTGGAGGACTGAGAATCTCTACAGATGTTTAGCTATACAATTTGGGATGAACACCCTTGGAATGGTGTGGGAATAGGAATGGATTTCCAGAGGAAAAATTGCAGACTACAGGAACCAGGAGCACCAACTCAGGTGTCCCTGAGGACACAGAGAAACCTCCAAGTGCTTCAACGACCCTCTAAAAAGATGCAGATGGCCTTCCATTCCCCATCATCCAATACTGAAGAAGCTTCTTGGATGAGAACAGAGGTGGGATTCACTTGCCTTCCCTACTGGTTTGCAAATGTGAGTGTGCACGCATCTGCGCTCACTTTGCTTGCTCGCGCCACCTTCCGTGCATGCTCGGCCTTTCATGCATGCTCTTTGCTCACGCACGTGCCTTCCACGCATGCGCTCGGCCTCCAAAACGTGGCTAAATAGGATGGCATAACCTCCAGGGGGATGGGAGGGGCCTACCGCAGTCAGCGCTACCGGTTCGCCCGAACCGGACAGAACCGGCTGAATCCCACCACTGGATGAGAAGCGAAACGTCTTCAAAACAAAACAAAAAAACAAGAAAGTCCAGTTGCTTCCTGAAAAAGCACCTTTGGGACAACCATGACCTGAATGATTGAGAATCTCTACAGACTTTAATTCAGTGGTGGGATTCAGCCGGTTCGCACCACTTCGGGAGAACCGGTTGTTAACTTTCTGAGCAGTTTGGCAAACTGGTTGTTGGAAGAAATCATCAGGGCAGAGAACCGGTTGTTAAATTACTTGAATCCCACCACTGCTTTAATTGCTCTCACCATTAGGGAATTTCTCCTTAGTTCTAGGTTGCTCCCAGTGGTGAGTTTCAATTTTTTTTACTACCGGTTCTGTGGGCTTAGTATGGCTTGGTGGGCATGGCAGGGGAAGGATACTGTAAAATCTCCATTCCCACCCCACTCCAGGGAAAGGATACTGCAAAATCCCCATTTCCTCCTGATCATCTGGGACTTGGGAGGCAGAGAATAGACGGGGGCGGGGCCAGTCAGAATTTTTACTACCGGTTCTCCGAACTACTCAAAATTTCCGCTACCGGTTCTTCAGAACTAGTCAGAACCTGCTGTAACCCACCTCCTCTCCTTGGTTAGTTCCCAGCCATTGTTTCTTGTCTTGCCTTTTGTTGCTTTACAAAAGTTTCAAATCCTTCGACCCGGCCTCATTTAATATGACAGACTCGTACACAATTTTTCCCCATCCTCCCTACATTTTCAACTTTGTCGTGTGTTTCACTATTCAAAAGGTTTCATATCATCTAGGGTAATTTTGCCCACAGATAAACCTATAGAAAGTCATTCATTCATCCATGTTATATACCTAAGCAATAGATAGCTAATAACTCCAAAATCAGCATTTTTCCCTTCAGGTTAATGAATACCTATCTCCTTAATAGAATTGACGGAATAGAGAGTGGCTGCAACTTTCCTTTTTTTTTTTTTTGCTGCAAGCAATTTAATAAAAGAGCCGGCTCAACCTCGCTTTTATATGTTCTGTGGATATTATATTGCCGGAGAGAGAGAAAGAGAAGAGAATCGAAATACAAAATATTTTGTAATAAGTTCACGTAGAGACCTCTACTGCAGCCCAGCTGAGTAGAAATATATAGGCTGCTGATTCATAGAGTTATAGATAGTTTTCAATTGCGTATGACCGCAAATGAGCCCAATATTTCCGTTGTGAAGTGAATTCTGCCCCATTTTGCAACTTTTCTTGCCACAGTTGTTAAGTGAATCAATGCAGTTAGTAACATGGTTGTTAAGTGAAACTACCTTTCTCATTGCCTTGGCTTGTCAGAAGTTTGCAAGAAATGATCACATGACCCCAGTACACTGTGACCGTCATAAATATGACTTGGTTGCCAAGCTGTTGTGATTTAGGCTTACTGAATCATTACAAGACACAATTAGTCCCATATAAACCTATTTTATTGTAACAGCTGAGAATTACGTTCCTTCCCAGCTAAGTCCCAAATAGTTGCAAAACAAGTCCTTCGGAAAAAGTCCTTCGGGATAATCACCAACCTTTATCTTCTTTGACACCCTGCCAAAGGCCTTACTTGGCAAAGCCCCACGAAGTTCAGAAACAAACAAGGGATGCCGACTGGAAACAGAGTTAGCAACGTTGCTTTCCTGCAAAAGACCCAAGTGCCTTTGTTTCTCTTTTAAGCCTTATGGGAGGGGCCAATCATCTCCTGGCCTTACTCCCGAGTCGTCCCTTTTGCTTTAGCTGCTCTTGCCTTCTAGCAGCTCTTCTCATGCGTGCACTAGGAACAGGCTCCTCCTGTTCCTCTGCCTCTCTGCTGTCTGACTCTGGGGGCTCCGGAGTCCGTGCATCGCTCCCAGATGGTCCTGTCCCCATCTCTGCCTCTGACGCAGAGCCCTCATCTGGGCCTTCCCCAGCCTCCAGGACTGGCCCATGTTCCTCCCCAGCCTCCTCATTGTCTGACTCCACTGACAGCTCTGCAGGCTGCTGGCGGACCATAACACAAATATCCGAATTTTGAACACGTGACCATGGCAATGCTGCAACGGTCGCGTAAAAAATGTTCCTAAGTCACTTTTTCCAATGCTGTCGTAACTTTGAACGGTCATTAAATGAATGGTTGTAAGTCAACGACATGCATGGACTGTATTTATCATGATATTTATCATTTATTATGGACTATATCTATCCACCTCTTGTGTGTCCTTCCATATAACACAGCATCATCTCCATTCTGTAAGTCCTTCTGCCACAGATGAAGATATCCTCTTCTTAACTACAGGAGCGGCCAAAATTGTGGAAACCTTTTGGGAAAAGTGTATTTTCTAAAACTAGCTAATAACACCACTTTTTTTGGGGGGGGAGTAGCACCATAAAATTATGTATCCGTGGAAAGATAATTTAATCAAGAATGTAATGCAATCACTTTTACAAAGGATTTGCTATAAGAATAGCAGTTACAGTATAAAGAAGAAAAGTGAAACATTTAGAAAAAACGATTTAGACAAAAATGATCACCATAGAAAAAACGAGATATATAAAGATTATCACCATGTCAGTTAATAGGTGGGTAACCTTTAGTATGAATTACGGCCTTACAACGTCTTCCCATGGAGTGAACCAAGTCTTTTAGTTCTGCAGCTGTTATCATGTGAAACCAAGATGGAATGATGGTTTCTATTAACTGGGTTTTATTGCTGGGTTGCTTCTGACTAACAGGTTTTTTTAGTCGGCTCCATAGATTTTCCATTGGGTGAAGGTCTGGGCTCTTCCCAGGCCATTCCAGCAGTGGAATAGGATTATCTTGAAACTCCTCCCTCCCAAAAAGTGGTGTTATTAGCCATCAAACCTCAAAAATACACTTTTCCCAAAAGGTTTCCACAATTTTGGCCACTACTGAAGATATTATCCTCCCCTTGCAAAGCTACCACCCAGCTCCCACCCTTTAAAAAAATTGTTAGAATCCATGTTTGATGGGAAAGGTTTGGCATCCTGTCAGAGCCACAGTTATAAATCCTTTTTATTCTTATGTCAGAAAGAATAAGAATAATAATAAAACCCTCAAGAAATAAGAAAACAGAACATGGAATTCAGAATCTACATCAAAAGAGCTTTGGAGGAAAGGTTTCCAAAGAAGGAAAGAGGGAGAAAACTTCTGAAGGAGGCAGCCTCTTTGCAACCTGTTGTTGTGTTAAAATATAGAATAATATGGTTGGAAGGGACTTTGGCAGATTCTAGTCCAATCGTCTGCTCTGGCTTTCATGCCTAAGGTGGGACTAGAACTCACAGTCTCCTGGTGATTGGCTGAAAGTCACCCAGTTAGCTTTCATGCTTAAGGTG
>WNWU01000061.1:3595699-3618748 GCA_012654045.1 Ptyas mucosa | reverse complement strand
CCATATTTGCTTCTCCCTGGCGGTAGAAAGAATAAATAAAAACAAATATTTTTAACAGTTTCAGTGGCATATCCTGGAGATTACATGATCTCTCCTTGCATTTTTACTATAAAGTTGTATTTGACAGGGGAGCCAGATATCTGGAAATAAAATCATGGATTTGTGTAATAAAGTGAAATGCATTTTACATAAGAGAAGAGGAGAAATCCCTTCTAGCACTGAAGACGTTACCTAGTTGGGTAATGAGACGTCTGCAAGAAAACCACTAAGCTCAGAGAGTACCAAGCACTCTCAATTCAACC
The DNA here is from genome assembly GCA_012654045.1 of Ptyas mucosa. Classification (NCBI taxonomy): domain Eukaryota; kingdom Metazoa; phylum Chordata; class Lepidosauria; order Squamata; family Colubridae; genus Ptyas; species Ptyas mucosa. The sequence continues at coordinate 3,618,446 of WNWU01000061.1, read as the reverse complement.
CTGAGCTACAAACGTTATCTTCTGTTGGTACTGTTTTAGATTTATTCGCTCACATTATGTGGCGCTCAAGATTTTTCATGGAATTCTGATTTTTTTTAAAAAAATTATATTTATATGCCGCCTTTCTCCGGAGACTCAGGGTGGCTTACAATGCGTTAAGCAATAGCCTTCATACTTTTGTATATTTATACAAAGTCAGCTTATTGCCCCCACAGACTGGGTCCTCATTTTACCCACCTTAGAAAGGATGGAAGGCTGAGTCAACCTTGAGCCTGGTGGGATTAGAACTCGCAGTAATTGCAGGCAGCTGGATGTTAAATGCTGCCTTAATAGGAGGCATTAGCCTCCTACGCCACTCAGGCTCCTTGAGTTCCTTGAAGGACTCAATCAAGTCAACCACATTGATTCAGTTACAAAAGGAGCTGCTCCTCCACAGATCATCTAGCTCCAGAGCTCTTCAAACTTGGCAACTTTAAGACTTGTGGACTTCAACTCCCAGAATCCTCCCCCCCTCCCCAGTATGGCTGCTGAGGAATTCTGGGAGTTGAAGTTCACAAGTTTTAAAGTTGCCAGGTTTGGAAATCCCTGATCTAGTTTAAGGACTATCCAACTGTGGTGGGTAAAAAGACTATTGAATGTCCTTTTGCTCTGCCATTTAGAATGAACAGACAATCCTCCTACCTCTTGGGTCGCACGCAATTTGTCTGGGCAGGGGGACAGAGTTCCTCCCCGAGGCCCCTCATTTGTGGGGTGCCTCAGGGATCGGTTCTCTCCCCCTTGCTCTTTAACATCTATATGAAGCCGCTGGGTGAGACCATTCATTGTTTCGGGGTGAGGTATCAACAATATGCTGATGATACCCAGCTTTACATCTCCACCCCGGACGAACCCAGGGATGCCCTTTCCGTGATGTCTAAGTGCCTGGAGGCGGTACAGGTCTGGATGGGTAGGAACAGGCTCAAACTCAACCCCTCCAAGACGGAGTGGCTGTGGATGCCGGCATCCCCTGATCTAGCGACCCCATCACTTTTGATGGGAGGGGAGTGGCTTACTCCCTCTGAAAGGGCTCGCAATCTTGGCGTCCTCCTGGATTCGCGGCTGTCCTTAGTTGACCATTTGATGGCCGTGACCAGGGGGCTTTTGCCCAGGTTCGCCTGGTGCGCCGGTTGCGACCTTTCCTAGATAGGGATGCCCTCCATACAGTCACTCATGCTCTTGTTATCTCTCGTCTGGACTACTGCAATGCCCTCTACATGGGGCTACCCTTGTGGTGCACCTGGAGGCTCCAACTGGTCCAGAATGCGGCCGCGTGGGTTGTTACGGGAGCTTCCCGTTACTGCCATGTTACACCTCTCCTGCGCGAGCTGCACTGGTTGCTGGTGGTCCTTCGGATCCTGGTACTTACCTATAAAGCCCTTCATGGCATGGACCCAGGGTACTTTCAGGGCCACCTTCTACCGGCCTCCCACCACCCAGTGCGCTCACATAGGACTGCCCTCCTCTGGGTGCCATCAGCCAGACAATGTCGCCTGTTGGCGCCCAGAATTAGGGCGTTCTCTGTAGCCACACCGACCCTCTGGAACGAGTTACCCACTGGGCTCCGGACGGCCCCTGACCTCTGCTCTTTCCGTGGTGACCTGAAGACGTGGCTTTTTCAACAAATTTCCTGATCTGCTGGGAGTTTTAGTTTTAACCGTTCGGGGATTTTAATTGGATTATTTTAGTATTCATTTTATTGTCTTGTTATTTTATTGTTGTGAGCCGCCCCGAGTCCTTCGGGAGAAGGGCGGCATATAAGTATGATAAAAATAAAAAATAAAATAAATTAAATAAATTAAAAAACATAGTGTAGCTAAAACTCTAGATACTTAAGCAATTTTATCTTTGCCTTTCTCATTGTGGCAAGAACATTCCCACCAGCGGTGAAATCCAGCCGGATCTATCCGGCTCGCGTGAACTGGTAGCGTCGGCAGTGGGAGGCTCCGCCCACCCACCAGGAAGTCATTACGTCCCATTTTTGACCCGCTGCGCATGCACAGAAGAGGCACATGCACTCATGCTCCCAAACCGGTACTGAAGGTAAGTGCATTTCACCGATTCCCATCCATAATGACAGAGCAAGCCGTTGGCACAGGGGTCCTCAAACTTGGCAGCTTTAAGACTTGTGGACTTCAACTCCCAGAATTCTCCAGCCAGCTTAGCTGGCTGGAGAACACTGGGAGTTGAAGTCCACAAGTCTTAAAGCTGCCAAGTTTGAAGACCTTTGCATTAGTATATGAACAAGAACAAAACTCACTCACTCCTGGCACTGATGGTGTTACACAGTTAGGTAATGAAACATCTGCAAGAAAACAACCAAGGTTAGAGATACCAAGGACCCCACACTTCAACTCTGAGCTACAAATACCATCTTTTACTAGAACTGAAGCTTGTCTTGAAGACCATCCTTTTAAAATCCTTCAATGAGAAGGTTGCCTTGTTTAAACAATGGGATCTTGTGTATGTTGCTTCCGGTCATACAACACAACTCCAGGAAGTCTTTCCTGAACTCAAGAGTCAAACTTTGATATTTCTAGTTCCCTGCCGAAAACAGAACTCTAGGATTCTACGGATGTGATGAATCCAACTCTACGATCCATGATTCATTTGATTCATAGGGTCATAGAGTTGGATTCAAAGAATCATTAGAATCATAGAGCCGCATTCGGCCCGCACAGCTCCCCCGTAATGCTCAAATTCTCCTTGCCTGAATCGAGGCGTGAGAGAGATGGAGCACAGGATGGCTCTTTTACAATAAACAATTATTCTCCAGGTACACAAACAGAATTCCAAGCAAATCCAAGCGCACCAGGGAGACAAGAAAGGCAGCTCTATCACAGAATCAATTTTGCAGTGCTTTGCTTGCACACAGCAGAGATATAAATGACGGCGGGAGCTGCAAGTCAATTGAAGCTTTAAGACTGCAGGGAGTTGAGGGCTAAAAGAAAAAGAAGCTAAGAAGGATATTGTCATGCACTCAACAAAATAATGATAAAGCAGGAACCGGTTGCCGCCTCTCCGGGGAAATGTTCTGTCAAAATAGAAAAGCCAAACTAGTACAGTTCAAGGTCTGTCTCCCATTACCAGTAAATATATTTCTCCTTTCCACTGCCTGCATTTTAAATGCAGATGCATTTTTTTTCTGGCTTGACATGATAGGTGTTGGTGAACAGTTCAAATATTCATTTGGCTTGTGCTTACTGGCAACGGTGATGTGAAAATTCAATAAAAACAGTGCATTTTCGGCTCTTTCTTTTTCTTCTTCTTTATAACTCAGTCATCTATTTGGCCAGTGGAAAAGAAACATTCCGAAGCTTAAGAAAATCTAGAATATTTGAGGGTTATTTAAAAAAGAGAGAAAAAAGCAAAAGCTTAGGATATTTTGGCCACAATGAGAAGGAGGAGGAGAAGGAGAAGCAGAAGGAGAAGGAGAAGGAGAAGGGAACGGAACGGAACGGAACGGAACGGAACGGAACGGAACGGAACGGAACGGAACAGAACAGAACAGAACAGAACAGAACAGAACAGAACAGAATAGAATAGAATAGAATAGAATAGAATAGAATAGAATAGAATAGAATTTGTTATTGGCCAAATGTGATTGGACACACAAGGAATTTGTCTTGGTGCATATGCTCTCAGTGTACATAAAGGAAAAGATACATTCATCAAGAATCATAAGGTACAATACTTAATGATAGTCATAGGGAACGAATAAGCAATCAAATCATATTAGGAAACAGTCAATATAAATCTTAAGGAAATCTGAAGAAGGAGAAGGAAAAGGAGAAGGAGGAGGAGAAGGAGGAGGAGGAGGAGGAGGAGGAGGAGGAGGAGGAGGAGGAGGAAAGAAGTATCTTTTAACAGTCTATGAAAGGATGAATGAACAAAATGGCCACCCCATCATATAAATTTGAGAAGCTATCAGATGTGCCAAGTAACTAAATAAATGCTTTGCTAGGGATATTGTTAGGAAAAAGGAGATTCAATAATCAGTTTTTTTTTATCCTGCTTCATATCACTTTATTGCTACTACAGAAAGGACCATAAAATTCCTAAAACAAAACAAAATCCACACAACAGCTCTAAACTAAGCAAGCAAACAAAAACCCCTGAAGCATTTTTTTTGCTGATCAGATTTTGCCTAACATGGACTATGCAAATTGGAACAGCAGGAATGACAAACTGGCCTCCTCAAAAGAAGAAAAACAAATATCTATTTCTTTCCTCTTCTCAAAGAGGCCAAGGAAGCAGCTGCGAACAGAACAGAACAGAACAGAACAAAGAGTTGGAAGGGACCTTGGGGGTCTTCTAGATCCAACTCCCTGCTCAAGCAAGAGATCCTATACTATTCTAGATAAGTGGATATCTAGTTAAAAATGTCTTCTTAAAAACCTCCAGTGATGGAGCGCCCACAATTTCTGGAGGCAAGCTGTTCCACTGGTTAATTGTCCTCGCTGTTAGGAAGTTTCTCCTTAATTCCAGGTTGCTTCTCTCCTTGGTTAGTTTCCAACCATTGTTTCTTTTCCTGCCCTCTGGTGCTTTGGAGAATAATTTGACCTCCTCTTCTTTGTGGCAGCCCCTCAAATACTGGAAGACTGCTATCATGTCGCCCCTAATTCTTCTTTTCTTTAGACTAGCCAAACCCAAATCCTACAGATGTTCTTCATATGTTTTAGTCTATCGGCCTTTGATCATCTTAGTTGCTCTTCTCTGAACTTTTTCCAAGGTCTCAACATTTTTTTTAATGTAATATGGTGACCAATACTGGATGCAATATTCCAGGTGTGGTCTTACTAGGGTTTTTATAAAGGGATACTAGTGCTTCATGTGATCTTGATTCTATGCCTCTGTTTATACAACCCAGATTTGAACTAGCTTTTTTGGCTGCTGCTGCACACTGCTGGCTCATATTCAAGTGATTGTCCACTAGGATTCCAAGGTCCCTCTCACAGTTACTGTTCTTGAGCCAGATCTCACCTAATCTGTACTTATTTTGACACTGGACATTCTCCCCAGTGCAAAAATTAAGACTCCTCATTTATTTCTACTAGCTGATAACCCGGCGTTGCCCAGGTATTTATAGATGTCGAAGCCTTTGTCTGACAGGGAGCCATTGAGAGGGGCCTTTCTTCTCCCTACTCCCATGCCCATCATCCCTGCCCTCTCTCTCCCCCCTCCCATGCGCTCCCCTTTGCCGCCCTGTCTACGATCCTGACACTTCCCCAAATCCATCAGGCTCTTTCCCATTGGTCCACTGGAGGGCGAACATCACAGCTGGCTTTCCAGAGGAAGCTGCAAAGAAACTGACATCACAAACAATTGCTGCTCTAGGACGCCACACTCACTCTCCTTAATGACCCAAGCATTCCACAGTTATGCTGGAACACAGACACACAGACACAGAGACACACAGACACACACACATACACACACCAGGGGTGTCTTACACCTCACAGTATTTCTTTCCAGAGGGTAAGTCATCTGTGTGCCAAGTTTGGTTGAAATTGCTCGAGCCGTTCCAGAGTTATGCTGGAACATACATACATACATACATCCATCCTCTTTTATATAGATAGATAGATAAAGAACATAAAACACACAGTGGGTTTTTTAGACCCTTGGTATAGGAAGACCAGAGAATCAAATGAAATGAAACCGCATAAGAACCAAATGAAAGATTTCATTATGAGCAATAGATCTTCCTTCCAGTCTTGTTCACTGCTACCTTTGCTTCTATGTTTTCCATACTGGTTGTAATTTCCCCCCAACCCCCTAACATTTATCAAAATTGAGTTTTATTAACAAAACTCAGAAGGAGAATAATATGAGCTTGATATTAAAATCTTATGGGACTGGAATATTTCAGAGTTTAGCTAACAGTTTTGGGAAAACAGTTTTTTTCTGAAGGAAAGGAAGATGCTTCTTCCTTTAACCATAGAGAAAATATAGGTTACTTTGAAGTAATAATAGAAGTAGTTGTTACTTTAATTATAGCATGTTTTGTACTGATTGCATTATAGATTCAAATAATACTCATTCCAGAGAATTGAGGACAACACAAAATACATCCAGACAGTTAATTTATTACCTTTATTATCAGAAAAGGGGGGAAAAAAGATACTATTATCTCAGTATTAATCTAGCTAAAATATGTCTGGTTGTCTAGCTCTCAGGCAAATCTCAGACACATCAACAAGCACAGAGAGATAAACAACATGGACATGCCATTCAAAAAAGGCCAACCAAAAGGCCAAAAAAGGAAACAAAAAGACCCAAACACCTCTGTACCAGCAATCAACACCCAGAAAAGCAGACATTTACCTCAAGATTAATACTAGACCTACAATCAAGTAGCAAACAATACTCCAATCAAGGAAATACCACCTCAGAAAACAAAGCAAGCACCCCTACTTTCTAGCACTGATGATGTTACCTAGCTGGGTAATGAAACATCTGCAAGAAAACCACCAGAGCTCAGAGAGCACCAAGGCCGCCCCCAGTCATTGTCCTCCTCCTCTTCCTCCCCCTCCCCTTCTCCTCTCCATAAAATCCACTCCCTTCTAGCCCTGATGATGCTACCCAGTTGGGTAATGAAACGTCTGCAAGAAAATAACCAAGCTCAGAGAGCACCAAGGACCGTCCCAGTTCAAACCCAGGTGACAAGCATTCCCTTTCGTTTGTACCCTATTGGGATTATCATTGCTTCTGAATACAGAAGGACTTGTGTACTCTGCTGGAGTGGTGATAGATCTACCTCCAAGCAGGGGTGGGCTTCAAAATTTTTAGCAAGGGGTTCTCTGCCCGGTTGCTGGGTGGGGGTGGCCATGGTGGGCTTGGCCTAGTCAGCATCCTACACCACAGCTAGGGGGCATTTTTGCCCTCCCCGGGCTCCGGAGCTTTTCCTTGAGCCTCCGGGAGGGCAAAAACGACCTCTCCAGCCTCCGGAGGCCTCTGGAGGCTGGAAATTGGCCTTCCTGAACTTTTAGTAGGCCCGTTTTTCACCCTCCCCAAGTCTCCACACACGTCCTGCACTTATCTGTATCCAAAACAGGCCGCGTGGGGACTCCTGGGCGGGGAGGGGTGGGAAGGGCCAGCCGGCAGTGGGATTTGGGAGTTCTCCAAACTGTACCGAATCTTAGCTAGAGTTTCTCCCGAACCCCTGCGAACCCCTAGCAGCCCACCCCTCCCTCCAAAACAGATTAATACTGATTGAAAGCTTGGTAGGACAAGCTTGCTTTCTTGTCCTTATGAAATGCTACGAAATAAGGTTCCATATGGACCCTTTAGAGCAGGGGTCACCAACCTTTCGGACCTCAGGGACCACTAAATTCATAATTTTAAATCCCGCGGACCACTAATATGATCTGCCTAATGACCGGCTGGGTGGGCGTGGCTAGGTGGTCATGTAACTGGGTGGGTGTGGCCAATTCAATGTCACTCACATTGAGGGGTGCCTTGCCAGTCTCTACTCGCTACTCCTCACCTGCCCGCCCAGGCTGCTTAGGGCCCAACAGGAAGCAGTTGCTGGAGCTAAGCAGCCACCATGAGAAAGAGTTGGCAAAACTGCTGGCTCAGTTCAAATTGGATCTGACCGAGAAGGAGGCTCAGCAGAAGAACCACACTGAGGACTAGGAGCCTAGGCTTTCCAAGCACAGGGAAGACCTGCAGGAGTGCAAGGCCAGGTACCAGTGCCTGGAGGCTCAGCAGGCTGAGATAGTCAGCCAGTTCGAGGCCATGATGCTGTCCCACTGGAACAAGGCCTTCCGGCTCTTCGCCACCAGCGGCATTTCCTTCCAGCCTTCGGACAAAGCCCCACACCAGGAGGCTAAAGCAGACTCCAAGTCCGAATTTCTGCCCCCCTCCGACCCACACAAAAAGACCCAGAAGGGGGAGACTCTCTGCTGCAACACAAATGTTCATTGCACAATCCGGACCAGGGGCCGTAGTTTGAGGACCCGTCATTTAGTGCAATATAAAAAAATGCAAATAATTTTTCTGAGGACCACCAAAAATTTCTTGCGGACCACCAGTGATCCACGGACCACCGGTTGGTGACCGCTGCTTTAGAGGCAGGGATGAGTATGGGAGAGTATGAGAGAGACAACCAGAAAAGTCTTCCTCCATATCACCACGTGACCTCAGGGAGTTGATGCAGGTCACCAAGGATTCTCGTATTGAATTCTGGCAATTAAATGATGGAAGAATTTGGTGAACGAACCAGACAGTGCTATATAGCAAATAGGATGGGATAACGCTACAAATTCAGAGCCAAAAAGAGGCTTGAAAGCTCTTAGGGATAACACAAGAAAACATCTGTCTTCATCACTTTAAATCAACTTTAAATTTTCCTGGGAGAGCGTCAGAAAGCAATTCGAAGTTTCTTCTCTAAGGAACGAAACATCCAGCGTAGTGTTATAGGAATGATGGAGAAGACCGAACTTGGCAACACTTCTTTCCCTTCCCACTCCTGCGGGAAGTATATTGTAAAATCCCCATTCCCTCCCCATTCCGGGAGAAGGATATTGCAAAATCTCCATTCCCACCCCACTCCTGGGGGAAGGATATTGCAAAATCTCCATTCCCACCCCACTCTGGGGCCAGCCAGAGGTGGTATTTGCCAGTTCTCCAAACCACTCAAAATTTCCGCTACCGGTTCTCCAGAACCTGTCAGAACCTGGTGGATTTTACCCCTGCCGTGACCCTGGGATACTGCAACCATCATAAATATGGGTCAAGGGCCAAGTGTCTGAATTTTTATCACGTGACCACAGGGACGCTGCAATGGTCGTTAAGTGTGAAAAACAGTCACAAGTCCCTTTTTTCCATGCCGTTGTAACTTTACTAACAAACTGTTGTAAGTTGAGGACTTCCTACACCAGCTTCAAAATAAGTGAAATGAATAGAAATAGAATAAAGCCAGTCTTCCTTCCTGTTCTCTTTGATTTTACCTTGAAAAGGGAGAAGGAGAAAGGACGAGGGAAGGGAAGGGGGAGAGAGAATTGAGTCGACCTGCTCTGCTAAATCCCTAATGTAGTGTGGAAATAGGTTTACAACCCGTAGATGGTATCATCTGGTCACCTGCCAGGGAATGTTAAGGCCCTTGGAAATCCTATTCTGTGTCAATTTGGGAATCCTGCTGAAGCTAAAAGGCCGTTAAATGAAAGGGTCAGAAGAGTGAACATCATCAGCTCCGTTTCAAGCGTTCTCATTAATGATCTGCGCCAGCCGTTCAAACGGCTTTTTAAAAATCCACTAATCCTGATAGATGCTACGGCAGGTATTTCTATTAATGGAGGGTGGATGGGTGAGATGCCACCGTGCCACGCTGCTCGCTTTTGCAGAGTTGTGGCAGTTCAGAGGGCCCAGTGCCTGCCGGAACTACAGGAAGTCCTCCACTTACAACAGTTCATTTAGCGACTGAAGTTACGAAAAAGTGACTGTTTTTCACACTTTTTAAAAAAAAAATCATTTATATGCTGCCCTTCTCCGGAGACTCAGGGTGGTTTACAAGGTGTTAAGCAATAGCCTTCATACTTTTGTATATTTATACAAAGTCAGCTTATTGCCCCCACAATCTGGGTCCTCAATTTACCTACCTTAGAAAGGATGGAAGGCTGAGTCAACCTTGAGCCTGGTGAGATTTGAACTTGCAGTAATTGCAGGCAGCTGAATGTTAATTACAGTGCTTTAGTCTGCCACGCCACCAGGCTCCTTATGACCGTTGCAGCACCCCCAGTGGTGAGTTGCCCCCGGTTCGCACCGGTTCTATAGAACCGGTAGTAAAACCAGCGAGATGCTCCACCCACCGACCCCAACGTCATCAGAACACTTCTGTGCATGCACGCGGCCCCATTGCAAACTGGAAGTAAAGGTAAGTAGAACCCACCCCACCTCATGGTCACATGATCAAAATTAGGATGCTTGGAAACTGGCATGTATTTATGACTGTTTGTCATAAATTGCAGAAATTAAATCCAGAAAGCACACACAGGTAAATTGATTCAGCAGGATTCATTAACTTCTTTATATACATATAATACATGAAGATAAATGTACACTACCAATACAGATTCTTCTTCAACGTAGTAGCAGGTACAAGCAAAACACACAGGCAGCAGTACAACAGAGATGCAAGTTTGCAGCTTCAGAGCTCAGAGCTTATTACAGAGCCATGCCCAGGCGCTTTCCAGTTTCAGTTTCAATTCACCAATCAGCTCCCATTGGCTGACTTAGTTGCTATGCCTATTCATTGGCTGACCTCGTTACCATGTCTTCCCAGTCATGAATATGTGGCGGCCTTCTGACAAGCAAAGTCCACGAGGAAGCCAGATTCAGTTAACAACCTGGAGCCTGGTTTAGCTCAGCAGACTAAAAGCATAGTGATTAAAACCAGCTGCCTGCAATTACTGTAAGTTCTAACCTCACCAGGCTCAAGGTTGACTCAGCCTTCCATCCTTTCAAAGGTAGGTAAAATGAGGACCCAGATTGTGGGGGCAATAAGCTGACTTTGTATAAATATACAAAAGTATGAAGGCTATTGCTTAACGCATTGTAAGCCGCCCTGAGTCACCAGAGAAGGGCGGCATATAAATCAAATAAAGAATAAATAAAAAACAACCGTGTCACTAACTTAACAACTGCAGTGATTCACTTAAGAACGGTGGCAAGAAAGGTCGTAAGATGGGGCAAAACTCGCTCAACCAATGTCTTGCTTAGCCACATACATTTTGGGCTCAATTTTGGTGTACCATCTTCCTATTGGTGACACACTTTCAGAATTAGGGCCCATTGCAGAGTCAGCCAGATGTTCAGTCTGGATTTGGTATTTTTGTCCATCTATTGACCCTTTCCAGGGATAGGCAGATGTGGGTGTTTGATGGTGTTAGAGGTCTCGTTGCACAATATGAGAATGCTAGTTCTGTGTTTTCAATCATTGTGTATTATTTATTTATTTATTATTTATTAGTTCGATTTATATGCCGCCTTTCTCTGGAGACTCAGGGCGGCTTACAATGCATTAAGCAATAGCCTTCATACTTTTGTATATACCTACTTAGTATATAGGGCTTTTGGGAGCCCCTAAGCGGTGTTCTTTTTTATACAAAGTCAGCTTATTGCCCCCACAATCCGGGTCCTCATTTTACCTACCTCGGAAGGATGGAAGGCTGAGTCAACCTTGAGCCTGGTGAGATTTGAACTTGCACTACTTGCAGGCAGCTGGCAGCTAAGTGCTACATAACAGCACTTAGTCCGCTGCACCACCAAGGATTTTCTTGCCTAAGTGTAAGACTTTACTTTTCTCTACCCTGAATTTCATTTTGAATTGCTTGATTCATCTCAGCATTTCAGCTTTGTCTAGCTAGGCTCGATAACAAATGCTGCATTTGGAAGATAATTAGCCAGCATTAAAAACAATTTCTTGCAGCTAGGAAGAAAAAGTGGGCCGAATTATCTATGAACAAATAAGATAAACACTGAAAAATGGTGATCACAAGAAATCTATTAATAACACCAGGACGCCCTCCTGTAAAGAAGAGAATTTAGCAGATAAATGCAGGAGCTCTTTTCATTACAACAATTTAAAGATATTACTTGATTATATGGGAAATATGCAATCCATTTTAAGTAGATTTGTCACTTAAGTGAATCAATCATTGTTGATGAACTGGCAAGATATAGTTGAGTAATCAGTTGAATGGATATAAGCATACAAATAAAAGCAAGGTTTCTGGTGAAAACAACAACAACAACAATCTGTGTAAATGAATCCCATGCTGTGAATGTAAGTGTTTATTGTAGGGATTAGCATTATGAGCAGCGTGGTGGCCTAATGAAGAAGATGCTTGTCTCCCATTTGGGAAGTTGAGAGTTCAATCCGAGGTAGTGCCAGATGTTTTTTTTCTCTCAGGGCACAAAGAAAAAAAAAACTGCTGTGAACTCCGTATAGGCATCAGGAAGGGCATCCAGCCAGTAAATGCTCAACTCGATTCAGTCACCCTGACTCTGCTCCGAATTAAGGGATTACAGGCTTGTAAAAAGAAAAAAAAAAGATATAGGGGTGAGCATTATGTAGACCAGAGGTGGGAACTACTACCCCTTTATGACTGGTGGACTTCAACTCCCAGAATTCCTGAGCCAGCCAGTTCTCCATCTCTGATGTAGACAAAGACTTACATGTACCACAACCTAGAATCCTCTCCAACCAAAAATAGGTGATTTAACTCATTATTTTAAGGTAGGAATCTTATTGAAACTCTAGCACTACCCTGTTCCCCCGAAAATAAGACATCCCCTAATAATAAGCCCAATCGGGTTTTGGAGCGCATGTGCTAAAATAATCCTCCCCCCCAAAAATAAACCCTCCCCGAAAATATTTAAACGCAGAGCTGGAAATCAGGTAAGACAGCAAGAGGAGTCCCATCTTGCTCCAGGCGCCCCAAAATAATAAAACCTCCCCGAAAATAAGGCCAAGTGCTTATTTCGGGGTTCAAAGAAATATAAGACAGGGTCTTATTTTCAGGGAAACATGGTAGTCCTAGAATAAACACAGCTTTTTTTAAAAAAAGGAAGCAGCTATCCTAAACTTTAGCGCACAAAGCCCTACAAAACATCTCACATAACCAAAGGCTTAATAGCCCAAGAAGAAGAAAAAAACAGGACTCACCTACAACATAAAATATAAGGATTATAATATTCAATAGGTAGGATAAATAGGTAGAAGACTGATATGGACACCAACTAGCAGTCAGAAGACATGATGGAAACTCACAACACATGGACAGGCTGAACCACAGTTTGCACTGGGAAACTGAGTATCTTACACCGAGCTAAATCCAAAAAATGCCAGGGAATTCCTGGAGGTTTTACACTCAGATAGATCAGCCATCAATAGATACCTAGATATAACCACATACCATTCAAAGGAGACAGTAAGAGGGAAACAAAACAAAAAACCCAGAATACATCCTATTCCAAAGCCCACACCCACATAAGCAGAGATTCACACCAGACATAAGTCATTAACAACATAACCTATAATAGTAACTGATTTCAGGTAGTCCTCGACTTACAACAGTTCATTTAGTGACCGTTCAAAGTTACAGAAAAGTGACTTATGACCGTTTTTCACACTTATGACTGTTGCAGCATCCCCACGATCACGTGATCAGCATTCAGATGCTTGGCAACTGGTTCATTTTTATGACGGTTGCAATGTCCTGGGGCAGGGGTCGGCAACCTGCAGCTCTGGAGCCGCATGTGGCTCTTTCATCCCTCTGCTGCGGCTCCCTGTTGCTGGTCGGTTCCACTATTGATAGGGTTTTTGCTCTGTATAGCAACCGGTGGTCAATAACTGAGGCGAGGCTTGGTAAGTCAAACAGGAACATTTATTGCTAACAGAACTGGTTGAGAGAAACAGAGCCAAGAGCTAGGTGGTTGACAGCTATTTATACCATAGCTGTCAAACCAACAACCAATAGGGATTGAATATTCTCCCGCCGGCCGGAGGGTGCGTCTCAGCCAATCACGGCCGTGCGTCGTAAGTGCGAGGACTTCGTCGTAAGTGCGAGGACTCAACACCCCTTCCCCCTTGGACGGAGCAGGCGTAGTCTGCCAGGTAGGCAGGGCGCCTGCGCGGCCGGGTTGATCTGCGCAGTTCGGGTTCGGCGGCAGCAGGAGCTGAGGGCGTTTCTGGAATCTGCGGAACTCCCTGCGACTCGTCCGGTATCCTGATGTCGACTTCCTCAGCAGGCGGCTGGAATGGTAAGTCAGGTTCCGGAGGCGGGTTTGAGTCAGGGAAGACAGATGAGTAGCCCAGGGCTGGACTTGTCGCGCTGTTTTCCAGGTCGGTTGGGGAATCTGGCCCGGGCGTTAAGCGAGCCCGCAGCTGGTTGATATGGCGATGCCATAGCCGGCCGTCTGGCAGCCGGACCTGGTAAGAGTAGGGTCCAGTGATTTGTTCGACGGTCCCGGAAACCCACCTTGGCTCGCCCCCGAAGTTCTGGGCATAGACAGGGTCACCCACGATGAAGCTGCGGTGCCTGCCAGTAGAGTCTGGGGGCTTTTCGGGGGCATAGGATGGGTGAAGGCGGTCGAGGTCAGTGCGGAGGCGCCGGCCCATCAGAAGTTCTGCGGGGCTCCTGTTGGTTGAGGGGCATGGAGTTACATGTTGTGCCAACAGGTAGCGGGACAGTTTCTCTTGCCAACTCCCATGATTGTAACGTGACAGGGTCTCTTTGGCAGACCTCACAGCTCTCTCTGCCAGTCCATTACTGGCAGGGCAAAAAGGTGCCACCCTGGCATGGCGAATCCCGTGGCTTGCCAAGTACACTTGGAAGGCTGCGGAGGATAGCTGGGGGCCATTGTCCGACACAATGACATCGGGCAGCCCATGGGTGGCAAACAGTTTCTGTAGGGCTGTGATGAGTGCGGCAGACGTGGTTGATGCCATGCTGACGACCTCTACCCACTTAGAATAGGCGTCTACCACCACTAGAAATGTTTGCCCATGGAATGGCCCGGCGAAATCCACATGGATTCTTGACCAGGGCGACTTGGGCATTTCCCACTCTCTAACTGGGGCAGCGGGGGCGACTGGTCTAGAGAGTTGGCAGGGTTGGCACCCTGCAACCCACTGGGCGGCTGCGTGGTCAAAGTTTGGCCACCAGACGTAGCTGCGTCCTAGGGACTTCATCCTCCCTATGCCCGGGTGTCCTTCGTGCAAGGCTTCTAGGACTGGCTGTTGAAGTTTGGCGGGCACTACGACTCTATCGCCCCATAGCAGGCACCCTCGCAGCACTGATAGTTCGTGCTGCCTGATGTGGTAGGGTTTGAACTCGGGACCTACAGTCCCCGAAGGCCATCCCCTGCGCACCCAGTCCAAAACTCTGCGGACGGTAGGGTCCTTGGCAGAGTGTGCTGCGACATCAGCAGCGGTGAGTGGCAGGTGCCAGGAGTCAATGAGTAGAACAGGAGAGACAGGAGAGGGGTCATATACAGCGATGGGAAGGGGGCAGCGGCTGAGCGCGTCTGCATGGGCAAGGTGCTTGCCAGGGCGGTGAAGGAGGGTGTAAGAATAGGCAGCCAGGAATTCAACCCAGCGTGACATGCGGGGGGAGAGAACCTGGGGTGTTGCAATGTTGCCAGCAAGTATGCCTAGCAGGGGCTTGTGGTCCGTCACAAGAGTGAACGGACGGCCATACAGGTATTCATGGAAGCGTTTGACGGCGGCCACGGCAGCCAGCGCTTCTTTGTCAATCTGTCCGTAGTTGCGCTCCGTGGAGGAGAGCGTGCGTGAGTAGAAGGCAATAGGGGCTTCGGTGCCATCAGGGAGAACATGGCTAAGGACAGCTCCAATGCCAAAGGGGGAAGCGTCGGCAACTAAGATTAAGGGGAGGCTGTCCGTGTATTGGGCGAGGACTGCATCAGACGTCAAAAGAGCTTTGACAGCAGAGAAGGAAGTGGCTTCTCTGTGGCCCCAATGCCATGGGGTGTTTTTGTCTAAGAGGCGGTGAAGGGGTTCCGCTACAGTGGCCTTGTGGGGGAGGAATGAGCTGTAGAAGTTTAGGAGGCCCAGGAAGGCTTGCAGGTCAGTTTTGTTAGTAGGGGTGGGAGCCCGCCAAATGGCAGCTGTTTTAGATGGTGTGGGGCGTATGCCTGAGGCATCTATTAGATAGCCTAGAAACTCTACCTGGGGCACCCCAATCCTGCACTTCTCTTTCTTGAGCTTTAGGCCAGCCGTTTGAAAACGGCGTAGGACTGTCCTTAGCTTTCCCTTGAGGTCCGCTGGGCTAGAAGCTGAGATGATGACGTCATCGAAATATGGGATGACTCCTGGTAGCCCCTGAAGTAGGCGCTCCATAATGCCCTGAAAAATGCCCGGGGCGACGCTTACGCCAAACTGGAGACGGTGGCACAGGAAAGCTCCCCGGTGTGTGACAATTGTTTGGGCAGAAGCTGTGGCCGAATCAACGGGGAGCTGTTGGTAAGCTTGCGCCATGTCCAGTTTGGCAAAAATGGAGCCCTTGCCCAAGGAGTGCAACAAGTGTTGCACGACGGGCACAGGATATGGGTTGGATTGGAGCGCCTTATTGATGGAATTTTTATAGTCCGCGCAGATGCGGATTGACCCATCAGATTTGAGGGGTATGACTATAGGGGTCTCCCAAGGGGCATGGTCTGTGAGCTCTAGGACGCCCTGGGCAATGAGCTTGTCTAGCTCCTTGTCAACGAGGGGTTTGAGTGCAAAAGGCACTCGACGAGGCTTAAGCCTGATAGGGGCAATTTTTGGATCTAGGTTGAGGGTGATAGGTGAACCCTTATATTTACCTAGACGGTCGTCAAAAACATCAGCAAATTCTGCCAGGATGTCTTCAAAATCATTGACGGATGTGGAGTGGATGCCAGTGATGCCAAGCCCCAGAGCGCTAAACCAGTCCAGTCCAAGTAGGCTGGGCAGAGGGTCTCTCACGATGATTAGAGGTAGCTTGCCCGTGAAGGTTCTGTGTTCTACTAAGAGACTGGCGCCCCCCAGGATAGGGATGTCGTTGCCTTGGTAGTCTCTGAGGTGGACTCGGCTTGACAGGAGATCGCTTTTGCGCATTTTTGGAGCAAGCAGCTTCAAGGTGGCCCAGGAGATTAGGGATTTGGAAGACCCTGTGTCCAGCTCCATCCGGCAAGGATTTCCCTCGATGGTTACCGTGAGGAAAATTTTCTTGTTTGCTGCTTGTTTGCCCGGATGGGCCGACCTCGCAGGGGCGTTGTTGGCCCTAGAAATGGCAAAACAGTCGCCGCCCATCTTCAGCCCTCTCTGAAATGGTCTGCCAGGGGGACTTAAATGGTGTGCCAGGGAGGTTAGCCCGGCAGACTCGTGCCAGGTGTCCCTTTTTCCCACAATTACGGCAAATGGCAGTCTTAAAGCGACAAGCCGCTCGAGGGTGCAATTCTCCGCACCCTTGACAGGGAGACCCAGTAAAGCCTTTGTTTGGGTTTTTTCCCTGCCCTTTGACTGTTTTGAGGCGGCTAACTTCGTCGTCCTCTTCTTCAGTTGCCTCAGGGTCTAGTTCTTCTGAGTGGACGGTGCTGGGCTTGTGGACAGGAGGGCTGGTTTGCGCTTTTCGGATTTCTACAGTGGATTTGCTTGATAGCTCGCAAGCCTGTGCCTCTTCGATGGCAGCTGAGAGGGTGATTTCTTTCCTCTCAAGTAAATGGCGCTGCACCCTCAGGTCCCTCACACCACACACGAATTGCTCCAGCAGGGAGTCTTCTAGGTCAGTAAATTCGCAATTTAAAGCAGCAGTCCTGAGGGAGGCTATGTAATGGTTAATGGGCTCTCCCTCTGCTTGCGAAATTTGCCTGAAAGCGTACCTGCGGGCGATGCGTGAGGGGGTAGGCTCGTAGTGGTTTTTTAGTTTTTCCTTCAGAACCTCCCAGGGCACCGATTGTACTGGAACTGGGGCTAGCAGGGCCATGGCGACAGAGAACATCTCAGGACCACAGGCATTCAAGAAGTGTGCCCTTTTCTTGCTGCTGGACAGCCCCGTGTAGTCATTCGCCTCCAAGAAACATTCGAACCGGGCCTCATACGATTTCCAGGTTTCGGTAGCCTGGTTGAAAGGGGCGAATGTTGGAGGTGCCATCCTTAGACGGATGGGCTCTGTTTCTGAGGAGAATTTCTCTCACACGACGTCTCGTCGTGTAGTGACTCAGCTGAGCGCTGTGGCTTAGCGCTAGTGACCTCAGCTGTTGACCACCAGCCTCTGTCCTCAGTATCCCACCTTCGTCGCCAGTGCTCTGTATAGCAACCGGTGGTCAATAACTGAGGTGAGGCTTGGTAAGTCAAACAGGAACATTTATTGCTAACAGAACTGGTTGAGAGAAACAGAGCCAAGAGCTAGGTGGTTGACAGCTATTTATACCATAGCTGTCAAACCAACAACCAACAGGGATTGAATATTCTCCCGCCGGCCGGAGGGTGCGTCTCAGCCAATCACGGCCGTGCGTCGTAAGTGCGAGGACTTCATCATAAGTGCGAGGACTCAACAGTTTTCAGTTAGGACAGGTACAGGAAAAGCGATGCCGCGTTAGGAGGTGGGGGAACCAGATTTCCGGTTGGCTCCAGAATTGAACGGGGGCTTCCGGTTAGGACCTTTGTGGCTCTTTGAGTGTTTAAGGTTGCCGACCTCTGTCTTAGGGTCTAAATTTTGTGGCCCTCTGACAAGCAAAATCAACGGGGAAGCCAGATCCAGTTAACAACTGTGTTACTAACGTAACAACTGCAGTGATTCACTTAAAAACAGAGGAAAGAAAGTTTGTAAAATGGGGTAAAACTGTGGGAAGCCCCCTCTCCTCCCCGAAGAATGAAATATTTTGGGGAATATTAAAAAAACAGGATAGAATATTTCCCTTAAGGAAGAAATGAAAAAAAAAACTTAAGGAAGGCAGAAACCAGCACCAGTCTCCCTACCCCAAGCAGAAACTGAAGAGGCCAGCTTTTAGATTTGGTAATCCATTCAGAAAGACCAGGTCAGACAGAAACTCCAGATAAGCAACAAGCCAAAGGTTGACAAGATTACCTCAGACAAACACCTAGGATTTGCATTTCCCCTTTTGCCTATAGAGCCAGGCATGACCCCTACATGACCCCATTGGAATCCAGAAGGTATAAAACCCACCCACTCTCAACTCCATTTGGTCAGCTGCCCCAGAACCACAAACTCTATGGTTCTGTCAATCAATAAATGGACCTTCTTTCCAATCAGCCTCCGGTCTCCATTTTATTTCCACTGTCTTTCTCTAAGCTTGGAACTGAACTAAACAGATTTTCCTTCCAACAACTCACTTAGCAACTGTCTCACTTAGCAACAGAAGCTTTGGGTTGAATTGTGGTCATAAATCAAGAACTACCTATAGTTCATTAGACTTTCACATTTTCACGTGAGCAGAGCAGGCTGTTCAAAAAAAAAAACCACATGAATTATGAAATACCGAGCCAAGAGTATGAACCCAGAAGGCAGAAGTGCTAATATCAATGCCTTGGTGCCTAAGCCTTTAATTAATGTTTTAATTAGCAGGCCTCCCGGATCATGTTACATATCATTTCATGTGAGGTGGTTAAGAATAAAGCATTTTTTATAAAAAAAATAAAAATCAAGAACGCCTTTATTAAAAGATTATCTATCAGAGTGATAAGTAATTATCTCATTTAGATCAGTAGCCTTAGTGAAATTAATTACGTATAGCAATTGGAAAATGATTGAAGTAATAGCATTTTGCCACTGAAAGAGAAGCTAATTAACATGCTGACTGGACATGGACGCCCTCTGAAAGTTTAACATTCCTTGGCCCAGCTGCCCAGCATGTGATCAGGTTTAATTTGATAACATAATTTGCATTCTTGTCTTCTGATGGGATTATTATGTTCCCATCATGGTCAAAGCCCCTTCTGAATTTCTTGCCTGCTAATGTTTAGCACCCAATTAACATGAATTAAACGTGGTCAAACACTCTGGGTAAAATTTTACCTTCCTGCTCTAATGATTCTAAAGAACCAGGATAAGGAGAGCCTTTAAAATGTTAGCGTTAAAGAAGAAGACTCCTGAGAATTAGGCTGGGTAGCCAAGAAAACAAACTGAGAATCATGGAACGAGTCAACCCAAACTTCTCATTTGAAACACGAAGGAGCAGGCTCAAATTATTATCTTACTTCAGAGACATTATGTGAAGGCTATGCTACCTGGAAAATGCTAAGCAAGGTAGAAGGAAAAAGGAGAGGACAATCGGAAGCAAGGTGGATGGAGTTTAATCAATCAGAAAAGAGCTGGAAGGGACCTCGGAGATCCTCTAGTCCAACCCCCTGCTCAAGCCCCTATAAAATTTGAGATAAGTGGCTGTCCAGTCTCTTCTTAAAAATCTCCAGTGATGGAGCACCCACAACTTCTGAAGGCAACTTCTGTTCCAATGATTAATTGTTCTCACTGTCCCTAAGGTGCTTTTGTTTTCAAGACGCAACTGGAGTGTCTGGTTTTTCTTTGAAGACGTTTCGCTTCTCATCCAAGAAGCTTCTTCAGAACTGATGACTCTCTTGGATGAGAAGTGAAACATCTCTGTTGTGGCTCACCAGACGAGTATGGTACTTGGACGATGAGGAGGTTGGAGAGGAACTTAGGCCAGTTCTGGAGTCTGGGGAAGTCTCTGATGGATGCTCTGCATCAGACGCAGAGATAGAGCCACGGCCATCTGATATTTCTCAGCCACCGGAGAGGCAGCTGCCTCTGGAGGCTGAGATGAGTGAAGAGGAAGAACAGCTGGGGCCTGTTCCAAATGCACGTATGCGCAGAGCAGTTAGGAGAGGTGAACAACGGAGGACAAGGAGTCGACTCGGGAAGCAAAGTACACTTGGATGTTGAATGGTCCCTCCCTGGCTGGGGAATAAATAGAAGGAAAGGGGAGTGGTGGTCGTAGGAGACAACCGTTCGTGTTTCTGAAGATTTTGCTCATTGTGTTTCGTGCATCAAAGACTGCTTGCCAGAACTTAATTTGCAGCCTTTCGGCTGGGAGCTCACGGCTTTGCAATTATTGCACGGAACTGATAAGGTCTGTTACTGCAGTTAACTCCCTGAAGGACTCTCGCCTGGACTTTTCGGTGGGTGAATGCCATTAATTCACCAGAGGTAAATAAAGAGGGTTTTTTTCGTGAGAAGGAGTCTGTTTGCTCCTGCCAAGGCTGGGTCAGAACAGCCTCCAAAGAAAAGCTAGAAAGTCTATTTGCCTCTTGAAAAAAGCACCTTTGGGACAACCATGACTTGGATGACTGAGGAGCTCCATAGACAATTGCCCTCACTGTCAGGAAGTTTCTCCTTAATTCCAGTTTGCTTCTCTCCTTGATTAGTTTCCACCTATTGCTTCTTGCCTTCTGGTGCTTTGGAAAACATGTTGACCTCCTCCTCTTTGTGGCAACTCCTCAGATATTGGAGGACTGCTATCATGTCACCCCTAGTCCTTCTTTTCATTAACTAGACATACCAGAGGTGGGTTTCAGAAGGTTCTGACCAGTTCTGGAGAACCGGTAGAGGAAATTTTGAGTAGTTCGGAGAACCGGTAGTAAAAATTCAGACTGGCCCTGCCCCCATCTATTCTCTGCCTCCCAAGTCCCAGCTGATTGGGAGGAAATGGGGATTTTGCAGTATCCTTCCCCCGGAATGGGATGGGAATGGAGATTTTACGGTATCCTTCCCCTGCCATGCCACCAAGCCACGCCCACCAAGCCATGCCACACCAACCAAGCCACGCCCACAGAACCGGTAGTAAAAAAATTTGAAACCCACCACTGAGATATACCCAATTCCTGCAACTGTTCTTCATATATTTTAGTCTTCAGGCTTTTAATCATCTTAGTTCTCTGCACTTTTTCCAAAGTCTCAACATCTTTTTTGTTATGTGGGGGAGCAAAACCGGAGGCAGTATTCCAAGGGTGGTTTTACTGAGGTTTTTTTACCTCACGTGATTTTGATTCTATGCCTCTGTTTGTATAACCAAGGATTTACGGTAGTTGCAGAGTTTAGTTATAAGGATTTAGTTATACAGTTACACCTTGTTACGGTAGTGAAGAGGTGAAGGAACAGGCTGGGGATAAAACATCACGGAGAAAATCTATATACAGGTAGTCCTCGACTTAGGGCCACAATCGAGTCTAAAATTTCTGTTGCTAAGTGAGACACTTGTTAAGTGAATTTTGTGCCATCTTGTGCTCTTTTAGGCCACTGTTTCATACAGTCACCTTGTACAACAAATATCCTACTTAGCAACAGAAATTTTGGTCTTAATTGTGGTTGAAAATTATCAGTATTGGGGCCCCAAGCCAACTGATAGAGCCAGGTTTTAATGTCCTCGTGGGAGGCCAAAATGTGGGGCAGATCCCACTTCCAGTGGCAAGCTGTTCCAAAGGCTGGAAGCCCTGGAAGAAAAGGCTCTATTCCTAAATCCTGCTAACTGAAATTCCTTGACCAATGGGATCTACAGCAAGCGGTTTTATATGCGCCATCGTAGGGGGCCTCGAGCACTGTCTGTGTCACGGTGTTCTATAGCAATGGTACCTTTCAAATACTCTTCAAGGGTAGCTCCAGATAGAGTGCATTGCAGTAATCCAAGCAAAAGGTGACCCAGGCATGAGAGACTGAGTAGTACTTCATGATCCAGGAAATGGCACAACCAGTTCACAACATGAAGATGCACAAAGGCTCAAAAAAGCATACTCCCTCCCTCCCTCCCCTCCCTCCCTCCCTCCCTCCTTCCTTCCCTCCCTCCCTCCCTCCCTCCCTCTCCTTCCTTCCTTCCTTCTCTCCCTCCCTTTCCTCCCTCCCTCCCCTCCTTCCCTCCCTCTCTTCCCTCCCTCCCTCCCTTCCTTCTCTCCCTCCCTCTCCTTTTTTCCTCCCTCCCTCCCTCTCCTCCCTTCCCTCCTTCCCTCCCTCTCTTTCCTCCCTCCCTCTCCTTTCTTTCTTCATTCCTTCTTTCCTTCCTTCCTCCCTCCCTTCCTTCCTCCCTCTCCTCCCCCCTCTCTCCCTCTCCTCCCTCCCCTCCTTCCCTCCCTCCCTCCCTCCCTTCTCTCCCTCCCTCTCCTTCTTTCCTTCCTCCCTCCCTCCCTCTCCTCCCTCTCCTCCCTCCCCTCCTTCCCTCCCTCTCTTTCCTCCCTCCCTCCCTCTCCTTCCTT
>WNWU01000061.1:3527901-3544308 GCA_012654045.1 Ptyas mucosa | reverse complement strand
AAGAGGGAGGGGAGAAAGAAAGAAAGAAAGGAGGGAGGGAGGAAAGAAAGAAAGGAAGGAAGGAAGGAAGGAAGGAGGGAGAGAGGAAAGAAAGAAAGAAAGAAAGGAGGGAGGAAAGAAAGAAAGAAAGAAAGAAGGGGGAGGGAGGGAGGAAAGAAAGAAAGGAAGAAAGGAAGAAAGAAAGAAAGAAAGAAAGAAAGAAAGAAAGAAAGAAAGATAGATAGAGGGAAGGACGGAAGAGGGAGAAAGGAGGGAGGGAAAGAAGGAAGATTATCAAACATCCTAGAGAAATCCACCAAATCTGATAAGTGATCATTCAGTCCATGAATACAACCTTCTGCACATCCGGAAGGAAGGAAGGAAGGAAGGAAGGAAGGAAGGAAGGAAGGAAGGAAGGAAGGATAGCAATAGCAATAGCAATAGCAGTAGCACTTCCATCGGAAGGATGGAAGGCTGAGTCCACCCTGAGCCCGTGAGATTCGAACCACCAAATTTCTGGCAGCCAGCAGCCAGCAAAAGTAGTCTGCAGTACTGCACTCTAACCACTGCACCACCGCGGCTCTTCCCGCTGGGTACCATTCTCAAGGTCAGCAGAAATTACCAACCCAGCCAACGGTTAGTGAGGTAAAAGAAAAATTATCTGAAAAAGAGCATTTTTGTCTGTAATTATTCATAATTAACACAGGCTGATTATCTGAAAAAGGAACATGTTTGTCTACAATTAACTATTCATGAGTAATCACTAACAGGATTTGTATTAAGACATCCGTGATATCGTGAACCTGAATTTTCTCAGAGGATCCGGATCTGAACGCTTCAGCTCAGGATGGTAGTTGCTGGGATAACATTTCAGTCATCTCTTGGCTCTTCTGTGACTCAGTTTATTGCTACTTCACACAAGACTTTATTTTTGTCGCTACTCACCCTTAAACTCTAGCAATAAACTGTCTAGAAATCCTAGCTTTTTAGCCTGGCATAATTAAGTGGTAGAAGTCTGGATTTAAGGAGCTTTATTAGCAGAACCTCTGGTCTTTACACCATAATCTTACATGAGCCTGCATTTTTATTCACCTTTTTTTTGCAGAGGCTAAAACTTTATCTGCAGGTTTTAAAGGGCATTCAAAGAATAAAAACTCCTTTTGGTCTACAGTTACTTTCTTCCCTCAGTCCCTCCCTCCCTCTCTCTTTCTCTTCTCTCTCTCTCTCTCTCTCTCTCACACACACACACACACACAAACACACAAATGCACACTACAACTAGCTAGTGGATAATTATTTTGCCTCTAATTGTAGCTCCATTTAGTGATTAACCATAAGGTAAAACATAGAGAGTCAGTTTGGTCTACCGTTCAGGCACAGACTAGAAACTAGGAGACTGGGAGTTCTAGTCCCGCTTTAGGCATGAAAGCTGGTTGGGTGACTATGAGTCAATCACCAGGAGACGGTAAGTTCTAGTTCCGCCTTAGGCATGAAAGCCGGCTGGGTGACTTTGAGCCAATCAGCAGGAGACGGTGTGTTTTAATCCCACCTTAGGCATGAAAGCCAGCTGAATGACTTTGAGCCAATCAGCAGGAGACCATGTGTTTTAGTCCCGCCTTTGGCATGAAAGCCAGCTGAATGACTTTGAGCCAATCAGCAGGAGACAGGGAGTTCCAATCCCGCCTAGACATGAAAGCAGGTTGGGTGACTTCGAGCCAATCAGTAGGAGACGGTGTATTCTACTCCCGCCTTTGGCATGAAAGCCAGCTGGTTGACCTTGTGTCAGTCATTCCCTCTCACAGCCCAACCCACCTCACAGGATTGTTGTGTAGGAAAGGAGGAGGAAGATGTGTGTGATATATTTGCCATCTCTTGAGTTATTTATAAAAATAAGAAAGGCAGGATACAAATAAATAAAAAAGGAGTTATTAGTATTTCTCATGATCTTTTGTTTGTGAGAATAATGCTATCCACACACACACACACACACACACACACACACACACACACACACAGAGGGAGAGAAAGGGAGGGGTGGCAATACACATTTCAACTAGCTGATGAATAGGTATTTTGCCCCTAATTGTAACTCCATTCAGCGATTGACCATAAGGAGTGAGTTTATTTATTTATTTATTTATTTATTTATTTATTTATTTATTCATTCATTCATTCATTCATTCATTCATTCATTCATTTTTCATATTTCTATGCCGCCCACTCTCCGAGGACTCTGGGCGGCTTACACCAAAGACAGTATACTAAATAGCGTATTGCCCCCAACAATCTGGGTCCTCATTTTACCCACCTCGGAAGGATGGAAGGCTGAGTCAACCTTGAGCTGGTGAGATTTGAACTGCTGATCTGCTGAACTAGCAGTCAGCTGAAGTAGCTGCAGTACTGCACTCTAACCACTACGCCACCACGGCTTCATTAGCATTCCCCATGGTCTTTTATTTGTGAGAATAATATTATAACCTTATCTATACACATAAACTCTCCCTCTCTCTCTCTCACACACACACACATACAGACAGATGGACACAAAGCTTAGAGGAGAGGAGGGAAATAGTTTAGCCTAATTATCATCACATTATGCTAGCTTTCTCATTTAAGCATCTTTTTTTCCCTTTGAAAAGTTCCTAGCTTAAGGGCCTCATCATCTGCAAGGTGATTTAAAAAGAGTACCCTTTGCAATGTGTACGTTTTTAGAAAAAAATGTAGCAGAAAACAACAACTCGGTTCAGATCAAACTGAATTAAACTGAAGTTCAAAATAATAATAATCATGTAAAATTAGGTTGACAGCCCTTTGACGGAACAGTTCTGATTGCGAGGAGTCTGTGCTTTTTCAATAAACACACAGACACAAACCGGAAGCTGCTAAAATGGAAGCCGAGCTGATAAATAATATACTTTCGGATCAAAGGGACATAAAAACAAATAATACCCCTCTCAAATGGAAGTAATAAGGCAGTCTGTAACATTATGGGAAATTTAGAAGATGAAACAGAAGGTCCAGTCGAAGAGGGAATGAAAGTACAAACGGGAATACCAAGTAAAAGGAGGAAAAACTATTGACGCCATGATCCTAGATTAGTGATGGCTAACCTTTTTGCCATCGAGTGCCAAAAGTGGGGGGAGCGCGGGGGGGTTTGCGTGTGTGTGCGCTCACACCCATAATTCTATGTGCCCTGCCCCCTGCACATGCGTGCACGACCCCCCGCGCTCCCCCCACTTTTGGTACGCAATGGCACAGTGGGCCAGGTAGGCCCGTTATTCGCCCTCCCCAGGCTCCAGAGGATTTCTAGGAGCCTGGGGAGGGCAAAAATGGCCTATTTCCTGACTTCCAGAGGGCCCGGAAGGCCCGAAAATCAGCTGGCTGGCACGCGCATGCACGCTGGAACTGAGCCAGGGCAACGCTTGCGTGCCTGCAGATATGGCTCCGCGTGCCACCTGTGGCACGCGTGCCATAGGTTCGCATCACGGTCCTAGATTCTTGCTACTCAGAACATAGTGCGAATTACTGACAAGTCGTCTCCTAATTCCTAGCTCGGTGATTTAACTAATAAACCAAACTGGCTGTCATATACATATCATATTATATGTACAGTGGCTAAGACACTAAGCTTGTCGATCAGAAAGTTTGGCAGTTCGAATCCCTAGTACAAGTCTCCTGCGTTAGCAGGGGGTTAGGCTAGATAACCTCCAAGGTCCCTTCCAACTCTGTCTATTTATTTATTTATTTATTTATTTATTGGTTCAGTGTATATGCTGCCCTTCTCTGGAGACTCAGGGCGGCTTACGATGCGTTAAGCAATAGCCTTCATACTTTTGTATATACTTGCTTAGTAGGGCTTTCGGGCCCCCCTAAGCGGTGTTGTTTTTTATACAAAGTCAGCTTATTGCCCCCACAATCCGGGTCCTCATTTTACCTACCTCGGAAGGATGGAAGGCTTAGTCAACCTTGAGCCTGGTGAGATTCGAACTTGCAGTAATTGCAGGCAGCTGGTGCTACTTAACAGCACTTTAGTCTGCTGCGCCACCAAGGCTCTTACTCTTACATGCAGACAAATCTCCTCCAGATGACTTAGATCGGGACCCCTTTGGGGGCTGAATGACCCTTTCACAGGGGTCGCCCAAAACACATATTTTCAATGGTTTTAGGAATAATTTTATGGTTGGGGGTCACCACAACATGAGGAACTGTATTAAAGGGTCGTGGTATTAGGAAAGTTGAGACCCACTGATTTAGATCATGCTGACTGGGGCCTTGCAAGAAATACTAGTCCCTAAACCTCTGGAAAAACAGCTGCTTGGGGATGTTAGATTAAACACCACCAGCTCTATCTAACTTCACTGGATATTGCACTCAAGAGCGTAGTTAGCTCTTCAGATTTACCAGCAGGAGTTGGGTTTATTTCATAGGACCAGGGGAGACGTGATAGCAGTGTTCCAGTATTTGAGGGGCTGCCCCAGAGACGGGGTGGGGGTGGGTGTCAAGCTGTTTTCTAAAACACCTGAAGGCCACACAAGGAATAATGGATGGAAACTGATCAAGGAGAGATTCAACCTGGAAATAAGAAGACATTTCCTGACAGTGAGAACAATCAACCCATGGAACAGAAGTTGCCTTCGGAAGTTGTGAGAGCTTCATCACCGGAGACCTTCAAGAAGAGATTGGACTGCCATTGGACGGTTTCTTGAGTAGGCGGGTTGGACTAGATGACCTACAAGGTCCTTCCTACTCTGTTAATCTGTTAATATTACTGTAAATCAGTTCAATGCATGCAGCTTTCCTAGGTTTCTTGCTTTACATAGAAATGGTGGCATGTAGTCAGAATGGAACAAACCAATATTCATCCATTGTAGAATGAATTTCTGGAGCAGATATTGAAATGCTCCTCACATTGTCCTGAGAGGTAGCCTAGTGTTGCCTAGCAAAAAAAAAAAAAAAAAAAGGCATTGCTATTCCTTCAGAATTACAATGAACAAAACAGACAGTTTTTATTTACTCCTAACCTTGGGACTCAACATTTAAAAGCTTGTCCCTGCCTTGCTTGGCTTTCAGAGGCTGGAGCTGCTTCATAAAAGCTCAGGTAATTTCAGTTTGTACAGTTGGGGAAAAAAATGAACTTCTGTTTTTGTTTTTTTCCCAGAGACAATTTCTTGCTGGAATAATTACATTTCTTTACAAGGCAACAAAGGGTTTCATTTAGCCAGTCTTCTGGCCAATTTTATAGGCAGAACTGGGTGCGATTCCATTAAGTAAAGAGTGGGTGGAATTTGAAAAAGATAACAAGATTCTGTTCTTCTTTTTCCTCCTCCTTTTCCTTCTCCTTCTCCTCCTCTTCTCCTCCTCCTTTTCTTCTTCCTTTTCTTCTTCCTCTTCTTCCTCCTCCTCCTCCTCTTCTTCTTCCCCTTCTTCCTTTTCACCTCTTTTCCTCCTCTTCCTCCTCTTGCTTTTCTTTCTTTTTTCCTCCTTTTCTTCTTCCTCTTCTCCCTTTTCCTCCTCTTCCTCCCTTTTCCTCCTCTTCTTCCTCTTCTTCCTCCTCCTTCTTTTCCTCTTTTTCTTCTTCCTCTTCCTCCTCTTCCTCTTCTTTCTTCTTTCTCCTTTTCCTTTTTCCCTTCCTCTTCCTCCTCTTTTCTATGCCAAACTGGCTCTCCTGCAGATGTTAAAAGCCTTCGAGAAATTCTTATTTTCAATACTCACACATTCTCTTCCTGGTCTGCAGGCATGATTAAAGGATACAGAAGACTTTGCTTAACATTTGCTGTGAGTCATCCTACCTGTAGACCTGCCTTTTTGACATAGAGGATATATCACCTTTTCTTTTATCCATTAATTGAAAAGCAATTAAATTCATTACGGTTTGCAGTTTCGGTGTCCGAATGAGTCATCTCTGTGTAACGCTTTTCTCCCACTTCAGCTAATTTAAAATATATACCTTGCTCCCTCTTCCATTTTCAAGAACTTTTACCTCATGCCCCATTTTTCTTCGCAGTCTGGATTTGATCTGCTGAGAGTGCTTCAAAAACTCACCGGGTCCACCTCACCCAGCTTTTTAGATGCTCTCCATCTAAAGGTCTACGGAGATTCTCAGGTCATGGTTCTTCCAAAGATGCTTTTAAAAAGGCAACTGGACTTTTTGGGGGTTTTTTTCTCTTGAAGACGTCTCAAGAAAGGTTGAATCGTGGCAACTGGATCAAACTTTGTTAATCTGAGACGTTTCGTTGCTCATCCAAGCAACTTCATCAGTCAGAACAGGGGCAGTCAAATTCAAGGACTGTGAGGCCGAATCCGGCCTGTGGGGTACTTAATTCTGGCCCATGGGGCAGCCATGGAAACGGTGAAGGACTGGCCTGTGGTGCCTCTGCCAGTGAATATGGAGTTTGGGACAGCTGCTTATGACTGTCCCGGGCTCTGTTTTCACTGGCAGACGGTTTCAGAAGGCCGTACAGGTTGAAAACGGGGCTGGCAGAGGGCTTCAGGAGGCTGTACAGTCGAAAACGGAACCCAGGGGATGGCCCGCGATCCCCCAGGCTCTGTTTTCGCTGGCAGAGGGCTAGCAAAGCCAACTAAAAACAAAACGAAAGGAGCAATATTCCTCCTTTTGCATTTGAGCATGCATGAAGGGACGGGAAAGGAGAAAGGGAAAGAGGAAAGACAAAGAAAAAGAACGGAAGATGGGAAGACGGGAAGACAGCAAGGAAGGAAAAAGAAGGAAAGAGGGGAAGGAAGAAGAAAGGAGAATGAAGAGGGAAGGAAAAAGAAGGAATAAGAGCCTTGGTGGCGCAGCAGATTAAAGTGCTGTTAAGTAACATCAGCTGCCTGCAATTACTGCAAATTCGAATCTCACCAGGCTCGAGGTTGACTCAGCCTTCCATCCTTTCGAGGTAGGTGAAATGAGGACCCGGATTGTGGGGGCAATAAGCTGACTTTGTATAAAAAACAACACCGCTTAGGGGGGGGGCGAAAGCCCTACTAAGCAGGTATATACAAAAGTATGAAGGCTATTGCTTGACGCATTGTAAGCTGCCCTGAGTCTCTGGAAAAGGGTGGCATATAAATTGAACCAATAAATAAATAAATAAGAAGAAGGAAGGGAGGGAGGGAGGGAGCGAAGTCCTGCCTTAGCCTTTGGCCACCAGTAATAGCCTGTTTTCTGCCTCATTTTTCTCCATTTCTCATCCAGGGAAATATAATATTCGCCTTTTTAATATTTCTCAAAATATTTCATTCTTCTAGGAGAGGGGTTGGTGCTAACTTTCTACACTCTGATCCAGCTGGCTTCAAACTGAATTTTCAGACAGAATATTTGGACAGGTTAGCATGGAAATCCGGTATATGATACCATGGAAGGTGTCTCAAAAATGACATTCATGCCTTCGCAGAAACAAAGGAAAGAGAAATCCACAGGTTTGTTTCTTGAGTGATGTCAAGAGCAACTAAGTTTCTAATAAAGATTTCAGTTTTTTTAATCCTTTTGTTAGAAAGGCTAAACAATATGTATGGTGTCCTAAAAAAAACCTTTTGACAGATTTCTTCCACTTAGGCCTCAGGTAAACCTGACAGTGGTGAAATTCAATTTTTTTTACTACCAGTTCTGGTGGGCGTGGCTTCGTGGGCGTGGCAGGGGAAGGATTCTGCAAAATCTCCATTCCCACCCCACTCCAGTGGAAGGATACTGCAAAATGCCCATTCCCATCCCACTCCTGGGGGAAGGATATTGCAAAATGCCCATTCCCACCCCACTCTGGGGCCAGCTGGAGGTGGTATTTGCCAGTTCTCCGAACCGCTCAAAATTTCCGTTACCGGTTCTCCAGAATCTGTCAGAACGTGCTGGATTTCACCCCTGGTTTTGAGATAAAAGGAGTTGCTATAATATTTTGTTTTGGTTTTTTTTTTTTAAATCAAGAAGCAGATGCTAAAAATGGACGGATGGCTTGTACGAAGCGATAATTCTCTCAACATGAAACACGGGGTCTCCCTAGGATTGGGAGTCAAGTTAGTGTTATTTCAGAAGAACAAAACAATCCGGAGATAGCAGTGAATACAAAAAAAAGAGAGAGAGAGAGAGAGAGGGAATTTTGCGGCAACATCAAATAATTGGAGGTTATGAGAACAAAAGGGGAGAATGAAAAACCCCCAAAGGATTATCTAAATGGAGCCAGGAGAAGAAGAAGAAGAAAAGTTTAATATAAGAGAATATAAAGTCACAGAGTTTGGATTTTTTTTAAAAATGGTTTTAACTTTATATAAATGTTACTGGGACCTGGAGTAGTTTTTCTCATAAACAAATGCTTTATGCAAGTCACCTTATGTAAGTTTCTGGGTGTGAACAGGGATTCCCACATTGTAAATAGCAGAGGTGTTTGCTTGTATTTCAAGTGTGCAAGACCACTTTATAATGTGTCACTTGGAAGATCTATCAGGAGGATATCTATTGGGAAGCAATGCAGATGTTGCCAAGGAATGGTGATGTACAAAACAACCACTGGAAAGTTCAGTGAGACAACTATGAGACTGTGGGGTCCTTGGTACTTTCTGACCTTGGTTGTTTTCTTGTAGATATTTCATGACTGAACTAGGTAAAATCACTTGTATATAAACAGAGAGAGCAAACCAAACTGCCTTTTAGCACTGATGCTGTTACCTAGTTGGGTCATGAGATATCTGCAAGAAAACAACCAAGCTCAGAGAGTGCCAAGGACTCTACAGGTGCTCCTCCTCCTCCTCCTCCTCCTCCTCCTCCTCCTCTCCACAAACTTCATCTCCCTTTGAGCACTGATGATGTTACCTAGTTGGGTCATGAAAGGTCTGCAAGAAAACAACCAAGCTCAGAGAGTGCCAATGACCGCACAGTCCTCCTCCTCCTCCTCCTCTTCTCCACAAACCCCACCTTCCTTTGAGCACTGATGATGTTACCTAGTTGAGTCATGAGAAGTCTACAAGAAAACAACCAAGCTCAGAGAACACCAAGAACCCCACACTTCTCCTCTTCCTCTCCACTAATCCCACCCATTCTCTTCTGGCACTGATCATGTTACTTAGTTGGGTAATGAAATGTCTGCAAGAAAACAACCAAGCTCAGAGAACATCAAGGACCCCAAGGTTGTTGTTATTGTTGTTGTTGTTGTTGTTATTGTCGTCGTCGTCGTCGTCCTCCTCCTCCTCCTCCTCTTCTTCGCAAACCCCACCTTCCTTTGAGCACTGATGATGTTACCTAGTTGGGTCATGAGAATCTGCAAGAAAACAACCAAGCTCAGAGAGCTCCAATGACTCCACAGTTCTCCTCCTCCTCCCTGCAAACCCCACCTTCCTTCGACCACTGATGATGTTACATAGTTGGCTCATGAGAGGTCTGCAAGAAAACAGCCAAGTTCAGAGAGTGCCAATGACCCCATAGTCGTCGTCCTCCTCCTCCTCTCCACAAATCCTTCGAGTACTGATGATGTTACCTAGTTGGGTCATGAGAGGTCTGTAAAGAAAAGCGCCGAGCTCAGAGAGCACCAAGGATCCCACCATTCAACCCTGAGTTACAAACGTTCTCCTCTATTAATTCAAGGTAGGAGAATTTCTTCCTGCCCGAAACGGCAGATCTTCCTGATGCATATCTAAAGTGGAATGCTTTGATTCCTCAACTCAGCTTTACGAAAACAGGGTACATGGAGACAGCAGGTTGGACAAAGGCTGAGATACGTCGGGGATTCGCAGAAGAAGATGGGAAACCCTGTTCAGTTCAGCAGACGAAGCTGGAAGCCCTCGCGTAAGATCAATACGTATTTCACTTGGAGTCAACAAGCTTCTCTCCATACTTCAGAGAAGCTTGTTGATTTTAGCAGATCGCCTGCCTTTGTTCACACAAGCTTTTCACATCAGTTGCATGGATTGCAACAAGCTGCCAGTTCCAATCTCAAAATCACATTTCTGCACGAGAAAGTAGAATGGGCTTGCTTAGAGGAAGGGAAAATAACAGCAGCAACAACTGGTATCCTAAATTATAATACCAGCTCTGCCTTTATGCTCTAGCAAATTACGGCAATTGAGAATTACGCTGTGTCTTTCTTTCGGTGCCACGCATGGCAGGTTTCCTGAACTCTGTGGCTCGGTGATGGACAATGCATTCCCTCTTTTTAATTTCCGATGTGGTTCTCCTGCATTTATGGAATAATAGGGGCTCCCCCTGGTGACTAATGGGAAACCTGCAAATTCCCATAGCTCATTACTAAGGCGGCTAGGTTTTGCCTCCGTGTCTCTCTTGAATGTACATTATCTTAGTTTGTCGCTGCAGCAACAGCTGCATAGAGGTCCAGAGCACAAGAAAGAAAATGATTTTTTTGGTCCATGGTGGATTTTTTTTTTTCCGATTCCCCTAGAAATTCCCAGTCAGCTTCGTCGTTTGAGTGACCACGTCTTTCCACAAGAAGATTGCAATTAAAATCTTGGTAGCTGGTTAGGAAAATTGATCCGAACATATTTTTGAGCAACCTTATTCTACCAGGTTCCCTAGTTGTTCTGTAAGGATATTAAATTTAATAGCTGGAAAAGTAGGGTTGTATTGTACAATGAGCCAGAACACACAGGTTATAGTTGATTGATTGGAAAGGGCTGGCCCCTGCGTGAGGCAATCTGCGCTGTGATTGGTTGCTGTGGGTGTGGAGGGGGAGTATCCCTTTTTTCCCGCCTTTTTCTTCTGTGGGCTCTGTATGCTGTTTGATTTACCTCATGATATTGCTGGTGTGCCCCGAATGCTTTGAGATTTATATATTTGTATATTTGTATAAATTTATCTAGCTATAGCTATATATCTATATTGATAAATCTATAAAAATTATATAAATTAATCTATTCTTAAATAAATAAATAAATAAGTCTATCTATCTATCTATCTATCTATCTATCTATCTATCTATCCATCCATCCATCTATTCCTCTGCCTCAATTTTTATTAAGATATTTAAATTTAGTAGCTGGAGCAATTGGGTTCTACAATGAGCCAGAACACATAGTTATAGTTGATTGATTGGAAGGGGCTGGCCCCTGCGTGAGGCAATCTGCGCTGTGATTGGTTGCTGTGGGTGTGGAGGGGGAGTATCCCTTTTTTCCCGCCTTTTTCTTTTGTGTGCGCTGGAGTTTACCTCATGATGTTCCTGTGTACCTGACAGTCTTGTCCTGCTACAAATATAAATACTAAATATATTTATATATATAAAACGACAAGTTCGCGTCTATGTCTCTGACTTCATTTGGACAGCGGCTGTGCAATTCCTTGACATATTCCCATCATACTACATTGCAAGGACTGAGTAATATAGGATATCCTCAATTTAGGATCACAACTGAACTCAAAATTTCCATTGCTAAGGAAGACAGTGGCTAAGTAGGTTTTGACCCATTTTATGACCTTTCTTGCCACAGTCGTTCAGGGAATTACTGCAGTTGTTGTTCAAGTAACACGGTTGTTAGATGAATCTGGCTTCCCCGTTGGCTTTTCTTGTCACAAAAGGGGATCACATGACATCAAGACACTGCAACCGTCATAAATACATGCCAGTTGCCAAGTGTCTGAATTTTGATCATGCAGCCACTAGAATCCTGCATTGGTTGTAAGTGTGAATAATGGTCATAAGTCACTTTATTCAGTGCCATTGTAACTTCAAATGGTCACTAAACAAACGGTTGTCAGTCAAGGAATACTTCTACTATGAGCTGCAGCTTTTCTTGATGAGAAATTTCAGAATAAGAAAGAAAAGCACACTTCTGGATGTGTGACCAGAACTGGTTGAAACCCTGCACTAAGCTATGACGTCCTTGCTTGAATTTTGACCTGGCATGTTGAAAAAACTTGTTTCATGACCCAACTGGGTAACATCACTTGTATATCAAGAGAGAGCAAACCAAACTCCCTTCTAGCATTGATGATGTTACCTAGTTGGGTCATGAAATGTCTGCAACAGTGGTGAAATCCAATTTTTTTTACTACCGGTTCTGTGGGCGTGGCTTGGTGGGCGTGGCAGGGGAAGGATACTGCAAAATCCCCATTCTCACCCCACTCTGGGGCCAGCCGGTTTTCTGAACTACTCAAAATTTCCGCTACCGGTTCTCCGAACTGCTCAAAATTTCCGCTACCGGTTTTCCTGAACCTGTCAGAACCTGCTGGATTTCACCCCTGGTCTGCAAGGAAACACCCTATAAAAAGTGACTTACAACCAGTCCTCCCATTTAATGACCATCACTGCTTCCCCAAAATCACAAGATCAAAATTCAGATGCTCGGCAACTGACATCTACTTCCCATAGCTGCAGCCTCCTGGGGTCACCATTTGCAACATTTCCAGTTGGCTTCTAACAAACAAAGTCAAGAGGGAAGCCAATTGGCAAAAAAAATATATAAATAAATGTAGCAAAATCAGGCAGGTTTCACTTAACAACTGCCTTGCTTAGTGACAGAAATTCTGATCCTAATTGAGTGCTCCCTGTATTTCTACAATTGTGGGTTATTCCAGCTCCTTATTTGATTTGTATCCTATCTTTTTACTCTAGTGAACGAGCAAAACAGATGACCACATTTGAAATATCAAAAATAGAATATGGAATATTATAATTATTGTGTTAATTCTAAATATAATAAAATTCAGTGCCTGGCACAACGAAAGCTTCTTTACATAGAATCATGTCGATGGACTGAATCCAAATAAAAACATTTGAAATGTTAACAGATTGGAAGTGAACCAGAACTCCTGAGAATATAATATAAAGCTTGGGAGCTATGCAGGAGAATGCTGAAAATAGACATATGAAGGCAGAATTTCAATTTTTATCACCAGATCTCTTCCATGAAACTTTCCCTTGTTCGTAAAATTCGGACCATTTTGTTTAGAGAAAAAAAATGAAGAAGGGGAGATATAGGTAGTCCTCGGCTTACGACCACAATTGAGCCCAAAATTTATGTTGCTAAGCGAGGCAATTTGAGTTTTACCCCATTTTATGACCTCTCTTTCCACAATTGTTAAGTGAATCTGGCTTCCCCTTTGACTTTGCTTGTGAGAAGGTCGCAAGAAGGGATCACATGCTCCCTTTGGGATCCTGCAATTGTCATAAATATGAACTGAATTTTGATCACATGACCGTAAGGATGCTGCCACAGTTGTATGTGTAAAAAAACAGCCATAAGTCACTTTTTTCAGTGCTGTTGTAGAATAAGGGTGGGCAAATATGGCCCTTTTATGACCTGTGGACTTCAACTCCTTGAAGCTTGGCTGTCTCAGGAATTCTGGGAGTTGAAGTCCACAGGTTGTAAAAGGGCCACAGTTCCCCACCCCTGACTTAGAATTTATTTATTATTTTATTTTATTTATTATATTTATATACCGCCTTTCTCCCGTAGGACTTAAGGCGGTGTACATTTTAAAAGATCATTCACATGTTCATGTTTAGCCCCGCCTGTTGGAACATCAGGGTCTTGAGGGCATGGCGGAAAGCACGGAGATTAGGGATATTCCGTATCTCCGGGGGCAGTTCATTCCAAAGGGTTGGAGCCCTCACAGAGAAGGCCCTCCCCCTGGGAGTTGCCAGTCGGCATGATTTGACTGACGGTACCCTGAGTAGTCCCTCCCTGTGAGAATGAACTGGTCGGTGGGAGGCTATTGGTGGCAAAAGACGGTCTCAGAGGTACCCAGGTCCTAGGCCATGGAGCCCTTTAAAGGTGATCACTAACACCTTGAATCGCACCCGGAAGACCACCGGGAGACAGTGCAGCTCGCGCAGGAGAGGTGTTACATGGGCGTAACGAGTTGCGCCCATAATCACCCGCGCGGCTACATTCTGGACCAGCTGGAGCCTGCGGGTGCTCTTCAAGGGGAGCCCCATGTAGAGAGCATTACAGTAGTCCATACGGGAGGTGACTAGGGCATGAGTGACTGTACGCAAGGCGTCCTGATCCAGAAAGAATGATCACTAAACGAATGGTTGTAAGTTGAGAACTACCTGTACGATTGAGTTGTATTAAATCATGCACAATGGGGAAATTGAGAAACTCAGAAACCGTTTTTTTGCCCCCTCTCTCATTTATATAGGGGATTCAGGACCATCAAATGGAATTAAATATGGAGAGAGAAGGAATGGAGAAAAGGATTTATTTACTTATGGATGGATTTATACCCTGCTACTATTTCATTGACTCCTGGTGGTTTGCAACAGTTAAAATATAATCGTGGCAATCGACATAACCATGGGAAGAGATATAAAAATAGAATAAATTTAGGGCAATTTAAAAATCTACGCAGCATGCAACTTCAGGCTATATTTCAGTGGAAGCCGCAAATCCTCGTGAAAAGCTCCATTTTTAATTGTGTTTAGAAGAGTCAGCCTTGCTTCTCAGTGGAAGAATCTTCAGGAAACATAACTGAGAAAATTTCCTAGCAGACCTTCTTATCTCCAATCTTGTTTGTATAGAGTAAATCTTCTCCAATCTTCTTATAGTAAATCTTATCTCCAATCTTCTTTGTATGTAGTAAAGCTACGGAATGAGCTAGCATCAAAGATGGATCTGGCCACCAATTTAAACCATCATGGATTTAAATGGGCCCTAGGCTATTAATGTCCAATCTAGCTACCAACAGTCAGCAGTATCTGTATCACACCACAATGACACAACAACACTAAGATGTTGTGGTCCGCCAGCGGCCTGCAGAGCTGGCAGCAGAGTCGGGCAGTGAGAAGGTTGGGGAGGAAAATGGGCCAGTCCTGGAATATGGAGAAGGCTCAGATGAGGGCTCTGCTTCGGCGGCAGAGAGGGGGCCAGGACCATCTGGTAGTTATGTGCTGCCTCTGGATCCTCTGGAATCTGACATCAGCGAGGTAGAAGAACAGTGTGAGCCTGTGCCCAGTGTGCGCATGTGCAGAGCTGCCAGAAGGCAAGAACAATTAAGGGAAATAAAGGATGACTCGGGAGTAATGCTTGGAGTTGATTGCCCCCCCCCCCCATAAGACATAAAAGAGGAGCAATGGGATGTGAGCCTTTGCAGGAAACAATTAGTTCATATAGTCAATTCAAGCTCTGAGAAGCTCCGTTTGACTCTCTGCTCCGTTTGGCCTTGCAAAACTAATTGGCAATTAGGTCTCTGGCAGCATTTCAAGGGAGATAAAGGTGGGTGTTTATCAGCATTACCCTGAACGACCGTGTTAATCTTAGCAGACATCTGTCGGAATCTGCACAGACTGTTTGTGAATCATTACGGGCTGTGAATCAGTGGTCGGTTCGGCCCAGTTTTCCCGAGCCGGTAGCGGTGACGATATGACATCACCGAACCGGTTCTGCCCCTCTGCTCCCCGTGAGCTCCCCCACGCCCCCCCCGTGTTATTCTTACCTTTTATTTGGCCCCACCCCCAATCTATTGCTGCCTCCTGAGTCCCAGCTGATGGCTAGAGGGAAAAAAACTGTTTAAACTCTTGCCAGGGGGCTTCAAAGGGCCGCCCTACAGCTGATCAGTGTTAAAAGAAAACAAATGAGTAGACCAGTGCCTGCAAAAATACATGAGTAGATCAGTGCCTGCAAAAATACATGAGTAGATCAGTGCCTGCAAAAATAAATGGGTAGATCGGTACAGCTCTGCAAGCAGTTAAAAGCCTGGTAGACTAGTACCTCTGCTAAATCCTAAATATTTGTCACATGACCATCAAGCCACACCCACAAAATAAGCCACACCCACAGAACTGGTAGTAAAAAAATTTAGAACCCGCCCCTGCTGTGAATGACCATAATTCACAGCCGTCTCAATAAAAGAGTTTTTTTAGGACTAAGATTGTGAGGAAGCCTAGGTCAGAACATAAGGACGGAAGGTATACAATGACACCATCATCCAAATGCTGCAATCATATACTTGTTTGCAACATTTGATGGTCCTTGACTTACGACCACAACTGAGCCCCAAATTCATGTTGCTAAGCAAGACAGTTCAGTGAATTTTGCCTCATGTTGCCCCCTTTCTGGCCGTTGTTAAGTTAGTAACATGGTGGTTAAGCCAATTTGGCTTCCCAATGGACTTTTCTTCATCATCAGTAACTGAGTTTAATCATGCTTGGGATAAACACATATCCATCATCTGATAAATAATAAAAAAATAAGATAGTAATAATAATAAAAATTCAAAGGGTCGCAAAAGGGGATCACACGATTCCAGGACATTGCAACCGTCATAAATATGAGAAGGCTGCCAAACATCCGAATTTAGATTACATGACTATGGGAATGTTGCTAACATAAAGTTGACTCAGTCAAACTATTCTTCAAAGCACCTGAGGGTAGAACAAGAAGCAATGGGTGGAAACTAATCAAGGAGAAAAGCAACTTAGAACTAAGGAGAAATTTCCTGACAGTGAGAACAATGAATCAGTGGAACAACTTGCTTCCAGAAGTTGTGAATGC
>WNWU01000061.1:3513837-3527501 GCA_012654045.1 Ptyas mucosa | reverse complement strand
CTTCCTTGGTGCACAGTCATTAGAATACAGCATTCCAGGCTAACTGCCCACTGCCAGGAGTTCGATCCTGACTGGCTCAAGGTTGACTCAGCCTTCCATTCTTCCGAAGTGGATAAAATGAGGACCCAGATTGTTGGGGGCCATAGGCTGACTCTGTAAACTGCTTAGAGAGGGCTGTAAAAGCACTGTGAAGCGGTATATAAGTCTAAGTGCTATTGCTATAAGATTGTTAGATTTACAAAATATCTTAAGTCGGGAGGCCATGGCCTGTATCTCTAAGAACATCTGGCAATGAGGATCGACAGTAAGACTTACAAGTCTTTGTGGGCTTAGCGCTGCGAGACAGAAGCTGCTGAACTGGATGTCCTTTAGCCGGATTTCCCCAGAGTCACATTTTTTAGCTTTGTGGCTGTCTTTTTTGAAGAACAGCGTGGTGTCATTCATTTCACGAGTGGCTCATAAAATAGGGGTGGGCCGAAAAGAATAGGAGCCAAATGTTCAGTTCTAGGGGTGGCAGTCATTGTGTCGCTCCAAATCATATTGATGAAGAGGCTTGCTGAATGTTGTTTTAAACCCACCAATTAATTTTTTCAAGGAGCCTATCAGTTCTGAAAACAAGGCTAAAACAACAACAACAACCCAAGAGTGCTCCTAATAAAGTCTTTAAAAATCTGGGTGGCTTCCTTGCCTTTCAACAAACAACTTCTAGGACCGTGATGGCGAAGCTATGGCACGCGTGACACAGGTGGCACGCGGAGCCATATTGATGGGCACACGAGCATTGCCCTAGCTCAGCTCCAGCACGCATGCGCGCGCAGGCCAACTGATTTTTGGGCCTTCTGGGCCCAACGGAAGTCAGCAAATGGGCTGTTTCCAGCCTCCAGGGGGTCTCTGGGGAGGTGAGGAAAGCTGTTTTTTGCCCTCCCCAGGCTCCTAGAAAGACTCTGGAGCCTGGGGAGGGCAAAAAAATGGGCCCACCAGGCCATCACATGCCAAAAGCTGGGGGAACATGGGGGGTCATGCATGTATGCATGGAGGAGAAAGGCGCATAGAACTATGTGTGTGGACACGCATGCGCGCAACCAACCCGCACTCCCCCAGCTTTTGGCACGCGATGGCAAAAAGGTTAGCCATCGCTGTTCTAGGATCTCGACTGTTTGAAAGGCGTTTGCATTAAGGAGAGCCTTTGATGTGGAAATCGTGATTGTTTCAACTGGGGAGCTCGATGGCCTGAGTTTGCTTTTTGCAACTAATATATTGTGTGTTCGCATGTACCTGTGAATGCATCTTTGTGTTTCCCTGTGGACTAAAAAATGCTGGCGCTTTCTGAAAAATTGTTCGTAGCAGATGTGGAGGAGGAAACATTATTTTGCATGTTTGTTTCAAAGAAAGGTACACATCAAATCGATTTTTGGATTTGTTGGCGCGTAGTTTGTCTCTTATTCATGGCTTGACGGAGCCCTTGCAGATCCCCTAGATTAAATCCCTGCCCTGTACAGAAACTTGATTTATGCGAAGTGTTAAAAGGGCCATAGGACAGTTTTGAAAAGAAAATTCAAAGGGGCAGTCCTTATTCTTCTAGAAGGACCTCCATGGATCCAGTCTGCCACATCAGTGGTGGTATTCAGCCGGTTCGTACCAGTTCAGGTGAACCGGTAGCGGAGATTGCGGATCACCTGCCCCAGTGCTATGCTGTTCTATTTAGCCACATTTTTGAGGCTGGGCACGTGCACTGAAGGTGCGTGTGTGAGTAAAGCGCATGCGCAGAAGGCCGAGTGCATCCGTGGAACGAGCGCACGAAGCAAGCATGCATGCGGTGAACCGGTGGTAAAAATCTTTGAAACCCACCTCTGTGCCATATGCACCTATTCAACATTACTTGTACTAATAGAGCAATATTTGTAGCTCAGGATTAAATGTTGGAGTCTTCGGTGTTCTCTGAACTTGATGGTTTTCTTGCAGACGTCTCATGACCCAAGTATGTAATATCATCAGCTCTAGAAGGGAATGGGATTTGTGGAGTGGAGAAGAGGAGGAGGACTGTGAGTCTTTGATGCTCTCTGAGCTTGGTGGTTTTCTTGCAGATGTTTCATTACCCAAATAGATAACATCATCAGTGCTAGAAAGGAGTGGGATTTGTGAAGTGGAGAGGGGGAGGAGGAGGAAGAGGAGGAGGAGGAGGAGGAGGAGGAGGAGGAGGAGGAGGGGGAGGAGGAGAATTGTGGGGTCTTTGGCTCTTTCTGAGCTTGGTGGTATTCCTGCAGACATTTCATTACCCAAATAGATAACATCATCAGTGCTAGAAGGGAGAGCAGTTTGCTTTCTGTATATATACAAGTGTCTTGCCCTGTCAGTGTTGGTGGGGGTATTCTTAGTGATTCCTTGATTAGACTGTTGTTCATTGTTGGCTCGTTTGTCAGCTTCAAGAACTTAATTCTTGGTCACTTTCAATAGCTAGGATGAATACTTTGCCTATATCGTTCTCTGAAATAAAGATTCCTCTGCTTAAGGCAACTGCCTCTTTCGATCCCAGCTCGGAAGGAATCCAGTTTTTCTTCTAACAGAACAGAGCTTGAATTCACATCATTTCAAACTGCAAAAATCCCTATTTGGGATTACATCAGTGATTTTTTTGCCACTTTGGCTAAGGAACAACGCTGATTCTTCTTGGCTTAGTCATGCTGATTTTAGCACACCATCCAGTGGGGTATCAAGAAAAACAGCAGGCTGGATCTCATGGACCTGAGCAGTGGTGGGTTTCAAAAATTTTTACTACCGGTTCTGAGGGCGTGGCTTGGTGGGTGTGGCATGGATTGGTGGGCGTGGCAGGGGAAAGATGCTGTAAAATCTCCATTCCCTCCCCTATCCAGGGGAAAGATACTGCAAAATCACACCAGGCTCACTTTAGTCTGCTGAGCCTGGTTTAGCTCAGCAGACTAAAAGCATAGTGATTTAAACCAGCTGTCTGCAATTACTGTAAGTTCAAATCTCACCAGGCTCAAGGTTGACTCAGCCTTCCATCCTTTCTAAGGTGGGTTAAATGAGGACCCAGATTGTGGGGGCAATAAGCTGACTTTGTATAAATATACAAAAGTATGAAGGCTATTGCTTAACGCCTTGTAAGCTGCCCTGAGTCTCCGGAGAAGGGCGGCATATAAATCAAATTAAAAAAAAATAAATCTCCATTTCCTCCCAATCAGCTGGGACTCGGGAGGCAGAGAATAGATGGGGACTGGGCCAGTCAGAATTTTTACTACCGGTTCTCTGAACTATTCAAAATTTCTGCTACCGGTTCTCCAGAACTGATCAGAACCTGCTGAAATCCACCTCTGGACCTGAGGTTGGGTTCATTCATCACAGGAAAATGCAGGATCGTTTAAGCTGTGAAGGTTGAAACATATAAAGAACGGTTGCGGGAATTGGGTATATCTAGTTTAATGAAAAGAAGGACATGGGGTGATGTGATAGTAGTCTTCCAATATTTGAGGGGCTGCCACAAAGAAGAGGGAGTCAAGCTATTCTCCAAAGCATCAGAAGGCAGGACAAGAAGCAATGTGTTCTGACCCAGCCTTACAAGAAGCAAGAAACAGACTCCTCCTCTTTATTTACCTCTTGTGAATTAATGGCATTCACCCGCCGAAAAGTCCAAGCAAGAGTCCTGCAAGGAGTTAACGGCAGTATCAGACCTTATCAGTTCCTTGCGATAATTGCAAGGCCGTGAGCTCCCAGCCGCAAGGCTGCAAATTAAGTTCTGGCAAGCAGTCTCTGTGGCACGAAACACAATGAGCAAAATCTTCAGAAATACGAACGGTTGTCTCCTACGACCACCACTCCCCTTTCCTTCTATTTATTCCCCAGCCGGGGAGGGGCCATTCAGCATCCATGTGTGCCTTGCTTCCCAAGTCGACTCCTTGTCCTCCATTGTTCACCTCTCCTAACTGTTCTGCGCATAGTTGCATCTGGAACAGGCCCCAGCTGTTCTTCCTCCTCACTCATCTCAGCCTCCAAAGGCAGCTGCCTCTCCGATGGCTGGGAAATGTTGGATGGCCCTGGCTCTATCTCTATGTCCGATGCAGAGCATCCATCAGAGCCTTCCCCAGACTCCAGAACTGGCCCAATTTCCTCCCCAGTCGAGTCTGCCGTCAGCTCCGCTGGCAGCTGGTGGGCCACAACACAATAGATGGAAAGTAATCAAGGATAGAAGCAACCTAGAACTAAGGAGGAATTTCCTGACAGTGAAAACAATTAATCAGTGGAAAGACTTGCCTTCAGAAGTTGTGGTTGCTCTAACAACACTGGAGGCTTTCAAGAAGAGATTGGACAGCTGTTTGTCTGGAATGGTATAGGGTTTCCTGCTTGAGCAGGGAGTTAGACTACAAGACCTCCGAGGTCCCTTCCAACTCTGTTATTTTGATGATAGAGAAACAGAAATGAAACCACCAAGGTTACATGATTTCCGTAAAGCTTTGATTCTACCCCACAGAAACTTCAAAAAGGTGTTGCCAAATTGTAGTCTATTTAATGTGGGTGTTGATCAAGATTATGATGATCAAGATTCTTGTATTGAAATGTCTGAATTAAAGAGAATAAATGAGTTGCAATGACATTGCAGTTGCCTGAGTGGCGTAGCAGGCTAATGCCTCCTACCAAGGCAGCATTTAACATCCAGCTGCCTGCAATTACTGCGAGTTCGAATCTCACCAGGCTCAAGATTGACTCAGCCTTCCATCCTTTTTAAGGTGGGTAAAATGAGGACCCAGATTGTGTGGGCAATAAGCTGACTTTGTATGAATATATATAAAAGTATGAAGGCTATTGCTTAACACATTGTAAGCCGCCCTGAGTCTCCGGAGAAGATAAATACAATTTTTTAAAAAAATTAATTAATATAACTGTCCGTAGCTCAGGAGAATCATGACAGGAAATTACCGATAGGGTGCAATAGGCTTGCTAAATACAGGCAGTTCTTAAATTACGACCACAATTGAGACCAAAATTTATGTTGCTAAGAGAGACATTGGTTAAGTGAGTTTTGCCCCATTTTACCATCTTTCTTGCCATGGTTGTCAAGTGAATCATTGCTAGTTGTTAGGTTAGTCACATGGTCGTTGCTTGATCCCAGGACACTGCAATGGTCGTAAATGTGAGTCAGTTGCCACCTGTCAGAATTTTGATCGTGTAACCATGGGGATGCTGCAACGGTTGTAAGTGTGAAAAAAACAAGTTACTTTTTTCACTGTTGTTGTAACTTCAAACGGTCACTAAAGGAACTGTTATAAGTCAAGGTCTACCTGTACACTTCTTTCTAGATGTATGTGGGGAGTAACAAAATTATAGCAACTTTATCTACTTTTGTGCAAACTGCCGTATTTCCTGCTTGTGTAACCCAGTAACGTATAACGACACACGGAATAA
Source organism: Ptyas mucosa (assembly GCA_012654045.1). NCBI lineage: Eukaryota > Metazoa > Chordata > Lepidosauria > Squamata > Colubridae > Ptyas > Ptyas mucosa. Next base: position 3,522,086 of record WNWU01000061.1, on the reverse strand, counting down.
CTCATTTGGGTGTTCTTCCCAGCCTTATGGGAGAACCCACCTTTGTCCACATCTGAATAAACGTGTCACTCGGAGCAAAATGAACTCTGCCGCTTTGTTTGTGCCAGGTCAGAACTAGATTTCATGCTTTATTTTATTTTTATTTTTATTTTATTTATATTTATATGCCGCTCTTCTCCGGAGACTCAGGGCGGCTTACAATGTGTTAAGCAATAGCCTTCATACTTTTGTATATTTTATACAAAGTCAGCTTATTGCCCCCACAAACCGGGCCCTCATTTTACCCCCCTTAGAAAGGATGGAAGGCTGAGTCAACCTTGAGCCTGGTGAGATTAGAACTTGCAGTAATTGCAGGCAGCTGGATGTTAAATCCTGCTTTAGTAGGAAGCATTAGCTTGCTACGCCACTCAAGCTGCTCTTGACAACAACAGTAAATGCTTGACAACAACAGTAAAGTTGGGGGGGAAAATGCTCTCACCTCAAATTAAGTTTTTAGTGAATTTATTCAACTTTAAGTGCCCTTCTTTCAGGAAAATTCTCAATTCCAGATCTGTTCTATAGCCCTGATGCAGTGGTGGGATTCAGCCGGTTCGCTCTGGATCGCACGAACTGGTAGCGGCAATTGCAGGAGGCTCCACCATCCCACCCGGACGTAATGCATGACTACTGTGCATGAGCCAGGTGGTATGTGCGATGGAAGCAAGAACCGGTAGCGAAGGTAAGTGAATCCTACCTCTGCCCTGATGGCGCAGCTGTTAGAATGCACTGTCGCAGGCTGACTCTGCCCACTGCCAGCAGTTCGATCCTGACTGACTCAAGATTAATTCAGCCTTCTATCCTTCCGAGGTCAGTAAAATGAGGACCCCAGCTATTGTTGGGGGCAATATGCTGACTCTGTAAACTGCCCAGAAAATGCTTTAAAGCACTATGGGGCAGTGTATTAGTCAAAGCTTGGATGAGCCCTGATCATTCTTTGGTGGCATTTCATCTAGTGACGAACCAGCCCCAATTTTGTTTAGTGAAACATGTGTTCTGCATATAATCTTATCAAGCACATTTAATTTTAATTCAGTTAATTAGTTTTGCTCTCCCCACACAACTTTTTGGAATATATTCATCCGGCACACACTGCAAGGTCAAATGTGTTTTTTTTTTTGGCCTGGATTTTAATATGATAGTAGATTTAGAAACCTCTAGGTCCGTGATGGCACGCGGAGCCATATCGGTGGGCACGCGAGCTCAGCTCCAGCATGCATGCATGTGCCAGCCAGCTGATTTTCAGGCCTTCTGGTCCCACCAGAAGTCAGGAAACACACTGTTTCCGGCCTCTGGAGGGGTTGGGGAAGGCCGTTTTTGCCCTCCCCAGGCTCGTATAAAGGCTCTGGAGCCTGGGGAGAGCAAAAAATGGGCCTACCGGGCCCACCATGCCATCACGTGCCAAAAGTGGGGGGAGCACGGGCGGGGCAGGACGCATAGAATTTTGGATGTGGGCACGCTTGCGTGTGACCCCACCATGCTCCTCCCGTTTTTGGCACGCGATGGCAAAAAGGTTAGCCATCACTGCTCTAGGTTAACTGGGGATTTTGAAGGGAGCAACCTGCTGATAGTATTAAGCATTTTATAACGGCAGCTACTGCCATCTTCTAAGGAGAAGCCGAAGGTGGGATTCAGAGGAGAGGAAGTCGTATGTGTCTATGCCCTTAAATCGTGTTTCTCAATCTTGGCCAACCAAGGCTGCCTAGGGCAGTGTTTCTCAACCTTGACAACTTGCAGATGTGTGGACTTCAACTCCCAGGATCCCACATGCTGCGGAATCCATTTAGGTCTATTCATGAAGTGATTCTGGTTCCTGCCCCTGACAGTAACAGGGAATATGACGGTTTGATATCAAGAGAGACAACCAAGAAAGGTTTTTGGAAAATGGTTAGCTGCATCAAATTACATAAAGTTATGATCTGCCTATGGAAGCTCTAGTTGGTGCAAAATGCAGCGGCCCACATGGTTTTGTGCAGACCCCAGTGTACACATGCATCACCTCTCTTGCAGGAGCTGCATTGCTTGTCAATTTGCTTCCAGGTGCAATTCAAGGTGCTGGTTGTCACCTTTAAAGCCCTTCGTGGCTTAGGACCAGGTGATCTGAGGGACCATCTCTTGCTGATCATGTCTACCCGATGTGACCCAGGCCCAAGTACCGTATATACTCGAGTATAAGCCGACCTGAATATAAGCAGACCCCCCCAATTTTACCCCCCAAAACTGGGAAAACTCATTGACTCGAGTATAAGCCGGGGGTGGGAAATGCAGCGGCTACTGGTAAATTTCAAAATAAAAAAAGACTGGTCAAAAGTGCGAGGACCTGTCAGAAATCACTTTTTTCAGCCCTCTGGGTAGTCCTTTTGTGCATATGGACTACTCAGAGGGCTGAAAAAGTAATTTTTGACTGGTCCTCGCACTTGTGACCAGTCCTTGAACTTACGACTGTCCTCACATTTTATGTTTTTGCCCTACCTTGTCACCATGGTAAAGAGAAGCAGTTGTGAAATGAGTGACATGGTTTTAAGAATGCTGCACGGGCATAAATGTGAGGATGGTCATAAGTGTGAGGACCAGTCAGAAGTGTGAGGACCTGTCAGAAATGACTTTTTTCAGCCCTCTGAGTAGTCCCTATACACATATATCACATGACCAGCTAGCCACGCCCACCCAGCCACTGGCTTGATCTAGCTCAGTGCACATGGGATCTCCCTAAACGGTGAGGATTTCTTTGTTTCTTTCTCCCTTTAAGCCCCCCCCCAGCCTGTTTTTGCTTCCAGGGGGCTGCAGAGAGTCTTGCTAGGCACCCCCCTCATGCCCCTAGCAAGCCTTGGGAGCCAGTTGCAGGGAAAAAGTCATTTTTTTTGTGACCCGAATATAAGCCGAGGGGGCGTTTTTCAGCCTGAAAAACGGGCTGAAAAACTCGGCTTATATTCGAGTATATACGCTGGTTAGTATTAAATGCAAACAGTTCGAAAACAAACAGACTTTATTAGAACAGCTGAGAATTAACTCATTCTCAGCATAGTCCAAGCAAATACTTCAAAACACCATTCCTCAGTTTATCACCGACCTTGGGATAATTAGGCAAACTGCCAAAGGCTTTTCTTGGCAAAAGTTCAGAAGCAGAAGATGCCGACAAGAAATGAATACAGTGAAACAAGGAGCAATTTTCTCAATGTTGTTTTCCGGCAAAGAGGCCAAGAGCCGTTGCTGGTCTTTTAAGCCTTATGGGAGGGGCCAATGATCTCTTGGCCCTACTCTTAAATTGTCCTCTTTGCTTTAGCTGCTCTTGCCTTCTGGCAGCTCTTCTCATACGTGCACTGGGAACAGGCTCTTCCTGTTCCTCTGCCTCTCTACTGTCAGCCTCTGGAGACTCTGAAGTCCGCACATCACTCCCCGATGGCCCTGACCCCATCTCTGCCTCCGAGGCAGAGCCCTCATCTGGGCCTTCCCCAGCCTCCAGGACTGGCCCATGTTCTTCCTCAGCCTCATCACTGTCCGACTCTGCTGCCAGCACCGCAGGCTGCTGGCAGACCACAACACCCAACCCGTCAGAGTGGGGAGGCAGGGAATGTTGCGGGTCCCATCCCCTAGGGAGTTACACCTGATGGGACCCAGAAAAATAGCCTTCTCTGTGGTGGCCCCCTCTCTCTGGAACATCATTCCCCCAGAGATTAGAATGGCCTCCACTCTAACACTCTTCTGGAAGGTTCTGAAGACCTCAGGTTCTGCCAGCAGGCCTGGGGAACCCAGAGTGGGATGGAGCCCATTAAATGGCTCGTGTGAGGTGCTGTCGCTGGAGCAGGGGTGATTTTATTATATTAATTTATTATATGACTCTTCTTTTGTTAGTTTTATTGTTTTTATATGAGGTTTTCCTTGAGTTGCCATGTGAGAATAGGAGGCAATATAAATTCCCTAAATGAATAAAAAAATCATGAACATGCTGCGGAATTCTGGGAGTTGAAGTCCACACATTTTCAAATTGCCGGGGCTGGGAAACATTGCTCTAGGCCAGGGGTCAGCAACCTGTGGCTCTGGAGCCGCATGTGGCTCTTTCACCCTTCTGCTGCGGCTCCCTGTCACTCAAAATATGCGTCCCAACCGCCATTGTGCGACATCTGCCGGCATGTGATTTATTGAGCTTTTCAACCCCCGGTAGGCCACCCATGGATAAATCCAAGAAAAGAAAAGATTCAGAAGAAAACAGAAGGTTTAATTCAACGACATATGCTAGTTTTGTGGCCGCTCAAGAAATAGTCAGGCACGGGAAGAGTTTTGTGGCTCCCGGTGTTTTCTTTTCTGTGGGAAACGGGTCCAAATGGCTTTTTGAGTGCTTAAGGTTGCAGACCCCTGCCCTAGGCTGTCTAAAAAAAAAAAACATGTTTCCTGAGTGGATTGGAGATTCGGGCCCCCTAGCCAGTTCCTGGACATAGTAGGACCAATAAGGTCAACCTGTCATGGCAATAGGATACTTTCATCATTTTTTAATTATTCCTTTTCAATGCTGCTTTGGCTTGATTCTACAGAATTATATCTGCTGTCATTTGGGTAATAATCGTTAGCTTCCATACGCAGATCATAACCTTATGTAACTTGAGGCAGCTAATCATTTTCCGAAACATTTTCCTTTGTTGCCTCTCTTGAAATTAAACTATTTTATTCCCTGTTACTGTCTAGGGCAAGACATCAGAATCACGGTGTGAATAGTAAGTGAATACTTTATTACTGAGCACCTAAGCTACAAGAATCTTTTCTGTGGGTCTGCCTTCCCTCAGGAAAAGTCCTAAGGGTTTGACTTCAGATGTTTCTTCTTCTGAAACTGACTCCAAACTGGAATGTCTCTTTACTCCCACTGGCAGGGCCCCGTCCTCTTTAGCCCATGATTCCACCTCAGTTACTCCAGTGGTGAAATCCAAACTTTTTTTACTACCGGTTCTGTGGGCGTGGCTTGGCGGGCGTGGTGTGGCTTAGTGGGCATGGCTTGGTAGGCGTGGCAGGGGAAGGATACTGCAAAATTTCCATTACCACCCCACTCCAGGGAAGGATACTGCAAAAACCCCATTCCCTCCCCACTCCTGGGGGAAGGATATTGCAAAATCTCCATTCCCACTCCACTCTGGGGCCAGTCAGAGGTGGTATTTGCCAGTTCTCTGAACTACTCAAAATTTCCGCTACCGGTTCTTTGAATTTCTCAAAATTTCCGCTACCGGGTCTCCAGAACCTGTCAGAACCTGCTGGATTTCACCCGAGTTACTCCCATGTTGGGTTTAGTACTAGTACAACACATATCCATATCTCTTTGACTTGGTTCCTCTGATTAAAAGGGGAAAAGTGTAGCCATTTATCATCGAGGGAAAAGATTTCCTATTGTGCCATATCCAAATTCTAAGAACTGAGAGTTGAATTATTACGATCTAATTGGTTGGAATACTTTCACCTGGAGAAGTAGCTCCAGATACCTTGAAAGACAGGTCAAGTTAGAGAGAGGACCTAGTAGAGGTATTGCCATGACCAGTGGTGGGATTCAGCCGGTTCGGATCGGTTTGGACTGGTTCAGGTGAACTGGTTGTTAAATTACCCCCACCCATCCTGGGCGCTACGCTGCAGTGGAAAAACAGGCATCGGAGTTGCCGGTGGGAGGGAAGGCTGCTTTCCCTCTTTCTTCTCCCTGTTCCTCCTCCTCTCCTCATGCCAGCCGCTCCGTTGCCCGTTTCTCCATTGCCCAGGATCCACTTTGATGGGTGTGTGTGTGTGTGTGTGGATTTAATTTAACAACCGGTTTGCCTAGGGCCAGGTTGACTGTTGCAACCGGTTGTTAAATTATTTGAATCCCACCACTGGCTACGGCCAGCGTAACCTCATTCAGATGGCCATATAAGCTTAAACAACAAGCCATGATTTAAAATATCTCCATGACGTATGGATACCATTCTTAGAGTGAAAGTCTGGAAGTCTTGAAGTTTGAAAGTCTTCTAGATAGCTCAGTATGCTCCATATCGGTGGTGGTATTCAGCTGGTTCTATCTGGTTCGGGCAAACCGGTAGGGACGACTGTTGGATGCCCCGCTCACCCGTGCGGACGTCATTTTTCCATGTTTTTGAGACTCTGCGCATGCAGAGATGTGCATGCAGGTGCATGGTAGAGAAGGTAAGTAAATACCACCCCTACTCCAATCTGTTCTAAGAAAGCTTATTGCCTTATAACGGGGATCTCCAAACTTGGAAAGTTTAAGACTTGTGGACTCAGACATGTGTCAGCGTTCCAGGAAAAAACCCAACTCCAAGTAAAGACTCCGAAGCAAGCATTTTTCAAAGTTCTATTTACTAGAACTGGCACATCTGGGAATCTGAGAGGTCCGGGTTTTCCCTCAGTAAATCAAAACCCCCAAAACCGTCCCCTCAGTCCTCGGTCGATCCCATGCTCCAATCAACCGCCGTCCCATCTCGAGACCTCACTCCGACTACTCCTTCTCCAGATGCAGGATCGCCCTGACCTTGACCGACAGGAAGAATGCTATTATGTCTACAGACAACCCCTCTACTAAATCCCCCCCTCCTATTTTCCCACACGTGAGAAGGTGGCAGCATGGAAGCATCTGGCCTAATATGGCTTCCAAAGCTGACCACATGGCTGGCTGAGGAATTCTGGGAATTGAAGTCCACAAGTCTTAAAGTTGCCAAATAACCAAACTGCCTATTCCTCCTCTAACTTCATAAAACTTATGCTCATCTTCAGGACCGACTACATGTGGCTCAGGGCTGGGTTTCAAATTTTTTTACTACCGGTTCTGTGGGCGTGGCTTGGTGGGCGTGGCATGGCTTGGTGGGCGTAGCAGGGGAAGGATACTGTAAAATCTCCATTCCCACCCCACTCCAGGGGAAGGTTACTGCGAAATCTCCATTTCCTCCCGATCAGCTGGGACTCGGGAGGCAGAGGATAGATGGGGGCGGGGCCAGTCAGAGGCGGTATTTACCGGGTCTCCGAACTACTCAAAATTTCCGCGACCGGTTCTCCAGAACTGGTCAGAACCTGCCGAAACCCACCTCCGATGTGGCTTCACATCACAACCAAGGCTGCTTGTAACCTGTTGTTCTAGGAGGTAAACCCACTTAGCATCTGACATTTTCATAACAACATAAAAGTCAAAAGGAAGAAAGAATGCAACATCTTAAACATGTGCTGGACCTGGATATTGCTGCTAATGGCATAATTAGCTCCTTCTGCATTGCTGATTAGTTAACGAAGTTATAAATATTTATGTCTTCCCTAAGAGCTGGGAAAGAGGGGAAATTAATAACGGTCTCCCTTTTATAAGTTCATCTGATCTAGATGCTCCATGTAATCATGGGGAGATTTTCAGGGTTTCTATAGTAACCAGACAACCCAACTGATCCAATACAAGAGCTGCATTATTATGATGGAACATTTATAATAGCCCTTGGTGTGAAACTCTGTTTTTTTCTTTCTTTTTTATTAAATGTATTTCTTTGGACTTTGTATCTGCCTATAAAAGATTTAGACTGACACTGTGAAAACACAGACTCTTTGTGTGAAGGCCGCTGATGAAATTTAAGACGGAACTTAATTTCTTTGCGGACATTTTTTTTTAATTCTTCTGGTTCCCCCCCCCCCCTTTGTTTTTAATTGTATCCTTGTTCTTCTTGTTCCCTGCCAATGTTATTCTTGCTTATCAACTTTGTTCTTCACTTCTGTGTCGTTTTTTTTTTCCTTTTCTCCTCAGAATGTTGATACGGCTGGATGGATAAAGGGATGGATGGATGCGTACTTTTCTAACTCTGCTTCGAATTGCTGAATACAAAAAGTGGGATATAAATCTATGTTTGTCTGTGTGCATGTGTGTGTGTGTGTGTTTATTATATATATGTGTGTGCGTGTGTGTTATTTATAGGCTTTCACATTAAATCTACCTCTGTCTATCATCTATCTCTATCTAACATGTATCTATCTATATTTTAATAAAACTTCCATATTAGAATTGAGCATATGCATAAATCTCTCTTATCCATACATCATCCATCGGTCGGTCTGCCTGCCTGCCTGTCATCTAATTTACTTATAGCTATTATTATTATGATTACTGTTACTGTTGCTTTGCACGTACACTAAGAGCTTCTGTACTGGAGACAAATTCCTTGTGTGTCTAATCACACTTGGCCAAATAAAGTATCCCTTCCTCCCCTCCCCCCTCC
>WNWU01000061.1:3460609-3471094 GCA_012654045.1 Ptyas mucosa | reverse complement strand
CAGAGAGTTGCAGGAAAAAAGCCCAGCACTTGTGAATGAGATTTCAGAGAACCAGGGCGGCAGAACATCATAGTTTACGTAGGTAGAAACCTGGCTAGATAGAAAAGCATCTATATATATATATATATATTCCCCTTCTTTATTAACTCCATGTAATAAATTGAAAAAGAGGGTTTCTCACTCATCCAAGGAATGTCCAAACCAGTGGTGGGTTTCACATTATTTTACCACCGATTTGCCGTGCACCAAAAATGTGAGCGCGCAGGCACATTTGCTTCACTTTCTCTCTCTTGCCTTCCACACATGCGCTTTGCTCACATGTATGACTTGCACGCATGTGCATGGCTTAGAAAATGTAGCTAAATAGGACAGCATAGCACAGTGATGGCTAACCTTTTTGCCATCGCGTGCCAAAAACGGGAGGAGCATGGTGGGGTCACACGCACATGTGCCCACATCCATAATTCTATGCGCCCTGCCTCCCCTGTGCTCCCCCCGCTTTTGGCACGTGATGGCATGGTGGGCCCGGTAGGCCCATTTTTTGCTCTCCCCAGGCTCCAGAGCCTTTATAGGAGCCTGGGGAGGGCAAAAACGGCCTTCCCCACCCCTCCAGAGGCCGGAAATAGTGTGTTTCCTGACTTCTGGTGGGCCCAGAAGGCCCGAAAATCAGCTGGCTGGCACATGCATGCATGCTGGAGCTGAGCTCGCGTGCCCACCGATATGGCTCCACGTGCCACCTGTGGCACCCGTGCCATAGGTTCGCCATCACGGGCATAGCAGGTGGGCCCACCTGTAGGTCACTACTACCGATTCACCCAAACCAGTCCGAACCGGCTGAATACCATCTCTGGTTCAAACTCACTCACCTTCCCTACAATAAACGGCCATTGCAATTAAAAAGCAGGCACACCGTATCTAACTTAATGTTGTGCTTTCTCCCTTTCCCATGGAGGCATGTTTTGCTCTTCGTTAAATGTGACCTTGATAGTCCCAGATTTGTATGTCATAAGTCATTCGTGTTTCTTTTCGTTGCCCTTATGAAAAACTTTACTTACCACTTAAAACACTTAAATCCCACCAGGCATGACACGACTTTTGAAAACATGGGGCCTGTCTTTGTTGGAAAACACTTTAAATCTCACTTCTATATTCATAGTGCTCATTAATAGTGACAAGGCCATGTATAACAAAGCACTTTTTTTTTAAAAAAAATGATTGCATAAAGGACCAAATAAATGATCAGAAAGAAGCGTCTTTTAAAAACATGTTTCCTGAGAACAAATGGAACTGTAGTTCAAGCTGTATGATCATAGGTTAAAAAAAAAAAAGTTGTGATATAATTACTGGCTGTTTTCATATTATTATAAAATTCCACAATTGGAAAGGTCCATTACTCCGCCTAATTCCACCACCTGCGCAGTTCAAAAGTCCATATTAAACATCTATGACTCTGGCAGAGCTAATTTACAAAAGAGAAGGTTAACCTTTCCAAGTGTTTGGGTAATTCTGAATAATAAGTGTTCACCATTGAATGAAATCCATTGTTTTGTAAAGGCTTTGAAAAGGGAAGGGTCAGAGGCAGTGGTGAAGTGTAAAATTTGTTACTACCAGTTCTGTGGGCGTGGCTTGGTGGGGGGCGGGGTAATGTGACTGGGTGGGCATGGCCAACTTTTTTTTTTTTTTACTTTTAAAAGCATTTTTTCGGCCCAAGAGGTTGTAGAAAAAATGCTTTAAAAAGTTTTTTAAAAAGCTTCTGATGATCGCGTGGCTCAGCTGGGCATGGGGGCGGGGCGGGGATTTTTGCTACCAGTTCTCCAAATCACCCGCTACCATCACTACCGGATCGGGCGATCCGGTCTGAACTGGGAGCATTTCACTCCTGGTCAGAGGTGATTCCTAGGCAACCAGTGGTGATGGTACTAAGTAGCAGACAAATAATTGCAGATTAAATCTACAATCAAGAAACCATCAAGAACACTCCCACCACAAGAAACCATCAAGAACACTCCCACCAACACTGACAGGGCAAATATATAAAGAGAGAGCAAACCCCACCTCCTTCTTGTACTGAGGAGCTTACCTAGTTGGGTAATGAAATGTCTGCAAGAAAATAATCAAATGCAGAGAGCACCAAGGACCTACAATCCTCCTCCTCCTTCTCAACCCCATTCCCTTCCAACATTAATGGTGTTACCCTAGTATAAACAGAGAGCAAATCCTAGTCCCTTCTAGCACGGATGATGCTATCCAGTTGGGTAATGAAATATGTGCAAGAAAACAGCCACGCTCAGAGAACACCAAGGACCCCACAGTCCTCCCCCACCTCCATTTCTCATTCTCCACCCATAAACCCAGGGGTGAAATCTAAAATTTGTTACTACCGGTTCTGTGGGCGTGGCTTGGTGGTGGTGGTGGGGATAATGTGACTGGGTGGCCGTGGCCATTTTTTTTTTACTTTTAAAACCATTTTTTACATGTAAAACCATGTAAAAATGCTTTCAAAAGGCTCTGACGATCCTAGCTGAGTTGCCTGATCGGCAGGCAACTCAGCTGGGATCATCAGAGCTTGGCTCGTCAGAGCCATTTAAAAAGAAAAAAAGGCTCTAATGATTGCGCGGCTCAGCTGGGCACGGGGGGCGGGGGCAGGGATTTTTGCTACAGGTTCTCTGAACTGCCCGCCACCATCGCTACCTACTCGCCCGAGCCGGTCCAAACCAGAAACATTTCACCCCTGCATAAACTCCATTCCCTTCAAGAAGTGGTGAAATTCAATTTTTTTTTTTACTACCGGTTTTGTGGGCGTGTCTTGGTGGGTTTGGTGTGGCTTGGTGGGCGTGTCTTGGTGGGCATGGCAGGGGAAGGATACTGTAAAATCTCCATTCCCACCCCACTCCAGGGGAAGGATATGGCAAAATCCCCATTCCCTCCGCACTCTGGGGCCAACCAGAAGTGGCATTTCAGGGTTCTCCGAACTACTCAAAATTTCCACTACCGGTTCTCCAGAACCTGTCAGAACCTGCTGAATTTTACCCCTGCCTTCCAGCACTGTTGATATTAGGTAGTTACTGTAGGTACCCTAGTTGGATAATGAAAAGAGCCTTGGTAGTACAGTGGACTAAAGCACACTGTTATTAACACCAGCTGCCTGCAATTACTGCAAGTTCGAATCTCGCCAGGCTCAAGGTTGACTCAGCCTTCCATCCTTTCTAAGGTAGGTAAATTGAGGACCCAGTTTGTGGGGGCAATAAGCTGACTTTGTATAAAATATACAAAAGTATGAAGGCTATTGCTTAGCGCATTGTAAGCCGCCCTGAGTCTCCGGAGAAGGGCGGCATATAAATCAAATTTAAAAAAATAATAAAAAATAAAAAAAATTTAAAAAAATGTCTGCAAGAAAACAGCCAAGCTCAGACAGCACCAAGGACCCCACGGTCCTCCTCCTCCTCCTCTTCCTCCTCCTCCCCCTCCTCCTCCTCCTCCTCCTCCCTTTCTCATTCTCCACTCCATAAACCCCATTCCTTTCCAGCACAGTTGGTGTTACCTAGCTGGGTAATGAAAGGTCTGCTATTAAACAACCAAACTCAAAGAGCACCAAGGACTCCACAGAAAAGGAACTGAACCTATGACAGAAAAACACTTGAGGAGATTTCCTATGAGTAAAGGCTGAAGGAGTCTGGGTGGTTACTTCGGAGAAAAGAATGAGAAAAGACATATCAAGGCTCAGGTGCATAAAAAATGTCCCATAGGGAAAGACGGTCAAGAACTATTACGGCTACGAAAACTAGGACCAGGATTGAAAGGTGTAGCTAGAAGCTCCTCAGATTTCATTAAAATATAAGGGAAAACTTTCTGGTGAACAGTGAACTAGTCTACCTCTAGAGGTTGTAAATTCATCTCTGGGGGCTTTTCAGAAGGAGCTGGACAGCTACCTCTTAATTGGTTTTTCTACATATTGCAGAAGATTGGACTTGGCGATCCTTGTGGTCCTTATGATTCCACAATTCTATGTCTGTATGATTCACCGGGTGCACCTCAGGACCCATCTGTAAAAAAAGAAGGAATTTCAATGTGCGGTTGGGCTGCTGAAGAGCTCCCAATTTGTATGCAGGTAGCCTTTGGTCTGTTCATCTTTGAGCATCCCTGCTCCGTTGCTGCAGGCAGTTTTTTTCCTCTCCAGACTGGTTTTATTACTCGAGCCAGAAGCTGAGTAGAGATGAAAATGACCTCAAATGACTGAGGACAGGTAGCAATGTCAAGGAAGTTTCTGCTCTCCTCACGGACTCCCTTTTCTTGAGAAAGTTAGTCTTCCAACCAGGCCTTCACTCTTGATCTCCCAAAGGAATGGGTCAGTCGTGGGAATGTGTTAGGATATTTAAAATTTAGTAGCTGGAGCCGTGGTGTTGTACAATGAGCCAGAACACACAATTATAGTTGATTGATTGGAGAGGGTTGGCTCCTGCATGAGGCTAACTGCACTGTGATTGGTTGCTGTGGGTGTGGAGGGGGAGTATCCCTTTTTCCCGCCTTTTTCTTCTGTGGGCTCTATATGCTGTTTGATTTACCTCAGATGTTGCTGATGTGCCCCCTATGCTCTGAGATTTACATATTTATATATTTTTTATAAATTTATCTATCTATAGCTACAGTATATATATTGATAAATCTATAAAAAATATATAAATTTATCTATTCTTATATAAATCTATCTATCTATCCATCCATCCATCTATCTATCTATTCCTCTGCCTCAATTTTTATTAAGATATATAAATTTAGTAGCTGGAGCCATGGGGTTCTACAATGAGCTGGAACACACAGTTATAGTTGATTGATTGGAGATAGCTGGCTCCTGCGTGAGGCAAACTGCACTGTGATTGGTTGCTGTGGGTGTGGCGGGGGAGTATCCCTTTTTTCCCGCCTTTTTCTTCTGTGTGCTCTATATGCTATTTGATTTACCTCATCGTGTTACTGATGTGCCCTGTATGCTTTGAGATTTACACACACACATACACACACACACACACACACACACACACACATATTCCTCTGCCTCAATTTTTATTAAGATATTTAAATTAAATTTAGCAGTTGGAACAGCAAGTTTGTAGAATAAGCCAAAAGACACAGTTACAGTTGATTGACTGGAGAGGGCTGGCTCCTGCATGAGGCAATCTGCGCTGTGATTGGTTGCTGTGGGTGTGGAGGAGGACTATCCTTTTTTTCCCACCTTTTTTTCTTCTGTGTGCTCTGTGATGTATCCCACGATGCTTCTGTTTGCCTGATTATCTTATTTGCTGTAAATACCGATGTAAAATATATTTATTTGTATAAAACTACAAGTTCGTGTCAGCGTCTCTGACTTCATTTGTGCAATTCCCTGATAGACTGCGTCAGTCATAGGAATAACCGAAGGTGACTTCCCAATTACAGTCCCAATTAACCTTTAGATGAGGATCACCAAATTCTTCAATGGTATCTTTTTTCAGTGGTGCAGACTGGAGGATGGAGATCGTGGAATCATAGGGCTGGAAGGGACCTTGGAGGCCTTCTAGTCTAAACCCCTGCTGAAGGCCGGAGTCTTAAACCATTCCAGTCCAATAGTTGTCCAGTATTTTGGAACACCTCCAGTGATGAAGCAGCCACAACTCCAGGAGGCATTTCTGGTTGATTGTTCTCACTTGATTGAGAACAATTGTCATAAATTTTTCTCCTTACTTCTAAGTTACTATGGAGATTCTCAGTCATCCAGGTCATGATTGGGCCAAAGAGGCAACTGGATTTTCTGGTTTTTCTTTGAAGACGTTTTGCTTCTCATCCAAGAAGCTTCAGAACTGAAGAAGCTTCTTGGATGAGAAGACAAATGTCTTCAAAGAAAAATCAGAAAGTCCAGTTGCCTCTTGAAAAAAGCACCTTTGGAATTATTTCTAAGTTGCATCTCTCTTTGACAAGCTTCCACCCATTGGCGCTCTCTGAGCTTGGCTGTTTTCTTGCAGACATTTCATTACCCAACTATGTAACATCATCAGTGCTAATAGGGAATGTTGTTTGCTCTCTGTGGAGCAAGTCATTTTTATATAAACAGAGAGCAAACCCCCACTCCCTTCAAGAACTGACTATGTCAACTAGATGGGTAATGAAATGTCTGCAAGAAAACATCCAAGCTCAGAGAGCACCAAGGACCCCAACATTCATTCATTCATTCAATTTCTACTTTGCCTTATTTTCAAGAGTAACCCCAACTTTGCTCTACAACATCTCAGGGTGATAGGTTAGGCTGAGAGAAAAGTGGATAGAGGAAGTCCTGGGTCCCAATTGCCAGTCTAACATCTTAACCTTCATACCATACCATCAAGACCCCATCAAGACCCCATCAAGAGTGCTCATCCACTCCAAATATATTTAGGATAGGGCTTGAATTTGCCTTGTTGTTGTTAGTTGCGAAGTCGTGTCCAATGCATTGCAACCCCATGGACAACGTTCCTCCAAGCCTTCCTGTCCTCTACCATCCCCCGGAGTCCATTTAAGCTCATGCCGACTGCTTCAGTGACTCCACCCAGCCACCTCGTTCTCTGCCGTCCCCTTCTTCTTTTGCCCTCGATCTTTCCCAGCATTAGGCTCTTCTCCAGTGAATCCTTCCTTCTCATTTGGTAGCCATAGTATTTGAGTTTCATCTTCAGGATCTGGCCTTCTAAAGAGCAGTCAGGGTTGATCTCCTCTAGGACTGACCGGTTGGATCGCCTTGCAGTCCAAGGGACTCGCAGGAGTCTGCCTAGAGGACATAAAATTCAATGGTGAGTCTTGTTCTGACTTAGGCTTCCTGAGTCATTAAAACACACGAGTAGTCCCAAAAACCTCTTTTATTGCAACAGCTGTGAATTCGGTCCATTCACAGATGAGTCCCAATTAGTTATAAAGAGTCCTTCAGGAGAAGTCCTTCGGGGTAATCACCCACCTTTATCTCCTTTGACACGCTGCCAAAGACCTACTTGGCAAAGCCACATGGAATCCAGAATCAAACAGAGCTTCAGGCTTTAAGATGAACCGAATGAACAAACGTTGCTTCCTGCAAAGGCCCACATGCCTTTGCTCCTCTTTTAAGTCTTACGGGAGGGGTCAATCATCTCCCAGCCCTACTCCCGAGTCGTCCTTTTTGTTTTAGCTGTTCTTGCCTTCTGGCAGCTCTGCGCATGTGTGCACTGAGAACAGGCTCCCCCTGTACCTCTGCCTCACTAAGGTCTGATTCTGGAGGCTCCAGAGGCAGCACATACCTCCCAGATGGCCCTTTCTCTGCCTCCAATGCAGAGCTCTCGTCCAAGCCTTCCCCAGACTCCAGGACTGTCCCATGGTCCTCCCCAGCCTCCTCACTGTCCAACTCTGCTGCCAGCTCTTCAGGCTGTTGGCGGACCACAACAAGTCCCAACAGATTACGCATAAAGAACTTCAGGCAGAAACTATTTTGCAATGGCTTTCAACTTAGTAAGACCAGACGTATAGAGTTGTCAAAAAGACTTACTATTGTTCTTTCATGTGTCTTTGACTGCATAAAACTTAACTAGAGTAGCTGGTTGTGTGTGGGAGGAAGAATCAGAGAGAGGACAAATGGGTGAGAAAGAAATGAAGCCCCAAAGCTATTACATTTTTTTCCCCTGCCAAGATTAGTTTGGTTCCAGAAATCAATGGCACATTAACCAATTAACACTCAAATAAAGAATGTTGCACTTTTCTTCTCCTAAGGCAATCTTCTCTCGGATTCTTTTGGGAAACCTTACAAGCAGAACACAAGAAAAATAGGATCTTCTTATCCGCGTTGCCCAGCAATTCCAGCTGGCTCTGTTAGTGCAACATCTTTCTTTAGCAAGTCAGCTAAATACTTAGTAGTTGTGTGTTTCTAATATGCCCAGCTGGATTTGTGGACTCGTTTGAGTTTTCTGTGCCTTGCCATGGTGTGGATACCCAATCCACCGAGAGTTGGTTTGGATTCTGAAGGTAATGGGGGTGGTGACGATTTATTATTTATTTATTTAGCCTATGGCATATCATACACGGACCATTAACATTTCAACTAGATTAGCTGTATTCAGTCCATGTTCTGTCAACTTGCAAAGCATCCCTGGCTTGCTCTCGAGTTGCCATAAGCAAGGGGGGGATGGGAAATCGACGAAACGGCACAGCAGCTAAAAACAGATGCATATTCCAGACTTATCTCTCTTAAGGCTGTATCCCAGGGTTACCCACAGCGGCCGGAGGGGAGTGCTCTCTACAACCCGCGAAATGGCTCCATTGGTGAATGTGATTGATGACACAACCTTGGGGGAGTGGGAAAACAGGGTCATGATTGGGGCATAAATTACATAGGGTCAGAGCTGACTTCACTTGGGAATGTACCGACATGAAGCACCTAATAAATAACTGGATTTCTTTTGAAGCTTGGCTCGAGGCTCATGATTTAAGTAGGGCCTCTGTCAGAACCCTGACACATTCATTCAGAACCCATTTATTGTTGAACCTATTAATTCTTGTCTTATCAAACCAACTTCTTAACTATTCCTTTCCACTTATTACTTTTACAATTTCTAGTTCCTTGTATGTGAAGAGTCTAGGACAACTCACTGTGGCCAACTCACCATGTTATTGCATTCAGCAAATGTCCTTCCTCTGTACTTCATATTTGAACAATATATTTTGTAATGCAAACCTGCTCTCTTTGTCATATGTTTCCTCTAAATCAATAAACATTAAAAAAAAAAGCTTGCTTACATCCAAACATTTCTCAATGACCTGCTGAAGAGCAGAGTTTGTTCTCTACATCTTCAGCATGCTGTACTTCATAAACTTATTCATTCTCACCTTTTATACCCTTTCAGTGAGAATTTGGCCAATACTTTTCCCGGGCACACTTAAACACCTTGTAATTTCTTCATGGAGAACCTATACGATGTGATGGTTAAGACATCAGACTAAAAACCACTTTAGGCATGAAACTAGCTGGGTAACCTTAGGCCAATTCCTCTCTTTTAGCCCTAGGAAGCAGGCAATGGCAAAACATACCTTGGAAGAGTAAATTTCTGGTCCCAGTGACTGACCCAAATTCAATCTCACATCATTATCCTGGGACACGTATATATCTGCTTTCATTCGTAATGGCAAAACCCTTCTGAAATCTTGGCAGGGAAACTGCAGGGATGTACCCGGTCAGCATATTTCCCCCAACAATCTGGGTCCTCGTTTTACTGACTTCGGAAGGATGGAAGGCTGAGTCAACTTTGAGCCCATCAGGATCGAACTCCTGGCTGTGGGCAGAGTTTCTGCCTTCAATGCTGCATTTTAATCACTGCGCCACCAGGGCTCCAAATAACTTCAGGTTTATTACATGCTAACACTCTCTACAAGAATCTGAACTACTAACCGTCCAAGCAAATTGGCGGTAGATAAGAGTCAGTGGAATTCAAGGTGGACTGGACTTTTAGATCTCGAGATTGATGATGCATTTGACCCCTCCCTCAGGCTTGGCTTGGTCATCTCTACCTTTGTGGTTATAAATCGAGGACTACCTATATACATTTTCTCCATCTTCGGTCTCCCTGTCTCATCATTTCACCAAAGGTTCTTTTTTATGTTCTCATCATCATATCTCCATTCATTTTTATAGCACTCTGTAATATAATTCTTTTCATTCTGTTCCTAGCAGCTTCTACCTCCTCTTTCTTTATGTTCAATTTCCTTCATTCTCCTGGGAGATTTAACCATCTTCAAACTTTTTTTCCCCTTTTATATAGGACTCTATCTTCCCCGTCATTGCTTTCATGAGAGGGTTTTTTTCAAAGATCATTTCTTGACACTGCCAAGGATGTCATACTTAGAATCTTTCACCCCTTATTATCTTTCACTAATTCTCTCAATCTTTCATTATGAATATAAAATGTCAGGCTTCTTTCAAACATTCCCTTCAAAGAGATATGTACATATGAATAGATTAATGTTTAAACCATGTATTGAAAGTAGATCTTATTCTCTATGCAGTTTCTCATCAAACAATCACCATTTTCATTCATTCTTGTGTCTGTAAATGGCCCATTGCCTTTTTTGAATTCTTTTATCTCCTTTCTGTTCCATACCTTAAAAAAAAAACCTACAACCTTAATGGCACAAAGCTGGGAGGGAACATTTTGGAAGTCAGACTCAAAATTCAGAAGATTCTTGACAGATCTGAGCATTGGGCCCTATCTAACCAGATGCAGTTCAGTGGTGAAAAAAAGTAAGGTTTGCGCTTAGGCAGGAAAAATCAAATATATAGATATAGAATAATTAGTACCTGGCTCAACAGTAGTGCCTGGGAGAGGGATCAAAGTCTCCTAGTGGATCACTGCTTAAATATGAGCCAGCAATGTGTTGCAGCTGCCACAAAAGCCAATGCAGTCCTAAGCTGTATCTACAGAAGGACAGCATCAAAATCACAAGAAGTGATAGTATATTGCACCACTGAGG
>WNWU01000061.1:3444855-3460599 GCA_012654045.1 Ptyas mucosa | reverse complement strand
GAATAGAATAGAATAGAATAGAATAGAATAGAATAGAATAGAATAACGGAGTTGGAAGGGACCTTGGAGGTCTTCTAGTCCAACCCCTTGCCCAGGCAGGAAACCCTACACCACTTCAGACAAACGGTTATCCAACATCTTCTTAAAAACTTCCAGTGTTGGAGCATTCACAACTTCTGGAGGCAAGTTGTTCCACTGATTAATTGTTCTCACTATTAGGAAATTTCTCCTTAGTTCTAAGTTGCTTCTCTCCTTGATTAGTTTCCACCCATTGCTTCTTGTCCTGCCCTCAGGTGCTTTGGAGAATAGCTTGACTCCGTCTTCTTTGTGGCAGCCCCTGAGATATTGGAAGACTGCTATCATATCTTCCCTAGTCCTTCTTTTCATCAAATAGACATGCCCAGTTCCTGCAACCGTTCTTCATATGTTTTATCCTCCAGTCCCCTAATCATCTTGGTTGTTCTTCTCTGCACTCTTTCTAGAGTCTCAACATCTTTTTTACATCGTGGCGACCAAAACTGGATGCAGTAATCCAAGTGTGGCCTTACCAAAAGCATTATAAAGTGGTATTAACACTTCCCGTGATCTTGATTCTATCCCTCTGTTTATACAGCCCAGAACTGTGTTGGCTTTTTTGGAATATTGCATCCCATTCTGGTTGCTACAATACAAGAAAGATGTTGAGACCCTAGAACCATGATGGAGAACCTATGGCATGCGTGACAGAGGTGGCACGCAGAACTCTCTCTGTGGGCACACATGCTGTTGCCAGCTGCTTTTCTGGTTTCTGGTGTGCTGGCCAGCTGGTCTTCACGGGCACAAAAGTGCCAGAAAACAGCCTAAAAATGGCCCAAAAAGTGGCCAAAAAGAGGCCATTTTCCGGGCCATTTTCAGGCAAAAAATGATCCAAAAATGATGTGAAAATGGCTCGGAAAATGCCCCAAAGAACGGCCTGAGAACAACCTGAAAAACAGCCCAAAACAGCCAAAAAACAGGCATGCATGCGCCGGCCAGCTGGTCTTCGGGTTTCCAGTGCTCTGGCACATGCATATGCACACACATGCACGGCGTTCCGGTTTGGGCACTCGGTGCCGAAAAGGTTCACCATCGCTGCCCTAGAAAGAGTGCAGAGAAGAGCAATAAAGATGATCAGGAGTCTGGAGGCTAAACCATACAATGAATAGCTAAAGGAACTAGATATGTTAAGCCTAACAAAGAGCAAAGGGAGACATGATAGTATTTTCCAATACTTGAAGGGCCGTCACAGAGAATGGGGCAATGAATCCATAACAAGGGAGGTCAAGGAGTAATGGATGGAAGCTCATCAGAGGGAAATCCAACCTAGAAATAAGGAAGAATGTCCTGGCAATAGGAATGATTAATCAATGCAAGAGTTTACCTCCCAGGCTGGTGGGTGCTCCATCACTGGAGGTTTTCAAGAAAAGATTGAACAGCCATTTGAAGATTGAAGAGCCTGTAGTACAGTGGTTTAAAGCACCCTGTTATTAACATCTATTAACATCTGCTGCTTGCAATTACTGCAAGTTCGAATCCCACCAGGCTCAAGGTTGACTCAGCCTTCCATCCTTTCTAAGGTGGGTAAAATGAGGACCCAGATTGTGGGGGCAATAAGCTGACTTTGTATAAATATACAAAAGTGTGAAGGCTATTGCTTAACGCACTGTAAGCCGCCCTGAGTCTCCGGAGAAGGGCGGCATATAAATCAAATAAAATAAAAATAAATAAATAAATAAATAAATAAATAAAATAAATAAATAAAATTTGTCTGGGATAATATAAGGACTCCTACTCAGGCAAGGGGTTGGACTAGAAGACCTTCCGGCCGTACGATTCTAAAAGCATAATTTTTACACTATTTGCATTGTTTTTCCCACAGCACACTCATTTTTCCCATTATCACCATTCAACCTAGCATGACATATGCTAGCATGACCTAGCGTGAATATGATTGACATGTGAATTTCTAATTCCGTATACTGTACACTCATAATAACTTGATTGACATTCATTCACACTTTCCGATGTTCATTTTAGCCTTTCATTCATAATTAAACCTGTATTTAACGTCCCTTCAACTTATATTGAACTTCTCTCAAACTGTTTTGAGACAGTTTGATGATTTGGAGCTTTGAAAGTGTAATCACCACTCTCTCGGTTTGCATTGTTGGGTTCTCTGGCATCCCCTTTGTTTAAAGAATGGTTATAAAAACACAAAAGTATCATAGACATTCTTAAAATTGCAAAGACGCTCAACACTTCATTTGGAAATATACCAGAGGTGGGTTTCAGCAGGTTCTGACCAGTTCTGGAGAACCGGTAGCGGAGATTTTGAGTAGTTCGGAGAACCGGTAGTAAAAATTCTGATGGCCCCGTCCCCATCTATTCTCTGCCTCCCAAGTTCCAGCTGATTGGGAGGAAATGGGGATTTTACAATATCCTTCCCCTAGAATGGGGTGGGAATGGAGATTTTACAGTATCCTTCCTCTGGAGTGGGGTGGGAATGGAGATTTTACAATATCCTTCCCCTGCCATGCCCACCAAGCCACAGAACTGGTAGTAAAAAAAATTGAAACCCACCACTGAAATATACTTAGCTGTCTAGAAAAACAGATGAAGCTAAGATGAGCTGTTGGAATGCATCGTACAAGAAGCAATAGGTGGAAGGAGATCCAACCTGGAAATAAAGAGAAATTGTCTGACAGAGAGAATGATTGATCAGTGGAATGACTTGCCTCCAGACATTGTGCGTGATCCATCACTGGAGGTTTTCAAGAAAAGATTGGACAATCATTTGGCTGTTTGTTTGCTTGGTTGTTTTCTTGCAAATGTTTCATTACCCATCTAAGTAACATCATCAATGCCAGAAGGGAGTAGGGTTTGATTTCTGTTCAGATCTAGCTCAATTATTGGTGACCCCATTGTTTTCCAAAAAACTATATGGATATAGTTTGCTATGGCCATGTTTGAATTTTGCAATCATCTTGGTCTCCCATCCAAGTTCTAGAGTTGAGTCAACTCTTAGTTACTATATGGACACATCCATATTGAGTTCTTGGCAACAATATGGAAACTATGGGATCCTTGGTGCTCTTTGAGCTTGGTTATTTTCTTGCAGACATTTCATTACCCCACTAGGTAACATCATCAGTGCTAGAATGGAGAGGAGCTTGCTCTCTGTTTATATACCGGTGACTTGCCCTGACAATGTAGCATCTTAAAGAGCTAGCCTGCATGAAGCAGAGCAATCTAACCATCTTGCTTTTCAGTCATTGTTAATCATCCATGATCAGAACGATGGGCCTTTTGAAAAAGTTCCCGTGACACCTTGTCTAAGTTGAAACAGGTTTGCTAGTATGAGCTATGAAAGTTAGTAGATCCAAGTCGTCATTTTTGTGATGCCGGATTGTTTCTAGCCTTTACATCACACCTCATGTAGGCCAGGCTCTAATTTTGAAAGGACTTTGATAACTGTTTTCTGTCCCTTCCTTGGAAGACAGCTGCTTGGAAGCTTGTGCAGGATGTGTCAGAAAGAGAAACAGGTCAAGATATCAGCTTGTCGGCGAGAAATAAAAGAAGTCGGAAGAATGAAAGACGATGTCTGTTTCCAGTCTCCTCCATGACTTGCTTCAGTTCTCATTCTGGGCAAACAGCCCAAAGCAGGTGGTTTCTAAGGGAACGTGACCTTGAAGAGAGAGGATAACTCTGGCTCACTCCTGCAGTATTCTTTTATACTGTCAGGGAATTGCACAGCAGCTGTCCAGATGAAATGGGAGGCACTTCACAAAAAATTGTGGTTTCTTTATACATTTATAAATATAATTTGATATTCAAATTTACAGCAGTCTTTGTCACCATCCAGAAGGAACAAAGACAAGTTAGTCAAGAACATAGGAACATCATGAGGTAAACCCAAAGGTGCTTTTTCAGGAGGCAACTGGACTTTCTTGTTTGTTTTTTTTCTTTTGAAGACGTTTCGCTTCTCATCCAAGAAGCTCCTTCAGATCTGACAGGATAGAGTGAGGGAATGGAAGGATTGATATCCCTTGCAGACAGCTGGTCATTTGCATCCTTTTAGAGGGTCGTTGAGGCCACTTGGAGGTTTATCTGTCTCCTCAGGGTCGCCTGAGTGGTGTTCCTGGTTCCTGCAGTCTGCATTTTTTTTCCTCTGGAAATCCGTTCATAGTCCCACACCAAGAGTGTTTTTCCCAAATTGTATAGCTAAAAGTTTGTAAAGATTCTCAGTCATCCAGGTCATGGTTGTCCCAAAGGTGCTTTTTCAGAAGGCAACTAGACTTTCTTCTCTACAGACATCATGAGGTAAATTAAAGCACACACTGAAGAGAAAAAGGTGGGGAAAAAGGGAAACACCCCCTTTGTACTTACGGCAACCAATCACAGCGTAGATTGCCTCATGCATGAGTCAGCACTTTCTAACTAATCAGCTACAACTGTGTGTTTTGGCCCATTGTACACTTTAACATTCCAGCTACTAAATTCAATATCCTAACTAATATATGCAACTTCTTTCCATTGTATCTAGTGATGATGATGTCGATGATGTTCTCCATTCAGTTGTATCCAACTCATGGTGTTTCTATGGATCAGATCTCCTCACATTTTCCGATCTTACACTTCTTTTTTGAGCTTTTCTGTGCTCTGGCTAGCGTCAGCTTTGATGGTGTCCAGCCATCATGTTCTCTGATGGCCTGGTTTCCTCTCACTGCTAACCCTTCCCAACATAATTACTTTCTCCAGTGAATTTCCCCACCTGACAATGGCCAAAATAACTGAGACACAGTGATTTTTTTTCCCCTTCCTGTGACATGTCTGGTGTTATGCGCTTCGATACTTGGTTGTTGGTCACCTTTGTTGTCCAAGGGTTGTATATGACACACATATACAATATAAAGAAGCTATGCTGGAAAAAAAAAACTCAAAATGAAGAGTCAAACTTTCGTAAGAAAGTGACCTTGAGGCTGGTGTTTGTGCAAAAAAAACCAAAGATTGCCTCGATCTATTCTATGAAAGAAGACGTTTGTAGAAAAACTTGAGTTCCTTAGGGCCATTTACAACCAAGACGCCTGCCTGTGTGTTGTTACATTGTGGAGAGAAAGCAGGTCAATTAAATACCTGAATTGCAGGTAGAAAGAAGACTAAAGTTGGAGTTGAAGGTCAAGAAGATAGCTAGAAATGGACAAAACAAGTCCTTTAAGCAAGGAAAAAGGCAGAAATGGCTCTGCTTCCCCTGGTCTTGTCCTTTAATATGCTTTCCACCAGTTCAGCTTAGCTTCATCTGTTTTTCTACTAATTCTTTCTATATCTATCTTTCCTCGTGACCATTAAATCATAAGTGCAGGGAACTGTATAGGCAAAATTGAACTTCGGCATCTAAAACTACCTGAAGTTTCACCTCAGCCTTTCTTTCATCATCTTGCAAGTGCAACAAAATCAATTGCTAAAAAGAAGTTTTATCTGTGTGGTTCTTGGTGCTCACTGATCTTGGTTGTTTTCTTGCAGATTTTTCATTACCAGAGTAGGTAACACCACACTGAGAATAGCACTGATGATGTTACTTAGTTGGGTAATGAAATGTCTGCAAGAAAATATCCAAGATCAGAGAACATCAAGGAGCCCACTGTTGAACCCTGAGCTAAAAATATTTTCTTCTATCCACTGATATCTTGTCATCTTAGAACATAGAATAATAAAGTTGGAAGTAACCTTGGAGATCTTCTATTGCCACCCACCGCTTGAGCATGGGTGGGTTGGACTATACCATTTCAGACAAATGGTTGTCCAGTCTCTTTTTGAAAGCCTCCAGTGATGTAGATCAGGGGTGGGTTCTAATTTTTTTTACTACTGGTTCTGT
This sequence comes from Ptyas mucosa, assembly GCA_012654045.1. NCBI lineage: Eukaryota > Metazoa > Chordata > Lepidosauria > Squamata > Colubridae > Ptyas > Ptyas mucosa. The sequence continues at coordinate 3,454,709 of WNWU01000061.1, read as the reverse complement.
GGGCGTGGCTTGATGGTCATGTGACAATTCTTTAGGATTCAGCAGAGGTACCAGGCTTTTAACTGCTTGCAGAGCTGTACCGGTCTACTCATTTGTTTTTGGAGGCACCTGTCTACCCATTTATTTTTGGAGGCACTGGTCTACTCATTTGTTTTCTTTTAACACTGACATAGGGCGGCCCCGCAGCAAGAGTTTAAACAGGTTTTTTCCCCTCTAGCCGATCAGCTGGGACTCAGGAGGCAGCAATAGATTGGGGGTGGGGCCAAATAAAAGGTAAGAATAATGCAGGGGGGGGCAGAACCGGTTCGGTGATGTCATATCGTCACCGCTACCGGCTCGGCGGAACTGGGTGGAACCGGGAGGAACCCACCACTGATATAGATCCGAACCGGCTGAATATCACCTCCGGTTGCTTCTCTCCTGGGTTAGTTTCTATCCAATGTTTCTTGTCTTGCTTTCTGGTGCTTTGGAAAATAGTTTGATCTTTGTAGAAATCCCTCATATCTTCTACTGATAAAAGTAGAAGATGCTTTGCCGTCTTCTGAGGAGCACATCCTCACTGCAAAATCACGGTGTCTATTGTAAAAGAATAAAAAATCATAATTCAACTCCATTACTCATCTGTACAGCACACAACCGGAGAACACCTTGATTTTTGTCTGCTCAAAGGAAGAGAGGGGTATTTACCGAATTCCACACAGCTGGAATTCAGGACCAGTACTTGCGATTGCTTCCCGATTATCCAGAGTAGCTTTTATTAACCTCACTTTCTTTATTCACTGGCTTTCTCCCTTTTCATTTAGCTGGAAGAAAGAAAGAAAATCAATCCTCCTTTTTTTCTTTTTCTAACAAAAGATGCTCCTGTAAGAAAGTCAGCAATTGTCCTTTCTAGGTAGTCCAAGTGCTTAAGACGAGGATAAAAAATATTAGCTTGCCTCCCAATTTTACTCCCAGCTATTTTCTGCGTCTCAAAAGGTATATAAAATGCAAGGTGGGCTTAGTGCAACTTAAACATTGTATTGATTCTTTGTTACTTTCTCTCTCTCTCTCTCTCTCTCTCTCTTTTTTTTTTTTTGTTTTGTTAACAAAAGCAATTGGGAGGAAAACATTCCCAACGGCACTTCAACACCAAATCCACTCTGAGTTAGTGACCTTGTGGTTAGTGAGAGGACGGTTCATTTATGAAGAAAATATTATATTTCCTGGAGACACGCTGCTAACAGAGCGCGGAATAAGATTTTTGCATTGCAGAAAAGATACTTTCCCTCCGCTCCAGTGCAGCAGGCAATGGGGTGGGCGTGCGGTGGCCGGAGTGAAGAACAGGGTGGCGACAGCGGCGACAGGACTGACTGAAGCTCTTTTTCGGCGCATTCAAGAAGCGGAGACCGGTAGTTTTCAGTGCAAGAAGCCTGCAGCCAGCTGCCGCTGGCAGCTCAGTTCCAGCTAGCAAAGAGGCGGCAGCTGGAATGCTTCTTGCACCGAAAAAAAGCTTCAGGCACCTCACGACAAGGGGGGGTGAACAAATGCAGCCTGGCGGGGAGGCCAGTGGCAATGGCTCAGCCCTGGCTTGCCTTCCCTGGCAGCCAGCCGTAGGAGGAAGGTAAGGTTGCGGGATGAAGAAAGAGGCGGTCATGGGAGAGGAAGCGGGGAAATTGAGTAAGGGCTGGGGCTTCTGAAGGAGGGGAAACAGGGCAATGTGTTCCTGGGGCCTCCTCCTGCATGCTGCCTACTCTTCCTTCAAAGAGTAGGCAGCATGCAGTAGGAGGCCCCAGGAAGGCCGGAGCCGGGGAATGGTGCGTTCCCCAACCTGGCCGAGGAGGACAGCAGGTGGCGAGCATGTGGAGGCTCCTGGGTCTTGGGGAATGGGGCATCCCTGGGCCCCAGCCCCCAACCCAAGGTGAATGGTGAGCGGATGGCATGTTTACCTTTGGTGAGCAGAGCAGAGCGGGTGAGGCATGGAGGCGACTGGCGAGGCAATTAGCTGGGCCGCATGGTGAAGACAACATATGGGTGGGCAGGGCGAGCATCGAGCAGGCGGATGGGTGGGTGGGTGAGGCCAGCCAGAGGGGGAATTTACTGGTTCGGCGAACCAGTTCAAATTGTCACTACCAGTTCGTCTGAACCGGTCAGAACCGGCTGAATACCACCTCTGATCATGCTTTATATTATTGTATATAAAGAAGTTTCTTCTATAAATGAATCCTGCTGAATTATTTACTCCTGTGCTGGTTGGATCACTGCAAACTCTGAAAGTTTGTCTGTGTTCTCAGGGTTACCTGAGTAGTGCAAATGGAACTGCTGAAAGGGCTGTGTTGTGGAGCTGTGTTTTCTGCAGGATGCTTTTCTTCCCTGTGTCCCATCACTGTTGAACACGGGTGCAGGATGTTGGGAATAAATCTGTGTCGTCTCCATCTCAAACTGAAGCATCCCCATTTGCAGGTAGAATACAGGTAGTCCTCGACTTACGACCACACTTCAGCTCAAAATTTCCTTTGCTAAGCGAGACAGTTCAGTGAAATTTACCTCATTTTACGACCTTTCCTTTTTTTTTTATTTGATTTATATGCCGCCCTTCTCCGGAGACTCAGGGAGGCTTACAGTACGTTAAGCAGTAGCTTTCATACTTTTGTATATTTATACAAAGTCAGCTTATTGCCCCCACAATCTGGGTCCTCATTTCACCTACCTTAGAAAGGATGAAAGGCTGAGTCAACCTTGATCCTGGTGGGATTTGAACTTGCGGTAATTGCAAGCAGCTGATTTTAATAACAGTGAATTAGTCCACTGCACCACCAGGACTCCTGATATAGTTGTTACGTGAATCACTGCAGCTGTTAAGTTAGTAATGTGGTTGTTGAGTGCATCTGGGTTTCCCCATTGACTTTGATTGTCAGAAGGTCTACAAAAAAAGAGGAATCAAATAACTCCAGGATCAGAGGTGGAATTCAGCTGGTTTAGACCGGTTTGGGTGAACTGGTAGTGTTGACCATCAATTGGCCCCGCCCACCCACCACCGCTCTATCCTGTCCTTTATTTCCTGCTTTGTAGCTTATCTCAATCATGCAGCACAGCTGATTCCCCCCCACTCACTGTTCTACTTACCATTGCTGACTTGGGAGGTAAGCAGCTGAGCTTCTAAATGCTCCATTTTCAGCGCTGCTTGCAGGCGCCTTAGTCACACGCACGTGCAAAGCGTGCGCTCACCGAACCTGTTGTTAAACCGGCAGCATCCCACCACTGCTCGGGATACTGCAACCGTCATAAATGTTGCCGAGGTTCTGAATTTTGATCACATAACCATGGGGATACTGCAGTGGTCGTAAGTGTGAAAAAAAACAACTGTAAGTCACTTTTCTCGGTGTCCTTGCAACTTTGAACGATCCCTAAATGGACTCTTGTAAGTCGAGGACAACCTGTAATCAAATCAAGATTTTCAGCTGCTGCAAATGGGCGGCTTTTGTTCGCAATGTATGGCAGCCAGGTGGAATTTTCCAACGTGTTGAAAATAGAATGTGTTACAGGAACAGCCAAGTCATGTTCATTTTCCTCTCCTAAAGTGCAATTAAGGAAAGAAAAGAAAGTCACCGCACTTTGTATTAAAGATAGCTCCTGGGGTGGGTGTTAGGACCAGGCTGTTGTGGTCTTGTTAATACACATTTCATGCAGCATCTGAACAGACGTTCTCAGCCCAACCTGCCAAGATGTCTCAACCTTTTCCTAGAGGATTAAGGGGACACTTTCTACTCAGCAAATCATTTATTCATTCGCCCCTCCGCAGAAGCCGTCGTCAGAAGCGGTAGGAAGTGCAAATAATAATAATAATAATAATAATGCAGATATCTGTTCCCTATCTCTCAACCAAGACCAGGAGGATATATGCATACAGCTAGGGTGCAGCCATCTGTTGGCAATGATTTTCAGAGGCTGCAGACCTGAGCTGCATACATCTGTAGATTGTGCACTTATTCTTTGCAAGTTCTTCCTTTTATTTGGTCTAGTGGTTAAGGCTAGAAAGCGGGAATCCGTGAGCTTGTCGATCGAAAGGTCGGCAGTTCAGCGGTTCGAATCCCTAATGCCGACTAACGGGGTGAGCTCCCGTGACTTGTCCCAGCTTCTGCCAACCTAGCAGTTCGATAGCATGTAAAAAATGCAAGTAGAAAAATAGGGACCACCTTTGATGGGAAGGGAACAGCGTTCCGTGGGCCTTTGGCGTTGAGTCATGCCGGCCACATGACCACGGAGACGTCTTTGGACAGCGCTGGCTCTTCAGCTTTGAAATGGAAATGAGCACCACCCCCTAGAGTCAGGAACGACTAGCACAAAGGGGAATCTTTACCTTTACCTTAGGGATTTTGATGATAAAAAAAGAGATGATGCATAGCAAAGAGTGCTCTTGCAAAAGGGAGCCAGGAATTTTTCACATGCGCTTTTCACATTAAAAGCTATCATTCAAAAAGGTTATCCAATGCCTCATTCGCCCCAACATTACAATTCCATGAGTGAAGTGATGGCGTCAGGCAAAGAGCCTTGGATAGTACAGTGGTCTAAAGCCCTGTTATTAACATCAGCTGCCTGCAATTATTGCAGGTTCGAATCTCACCAAGGCTCACGGTTGACTCAGCCTTCCATCCTTTCTAAGGTAGGTAAATTGAGGACCCAGTTTGTGGGGGCAATAAGCTGACTTTGTATAAATATACAAAAGTATGAAGGCTATTGCTTAACGCATTGTAAGCCGCCCTGAGTCTCCGGAGAAGGGCGGCATATAAATCAAATTAAAAAAAAAAATATTCAGTTCAACGCGTGATCTGACAGTGATTTAATGAAATTGAACCTTCAAATCATCCAAACTGATGCATTAGGTCAGATCAGACTGGATGGTTCTGAATTGATTTGACAATTTGATGCACGATGGTGCGTGACTGAATGAACAAAGTGAGCTGAATCAATTATTATTATTATTTTTTTTGAATCAGCCGTTTGAATCAATTAAAACAAATTGGTTCAACCCATCAAATCAGCGATTCAACGCATATTCGGGGAGATCCGCGTCACTCTATTAAATACAACCAAGGGTGTGCACAAAATTAGAAGGGGTTTTAAAATTCTCCGGTTGAACTTCCTACCAAGATAAGTAATATCCAGAACCCAAAAGGGATGGGCTTTTAACTTTTTCTGAAATGTTCTTTCTGTACTTCCACCTATTTTAGGTAATTTATAGTATAATCAGGGGTGGGCTTCAACAATTTTAGCAAGGGGTTCTTTGCCCAGTTGATGGGTGGCGTGGTCATGGTGGGCGTGGCCTAGTCCGCCTCCTGCAGCATGGTAGAAGGGGCATTTCTGCCCTCCCCAGGCCCCGGAGGCTTTTCTTGAGCCTTCGGGAGGGCGAAAACTGCTTCCCCCAGCTCCAGAGGCCATCTGGCGGCCGGAAACAGGCCCATTTCCAGATTTCTGGAACCTCTGGTAGGCCTATTTTTTGCCCGCCCAGACCCTCTGCGCCGGCCCTGCACTTACCTAGAATGATGAACGGGCGTATGGAGACCCCGGGGAGGGGAGGGGAGGGGTGGGGTAGGCGTGTCTAGCCAGGGGTGGCATTTGGGGGTTTCCTGGACCAACCCCCCAGGAGCCCACCCCTGATTGAGCTCCACCATGTTCACTGATGAAGGTTTCCCATTAATGCTCTTTCATAGTTGCAGTCAAAACGCTTGGGAAATATAGAATAATTTTCCTCCTCCACCTTCTCCTCATACAACAATAGAATCCGGAGGAAGTTTGGGGTGACCTTTCCTGTTTATAAGGATTGTATTTCTATGCATTTGGGGAAGAAAGACGTACCAAAAAAAAAGAAGAAGAAGAAGAAGGAATAAGATTAAAATTTCATGCCCAGATTTCTTTCGCAAGATAACTTCAGACAAGGGTGATATTCAGAGGACAATTGGCACAAAGGAGATTTTATTATAGCTGGGTCCCAGCATGAAACGCACTGGGACTCCATCATAATAATGTTTGCCTTATATAAATATTTCTTCTTTTCCAAAGTTTGCTCAGAAGGGGCATTTTCTTCTCTGTCCTCTCACCTTTGTTGGCAACACAAGAAAAACACAAACTTATAAATCAAGAAGAGATATTTAAATAAGGATGTGCGGCTCAGATTTCCAAACTGAACGAGCTCATCAAGACACATTGGATGCTTCTGCATTGACCCCTTTCTAATTTATTTTTATTTAATTCATGTTTTATTTCTCAAAGCAGCCGACATACTCAAGATTCTCACCTTTCTCCTGCAACTACAGGACTATAAATTGGGTTCAGGTGAGAATGAGTGACTGGCCCAAAGTCACTCAACCAGATGCATGAAAACCACTCTGACTCGCTGGTTTCCTGGTTCTGAGTTTTATGAAGGCAAGATACACTAGTGAAAGAATACAGAAAAATTATGAACAACTCATTCCTACTGGTGCATGCCGAACCTTCCTCCTTTATCAGCTGAAAGACTCAAATTCAGAAGTCCCCCGGTCCTTGCATAACATCTGCCCAACAATTTTAACATCAATTCCCAATGGAAAGTCAAATGGGTGTCAGGGTATCGGGGGGGGGGGAAACAGGGGCATGATTGGGGATGTAAATTATGTGGGGTCAGAGCTGGCTTGCTGTCAGGGTTCCGACGGATGCCCTACTTAAATCATGAGCCTCGAGCCAAGCTTCAAAAACAATCCAATTATTTATTAGGAGCTTCGTGTCGGCATGTTCCCAACTGAAGCCAGCTTTGACCCCACGTAATTTATGGTCCCAATCATGCCTCTGTTTCCCCCCTCCCCCCCAGGGTGTGTCATCAATCACATTTGCCAACGTGGCAATTTCACAGGTTGTAGAGATCACTCCCTTCTTGCCGCTGTAAGTAACCCTGGGATACAGCCTTGAAAGAGATAAGTCTGGAATGTGCTTCTGTCTTGGGCTGCGATGCCTTTTCATCAGTTTCCCATCCCCTCTTTCCTATGGCAACTCGAGAGCAGGCCAGGGATGCTTTGCGAGTTGACATTGGGTTGCTGAACCCTAGTTATCGGAAGACATATACAGTAACCCCTTCCCCAAAAGGTGCCAGGCTTTGAACAACCACATCATCAATGGACAGTCTTAAACAGGATTTGTACCTCACATGGTGTCTGCCTGGGCTCTCTGTATAAATAGGACATAACATCCTCCCCTCAGTGTGACCATGGGGTCCCACCTCAAACTGTAGATCACATCATGACCGGCTATAAGCTGAGGACATATATCAATCCGGTATCTGATTTTTATATATATATAAACGATGATGCACTTCAATGGTTAGATGGCTTAGAAATTGGTATTTGAACATAGATCTTTTGAACATTTATATTTTATTGTGTTTTACTAATTTAAATGACGTTACTATATAGTATATAGCTAGTTCATGTACAATATGTCACACAATAAACAAACAAACAAGCAATAAATCACCACCACTACATTCAGAATTCAAATAAACTCTGGGCTTTTATATTGTGGTAAGAAAAACCCAACCAAGAAAACCCAACAAAGTCCACCAATCTAGCTGGGCATATTACAATTAGAATAACAGAGTTGGAAGGGACCTTGGAGGTCTTCTAGTCCAACCCCCTGCTCAGGCAGGAAACCCTGTACTATTTCAGACAAATGGTTTGTCCAATCTCTTCTTTAAAACTTCCAGTGTTGGAGCATCTGCAATTTCTGGAGGCAAGTTGTTCCACTGGTTAATTGTTCTCACTGTCAGGAAATTTCTAGGTTGCTTCTCTCCTTGGTTAGTTTCCGTCCATTAGTTTCCATATTAGAAACACACGAACACTAAGTGTTTAGCTGACTCACTGAAGAAAGGTGTTGTACTAACAGAGAAAAGAGAACTGACTTATTGTCGAAAGCACCTAAGGGTAGGACAAGAAGAAATGGGTGGAAGATCATTAAAGAGAGATCCAACCTAGAACTAAGGAGGAATTTCCTGAGAGTGAGAACAATTAATCAGTGGAACAGCTTGTCTCCAGAAGTTGTGAATGCTCCATCACTGGAGGCTTTAAAGAAGAAATTAGATAGCGATTTGTCATCGATATCTAATCTCTCTGCAATGTATGGATGTCAAAGTTGGACCATAAGGAAGGCTGAGTGTCAAAGAATTGAGGCCTTTGAACTCTGGTGCTGGAGAAGACTCCCTTGGATCAAATCGGTCAGTCCTAGAGGAGATCAACCCTGACTGACTGCTCTTTAGAAGGCCAGATCCTGAAGATGAAACTCAAATCCTTTGGCCACCTAATGAGAAGGAAGGACTCCCTGGAGAAGAGTCTAATGCTGGGAATGATGGAGGGCAAAAGAAGAATGGGATGGCAGAGAATGAGGTGGCTGGATGGAGTCACTGAAGCAGTCGGTGTGAGTTTAAATGGACTCCATAGGATGGTAGAGGACAGGAAGGCCTGGAGGAACATTGTCCATGGGGTCGCGATGGGTCGGACATGACTTCACAACTAACAACAACAAAAGCTATTTGTCTGAAATGGTATAGGGTTTCCTGCTTGAGCAGGAGGATGAACTACAGTAGAAGACTTCCAAGGTCCCTTCTATCCTGTGATTTTAAGTTCTAAATTCATGAGCACGGAACGCCATACAAATATGGGGAAATGTGGAATTTGAAAGGTAATTCTTTTCCAAACTGCAGTACTATAAAAAAAACACAGCATTTCATTTAAAAATGCAGGACATTTTCTAACATCCCTCGGTGAAGCCTTCTAACTTTCAGTGTTCTCATCTGAGAATCTCAGATTTTTATCTTTTGCCCTTTATATTCAGATAAGTCTCCCCTCTGACCCACTTATTCCTATTCAAATTTGTTTTTGAAATTTTTATTCTTGAACTGCAGGATTCACTTGAGGAGAAGGGTTATTACCCTCTCCAAGAACCATTATGAGAGGCTATTGAGGCTAAGTAGGTTCCTTTGTTTATTGAATATTACTGTTCTTTTCCCATTCTTTTGACCATTAAGTTAAACCTTTAATACTAAAGTTTCCGTCTGAGGAGATAAGTCAGAAAATGGAATTTCTTCACCAGTTTTGCCTAGTCATACTCTTCTCCTTGGAGGGAAGGAGAAAGTATTGTTCTACTTTTCTTAGCCACAGGACACGGGTCTGCAACCTTAAACACTCGAAGAACCATTTGGACCCGTTTCCCACAGAAAAGGAAACACCGGGAGCCACAAAATCCTTCCCGTGCCTGACTATTTCCTGAGCAGCCACAAAACTAGCATATGGAGTTGAATTAAATGTTGTTTTCTTCCGAAACTTTTCTTTTCTTGGATTTATCCAAGGTTGGCCTTCCAAGGGGTTGAAAAGCTCAATAAATCACGTGCCAGCAGGTGTCACACATTGGCGGTTGGGACGCATATTTTGAGTGACAGGAAGCCGCAGCAGTGGGGTGAAAGAGCCACATGCGGCTCCAGAGCCGCAGGTTGCTGACCCTGCCATAGGATAATGACCAGAGGTGGTATTCAGCCAGTTCATACCAGTTCAGCTGAACTAGTAGCAGTGACCGGCGTAATGCCGTCCTATTTACAGGGGTGCTATTCAGAAGGTTGTGACAGGTTCTGGAGAACCGGTAGAGGAAATTTTGAGTAGTTTGGAGAACCGGCAAATCCCACCTCTGGCTGGCCCCAGAGTAGGGTGGGAATGGAGATTTTGCAATATCCTTCCCCTGGAGTGGGGTGGGAACGGGGATTTTGCAGTATCCTTCCCCCCGAGTGGGGTGGGAATGGGGATTTTGCAGTATCCTTCCCCTGGAGTGGGGTGGGAATGGGGATTTTGCAGTATCCTTCCCCT
>WNWU01000061.1:3379746-3397089 GCA_012654045.1 Ptyas mucosa | reverse complement strand
TTTCATGCCTAAGGCAGGACTAGAACTCACCGTCTCCTGGTGATTGGCCCAAAGTCACTCATCTGGCTTTCATGCTTAAGGTGGGTCTTGAACTCACAGTCTTCAGGTGATTAGCCCAAAGTTGCTGGAGACCATAAACTTTCATAGCATACAGTTAGTCCTCGACTTATGCTCACAATTGACTTAAAATTTCTGTTGCTAAGCAAGGCAAGTTGTTAAGTGAGTTTTTCCTCATTTTACAACAATAGAGGAAAAGACCCCGATGTTGAGAATGACGGAAGACGAAAGGAGAAGAGGATGGCAGAGGAGGAGATGATTAGATAGCATCAACGCAATGAAAAACTCCAGGAGACACTGGGGGACAGGGACATGCTATGGTCCATGGGAGTTGCAAAGAGTCAGACACAACTTAGTGCCTGAATAAGAATAACAAAATGTTAGTAAAATGCCTACGGATCTATGTTCCATTTTCTCACTAAGTTTTAACAAGGAACAACTCCTCGTTCAGGGGAAAGAACTTGTCACAGGAAATGAAGATCTCTTAGACAATATGCTTTTTGGAACTTCGAAACTCAAGAGATTAAATTTTTTTTTTAAAAAAAAGCAATAAAGCAATTACAGACACCTCGAAGGAACAAGCCAATGGAAAGACGGAATTAATAATCATGAAATTTGCTCAGTAATGGATAGATGAACCTGATAAATCAGGACATCGATTTTTTGCTTGATCTGATTAACAACCACAAAAAAAGTCCTTGACAACTTTATCTCTTGGATTCCTTGACAAAGCGGAAGTGATGGCTGAAATGCAATTATGATGAAGTACCACTGCTGGATAATGAAATTATTTTTACTAAAACAGAAAGAAAGAAAGAAAGAAAGAAAGAAAGAAAGAAAGAAAGAAAGAAAGAAAGAAAGAAAGAAAGAAAGAAAGAAAGAAAGAAAGAAAGAAAATGAAAATAATTGAAGAAATTTGTAGTTAGGCCAAATCAGGATTTTTGTGACAGTGGTTATTTTAATCGACTCGATTGGAAAACATCAAATTCAACCACATTGGACAAACGCTCATAGGTGCTGCCAGTCAAACAATACTTTCATATTTAGGAATTTTAGCAGGTTTTCAAACTAGATTCCCATAAGTGACAAATGTTGTGCCACTAAGTTGGGCTCTTTGGTCCATGGGGTCACAAAGAGTTAGCCAATGATCCCCTTTTTCTAAATCTCCTCCTCGGTGTGCATTTATTGGGCGTTGTACACCCGGCAAAACTAGTTTTTGGGGACAACACCAGAGTCTTATCAGAGAAAAACCTGTTGTGACCCAGGCCCAAGTAAGTAGTAGAAAAATCAGTCAGTGAAAAAACAAACAAACTTTATTCGAACAGCTGAGAATTACTTCATTCCCAGCGTCGTTCAACTAAATTAAAGCAAATTCCTCCCAACACAAATTCCTCAGTCCTATCGCAAACCTTGGTCCAATTAGGCAAACTGCCAAAGGCCTTTCTTGGCAAACATTGAGAAGTCCCGGATACAAAAATAAATACAAGACGCAGACGAAGAAGAAGACGAAGCTACCAACGTTGCTTTCCGGCAAAGCTCAAACTCGGTTGCTGGTCTATTTTAAGCCTTATGGGAGGGGCCAATCATCTCTTGGCCCTACTCCCGAGTTGTTCTCTTTGCTTGAGCTGCTCTTGCCTTCTGGCAGCTCTTCTCATACGTGCATTAGGAACAGGCTCCTCCTCTTCCTCTGCCTCACTCCTATCAGTCTCTGGAGGCTCCGGAGTCCGCACCTCACTCCCCGATGGCCCTGGCCCCATCTCTGCCTCCGATGCAGAGCCCTCATCCGGGCCTTCCCCGGCCTCCAGGACTGGCCCATGTTCTTCCTCAGCCTCATCGCTGTCCGACTCCACTGCCAGCTCTGCAGGCTGCTGGCGGACCGCAACAAAACCTTTTCTACAACTGCATGCAATAAAAGTAAGATATTTGACAGGTGCCACATTGCCTGGCCGGTTGTCTTTTTGTTTGTTTTATTTTTTATAACCAAGAAAAACACGCACCCAACTCTTCCTCCTCCTGCATTCTTCCTCTTGTCCTCCTTAATCGGAAATAAGAATTAATGAGTGGAATGTGAACCCAATGAGCTGCAAGAGGAATTATTCACCGGGTCTCCTTGCTGCTCAGCTGGCATGAAAAGCGAAAGGCACAGTGAACACTTCATATATTTGTCAGTTGAGTTACGGTCCCCATTTCCCCTGCCTGTGACCTTCAAGCTTTCAAGTGCAAAACACAAAAAGAGAATTATGGAAGTTTCAGGTCATTTCACCATTTGTCCATTTAAACACCAGCAGGCAGCCTTCTCTTACTACTGGGAGGTCTCCGCTGCCTGCTCAATGCTTAGCCTTTCCTACCTATCAATAATTTATCCTTAACCTTATTTATTTTTCTCCTTGTAAAAGGGGGGGGGGGACTAGGCTTAAAGAGCACCGGAGAGATGGAAAGTGTGTTCCTTTTGCGGTATGGTGCGATTGAAGGGATCACTCACGGTTTCACTGATAGAATTGTTTTTGTTTTTTTTAAAGACTTGGAGAATCCTAGCCCATAATATTTCTCACGAATGAAGGGGAATATACTTCAGGATAATGTTGCAGAATCCAATCTGGATTGGTCACCGGGACCACAGGTTTTGTTTTCCACGTTTTTGGACTTGTGCTGGAGCCTATCCTTAGACAACATCTCTCTAGCAGAGTGTGCGTTGTTCTTATTTTTTTATTTTGTTATAGTATAAAATAGTATATAATTTTATATAAATATATATACATTTATATATATAGTCTATAAAATAGACGGACAAGGTGGCTCAGTGGCTAAGACGTTGAGATTGTCGATCGAAAGGTCGGCAGTTCAGCGGTTCGAATCCCCTAGTGCCGCGTAATGGGGTGAGCTCCCGTTACTTGCTCCAGCTTCTGCCAACCTAGCAGTTCGAAAGCACGTAAAAAATGCAAGTAGAAAAATAGGGAACAGCTTTGGTGGGAAGGGAACAGCGTTCTGTGCACCTTTGACGTTGAGTCATGCCGGCCACATGACCACGGTGACGTCTTCGGACAGCGCTGGCTCTTCGGCTTTGAAACGGAGATGAGCACCGCCCCTAGTGTCGGGAACGGCTAGCACGTATGTGCGAGGTGAACCATTACTTTTTATAAAATAGTAAAGGTAAAGCTTCCCCTTCACATGCATTGTAGCTCATCTCAATCACACGGCACAGCTGATTTCCCCCTCTCCTTCACTGTTCTACTTACCGTTGCTGACTTGGAAGGTAAGCAGCTGAGCTTCTAAAATGCTCCATTTTCAACACTGCGTGCAAGCGCCTTAGGATGAAAAAAATGAAACACTGGATTTTAAGGACAAAGCAGGTAAAGTTCATATCCGCTCAGCTAACTGTGGGCAGTAGTAGGCATATCTGAATTATAATAAAGAATTAGTTCCAACTTGCTTAGCCCAAATCAATAAAGAAATTCTATTTCAATTTTTTTTTCCTGCCCTAAAAATCTGGCAGCCCGCTTTAGAAGAACTGGGCTTCAAATCTCAAACTTTCCCACCAGGCATCCCATCAGCCAGGAAGGCTGAGAAATCTGTAAATTGAAAAGCCATATCTCTTCAAGGTAGCCTTCCCTTAATACAGGTAGTCCTCAACTTACCACCATTCGTTTAACGACCGTTCAAAGATACAACGGTATTGAAAAAAAGTGACTTAGGACCATTTTGCACACTCATAACCATTGCAGCATCTTCATGGTCCCATGAGCAAAATTCAGGCACTTGGCAATGAACTCGTAGTTATGACAGTTGCAGGAGTGTCCCTGGGTCATGTGATCAAGTTTCCGACCTCCTCACAAGCAACGGGGAAGCCAGATTGACCTAACATCAATCTCCCGTCAGCTAAACAATGCCGGCTGGCAGGCCCGCGTGGGAAGGCCTTCTCTGTGGCTGCCCCAGCTCTCTGGAACCAGTTACCTCCTGAGGTCCAGACCATCCCCACCCTATTGGCCTTCCGAAAAGCGGTGAAGACCTGGCTTTTCCGGCAGGCCTGGGGCCATTGATCTCGCTATTGCAATCTTGTGAGATCCGGCCATGGATGGTGTGAATGGGTTTTAATATTTTAATTTTAAATGTTTTTATAATGGTTTTTTAAATGCATTGTAAGCCGCCCTGAGTCTCCGGAGAAAGGCGGCATATAAATTGAACTAACTAACTAACTAAATAAATAAAATAACAACCTGTTATCAATTTAACAATGGCAGCGGTTCCCTTAACAACTGCAGCGAGAAAGGGGGGCAAAACTCACATCACCTCCTGTCTCACTTAGTGATGGAAATTTTGGACTCGATGGCGGTCGTAAGTTGAGGACTCCCGACAGAGAATAAAATTCTTTGACGTCTTCCTTGCCTTGCTGTATAATCCATTGAAAATTGGAAAAAGAAAGAGAGAGGGACTATATATTTCCCAGTTGTGCAATTGCTACCGGTAGAAAGTTCACTGCGCGATGCGGTGAGACATCTCGGCTCAGCCTGATCTGCCACCTCAAATGTTGCATTTTTCACAGAAATGTTAACAAAGTGCATAGATCTGCCACACGGCCGGTCGAACCCTCTTAACAAGACTCCTTCCCTTGCAATCTACCTCCAGCAACTGTAGATCAACCCTCTCAGGTATTATATCCCCCCCGTTTTACAATATTATTTCTGACAACAATATTTCACAGAATGGACTGCTAGGTTACCCTCTCAAGGGCTTTTAAATGCATTCCGGCTGTGTTCACACAATACAATCAAACCTGGGAAGAGAAAAGATGTAGCCGATCCATTTCTACAACCTCTGATCAGTGGTGGGTTGCAGTGGCGGCGGGTGGCTCCGCCCACCCACCCAGACGTCATCAAATATGATCTGAAGTGGTGCGTGTGCGAGCAAAGCGAACGCGCCTGCGCGCTCGAACCGGTAACAAAGATAAGTGAAACCCACCCCTGCCTCCGATGATTGTTTAGTATTAATCTTGGTTAGGATTTTTGTGGGTGTATTATCATATTAAACCAATCCACCTCAGATTAACAGAATAACAGAGTTGGAAGGCACCTTGTAGGTTAGGGGCGTCAAACTCAAGGCCCGGGAGCCAGATCTGGCCTGTGGGGTGATTAGATCTTGCCCATGGGGTCACCCTGAAAATAGCAAAGGATCGGCCTGTGGTGCCTCTGCGAGCAAAAACTGAGCTCGTGAGGGCCGCGGGTGGCCCTCCCAAGCTCTGTTTTCACTGGCAGAGGGTTGCAGGAGGCTGCCACAGGCTAAAACGGAACTTGGAAGCCCGTTTTCGCTGGTAGAGTGCTTGGACCTCCACAGGCGCCCCAGAAACAAGTGATGTTAAACTGGTCATGGCCACCCCGGCCATGCCCACCCCAGCCACCATGAGGTCAAACCCAACCCTGATTCAGCCCTCAATGAAATCGAGATCATCTAGTCCAACCCTTCCACCCAAGCTGGAGATCCTACACCATTTCTAACAAATGGCAGTCCAGTCTCCTCTTGGAAGCTTCCAGTGATGGAGCTCCCGCAATGTCCAAAGGCACCTTCTGTTCCATTGGTTGATTGCTCTCACTGTCAGACCTTATTTCCAGGTTGAATCTCTTCTTATTCAGTTCCCATCCATTATTCCTTGTCTGGCCTTCAGGTGTTTTGGAAAATAGCCTGACCCCCTCCTCTCTGTGGCAGCCCCTCAAACACTGGAAGACTGCTATCATGTCTCCCCTGGTGCTTCTTTTCACTAGACTAGCCATGCCAGTTCCTGCAATGTTTTAGCCTCCAGTCCCCTAATCTGCTTGGTTGCTCTTCTCTGCACTCTTTCTAGAGTCCCAACATCTTTTTTTATAGTGTGGTGACCAAAACTGGATGCAGTATTCTAGATGTGGTCTTACTAAGGTTTTATAGAGTGGTATTAGTACCTCAAGGGACATGGTGACTCAGTGGTTAAGACATTTAGCTTGTCAATTGAAAGGTCGGCAGTTCAGCGGTTCGAATCCCTAGTGCCGCATAACGGGGTGAGCTCCTGTGACTTGTCCCAGCTTCTGCCAACCTAGCAGTTCAAAAGCACTTAAAAAATACAAGTAGAAAAATAGGGACCACCTTTGGTGGGAAGGTAACAGCGTTCTGTGCACCTTTGGCATTTAGTCATGCCAGCCACATGACCACGGAGACATCTTCGGACAATGCTGGCTCTTCGGCTTTGAAACAGAGATGAGCACCGCCCCCTAGAGTCGGGAACGACTAGCACATGTATGCGACGGGAACCTTTACCTTTACCTTTATTAGTACCTCACGTGATCTTGATTGAATCTCTCTGTTGATGCAGTTTAGGATTGCATTGCCTTTTTTTGGCTACCACCACACACTGTTGGCTCATATTTAATTGGTTGTCCACTAAGACACTAAGATGTATACAAACAGGCTAAACCATGGCAACTTTGTTACCTGATATGTATCATCTAAGTAAGATCATCAGTCAAAATAAAAAATTAGTTAGGCAGAGAGTTGTTGGAATGTACTAATTGTTGCCACACCAGCTGCAACGGTTTCTCCCCAAAATGGCTTGCAATATGTAAATGAAGACTCAATCATCCACGTCGAAAGTATCTAAAAAAAGGTTAAAATCATGGCAACTGGATTTGTTAATCTGAGACCTTTAGTAACTTTATCCCAAAGGTGCTTTTTCAAGAGGCAACTGGACTTTCTGGTTTTTCTTTGAAGATGTTTCGCTTCTCATCCAAGAAGCTTCTTCAGTTCTGACTGGATGGTGGGGAATGGAAGGATTTATATTCCTTGCTGGTCATTTGCATTCTTTTAGGGAGTCGTTGAGGCCACTTGGACGTTTATCTGTGTCCTCAGGGTTACCTGAGTGGTGCAAACGGGCGTGGAGCCTTCTTGGCACTGCTGAAAGGACTGGAGATAGATGAGGTGGTATCCCTCCCCCTCTGTTGAGAGAGGGCTGTTCAATTTTGACATAGATGGCATCTTCGACCCATCTTTCGAACCAGCGGTCCTCTCTGTCAGAGCTGATGAAGCTTCTTGGATGAGAAGCGAAACATCTTCAAAGAAAAACCAGAAAGTCCAGTTGCTTCTTGGAAAAGCACCTTTGGGACAACCATGACTTGCATGACTGAGAATCTCCATAGACACGTAACTTTAGCAGTCAAAATTAAAATAATAAAAAATAAATTTAAATTTAAAAATAAAATTATGGAGAGAGAGATCTTAAACATTTATTGCAGCCCCACCCTCAGGAGGCAGAAAGACCAAAACCTTTTCATGATTTATGCCATAACATATATTTTCTTATGGTTCACACCATAAGATACAATTAATCTTTGACTTATGACCACAACTGAGCCCACAATTTCTATTACTCAGCAAGGCAATAGTTGTTAAGTGAGTTTTGTCCCATTTTATGAACTTTTTTCCCCACAGCTGTTAAGCAAATCACTGTCGTTATTAAATGAGTCATGCTGTCATTAAGCGAATCTGCCCCCCCCCATTGACTTTGCTTGTCAAAAACTGGCTGGAAAGGTCATAAATGATGACCACGTAACACTGGGTGTTGTGGCCCGTCAGCGGCCTGTGCAGCTAGTAGCTGATTCAGACAGCGAGGAGGCTGGTGTGGTGCTGTGCCAGCAGCCTGTGCAGCTGGCGCTTGAGTCAGACAATGAGGAGGCTGGAGAAGATGTGGTGCCAGAGGCGGGGATTCAGCCAGGGCCTTCAGAACCTCCAGAAGCTCCCTTAAGTGAAGAGGACAAAGAGGAGGAGCCTCTTCTCGATGCACGGGCGCACAGAGCTGCCAAAAGGCAGGAGTGGCTCCTCAGGAGGAGGTCTCTTTGAGAGTAAGGCTTGGGGCTAATTGGTCACTCCCTTAGCCTATTTAAGGAGGAACGTCAACTGAAGCAATTTGCAGGGAACAACTTAATTCACATACCTTTGTGTCTTGTCTTGCTTATCTTATCAGCTTCCTGCAAATTGCTTCTGGGCATTCTGCCAACCACAGTAAGCTTTCAGTTATTATTCTTTGAATTCTTGGTGGCTGTTAATGCAGTTAATTAATAGCCATTGTTGTAAAATACTGATTTATTTAGTAAACCAAGGTTTGAACAGACTTTGTGTGTGCTGTGTTCTTTGAGGTCCATAGCTGGGGCACTGCAAATACACACCTGTTGTCTTGTGTATGAATTCTGATCATGTGACAATGTGCTACAGCGTTCGTAAGTGTGAAAAACGGTCATAAGTCACTGTTTCCAGTGCTATTATAACTTTGAACAGTCACTATATGAGAGCAGGCAGAAAACAGGCTCATGCTACTGAAAAAAACTTCTTCTCATTGTTTTACTTAGCTGTCACATTTCTAAAACAAACAAACAAACAAAAAAACCCAAAATGAGGTCAGGACAAAATCTAAATTTGATTTCACTTGGTACACCTTCAGTTTAAATTTAATGTCCTGTAGTTGATAGCAGAACTACGCAAAAAAAATTTGGTTTGGAGATTTGAAGTCAGGTGTTTCTGATTGACTCTCCAAATTGAATTGACTTTCTAAATCAACTTGGAAAGTTAAACTGAAATCCAGATTCAATTAGATGCCCCAAATCAAATCCAGGTTCTCTGGATACAATGGCCTCTGTGTAGAAATGATTTTTTGGGATTAGATTAGAAATGCAAATTAATGTAACTGGTTTGATACTTAATCCTGCATCCAGTTTTGGTCACTGTATTATTAAAAAAATGTTTTAGACTCTGAAAAGAGTGCAGAAAAGTGCAACAAGGATGGTTAGGGGCCTGGAAGCTAAAACATATGAAGAACGGTTGCAGGAATTGGGTTTGTCAAGTCTAATGAAGAGAAGGACTAGGGGAGACGTCATAGCAGTCTTCCAATATTTCAGGGGCTGCCGCAAAGAAGATGGAGTCAAACTATTCTCCAAAGCAGCTGAGGGCAGGACAAGAAGCAATGGGTGGAAACTAATCAAGGAGAGAAGCAACTTAGAACTAAGGAGAAATTTCCTGACAGTTAGAACAATTAATCAGTGGAACAACTTAATTTAATATTAACATTAAATTAATGTTAATACCACTTTATAATGCCTTGGTAAGGCCACACTTGGAATACTGCATTCAGTTTTGGTCACCACAATGTAAAGAAAATGTTTTAGACTCTGAAAAGAGTGCAGAGAAGAGCAACAAAGACAATTAGGGGAGTGGAGGCTAAAACATATGAAGAATGCTTGCAGGAATTGGGTATGTCCAGTTTAATGAAAAGAAGGACTAGGGGAGACAGGATAGCAGTCTTCCAATATCTCAGGGGCTGCCCCAAAGAAGAGAGAGTCAAGCTATTCTCCAAAGCATCTGAGGCCAGGACAAGAAGCAACGGGTGGAAACTAATCAAGGAGAGAAGCAACTTAGAACTAAGGAGAAATTTCCTGACAGTTAGAACAATTAATCAGTGGAACAACTTGCCTCCAGAAGTTGTGAATGCTCCAACACTGGAGGTTTTTAAGAGATTGGACAGCCATTTGTCTGGAATGGTGTTGGATCTCCTGCTTGAGCTGAGGGTTGGACTAGAAGACCTCCAAGGCCCCTTCCCACTCTGTTGTTCTGATGCATAGATTCAGACATTCAATCCTGGGGCTGCTACGGCAACTTGCCCAATCCTCAGAAAAGGCCAGTGGTGATTTACACAAGGAAGAAACGGATGATGTTGTTTTCTGCCAATTTCCCCATTCATCATCAAGACGACCTCATGGTGTGCTTTTCTGCTCTACTTCCCACATATAGTTTTCTGTGTTATGTCACCTCAAGGCGCCTGGCTGTTTCAGATAATACGTTTCACTTCATTGTGGGACTAACCGTAGTAGGTCATTGGCTAGTTCAATAAGGCAGGAACAATCCTGAAACACCCACTCTGTTTTTTAATACCTTCCAGAGTTGAGAATGCTATATAAAGCAAAATGGCTATAGCTCTTTCCTGTAAATGGGAAGCTGTTTCCAATTTTGGTGGCCACGATATTAAAAAAAAAAAAAAAGATGAATATAAAGAGAATATTTATAAGATGTTTTATCGATGGCACCTACCTCTAGCAAGATTAGCTAAAATGTTCCCCAGGACATCTTCGCAGTGCTGGAAATGTGGGCATAGCAATGGAACCTACTTCCACCAATGGTGGACATGCCCGCTGGCAGCTAAATATCGGATGAAAATACGACGATGGTTGTTTGAAATTACACACTGTAGAGTGGAACTGAAACGGAAACCTTTTTGTTGGGGGTTAGACCCGTAAATATTGGATTGACTAAATGGTATTTGATGCTGCACATAATTACTTCAGAGAGACTGGCATTCGCACAAGAATAGAAGAATGAGGACTTACCAATGGACTCAAAAATAATTTATAAAATCATGGAATGTGCAGAGTCCGACAGACTTACAAAACTGATCAAGGGTAAAAGAGATTCAGACTTTTATGGTAGTTGGAATATGTGGTATGATTGGATCCAGAAATGGTGGGAGAAAGACAAAGGATAATGTTGGATTATAATTATAGATGATGCTATATTTGAACTATAATAAAAATTAAAAAAAAGATGTTGAGATTCTAGAAAGAGTACAGAGAAGAGCAACAAAAATGATTAGGGGATTGGAGGCTAGAACATATGAAGAAAAGTTGCTGACGGACCTGGAAGCCATCTTTTACAATTGGGCCTTCAGGCCTGCCACATTTTCTACTGTGGGAAAATGGGAAGGGGGATTATGTAGAGTATGGGTGATAGATAGTCAAAATAACATTCTTTTCTCAGAGAGTCAAGGCCACAGTGCCCTGCAGCTGCGATGAGGTGACTGGGAGGTTCCTCCAGTTTTGGATGGTGCCAGATTAGATCTTGGGATGGACATGTGGGTGCTGGGCATGGACTTGAACTTTTGGGTGGAGAAAACCTGGAAGCTTTCAGATTCAAGTTTTCCCAGATGTGCCAATATGACATCTTTAATAAAATGGAACTTTGAGGAAATTCAAGCCTCGGAGTCTTCTTTCATTGGGAGGGTGTTACCTGGAGCCTTGACAGTTGCAGGAATTGGGTATGTCTAGTTTAATGAAAAGAAGAACTAGGGGTGACATGATGGCAGTCTTCCAATATCTCAGGGGCTGCCACTACGAAGAGGGGATCAACCTATTCTCCAAAACACCTGAAGGCAAGGCAAGAAGCAATGGGTGGAAACTATAACAGAGCCTGTAGTACAGTGGTTTAAAGCACCCTGTTATTAACATCTATTAACATCTGCTGCTTGCAATTATGAAGGCTATTGCTTAACGCACTGTAAGCCGCCCTGAGTCTCCGGAGAAGGGCGGCATATAAATCAAATAAAAATAAAAAAATTAAAAATTAAAAATAAAAATAATCAAGGAGAGAAGCAACTTAGAACTAAGGAGAAAATTCCTGACAGTTAGAACAATTAATCAGTGGAACAACTTGCCTCCAGAAGTTGTGAATGCTCCAACACTGGAAGTTTTCAAGAGATTGGGCAGCCATTTGTCTGGAATGGTGTTGGATTTCCTGCTTGAGCAGAGGGTTGGACTAGAAGACCTCTGAGGTCCCTTCCAACTCTGTTATTCTGTTATGTATAACCCAGTGTTTAATCACAGTTCTGCATCGATTTTGTTTCTGAGTGAAAGATAGAGCAGGAGGAACTGATGACCGTCATTGGAGAAGATACCATCCGGAATATAAACGAGGAGAGGAAGTCATTCTGCTGGTGTGAAGAAAGCTGGTGGACTTAACATATCACCCTGCTGTTCCCTACTGCTTATGATGATTTAGTAGTTATCTTCATCCAGACAGAGGTGTTACTGTGGCAAGCTTGGTTAACGCTATAATTGGTCAATTCCCAGGCTTAAAAAAAACCCGCTTCTCATTTGTCTTCCGCTGCATTTTATTGATATTTCCTTTCATCCTGCTCATTTACTCGCCCTCGGCACAGTATGGTGCTTGACTGGTTCATAATAAAGTATTTGCTTATTATAATGCTTTAATTTGGCCTCATTTGCTAACCGCATTCAAAACGGCAGCTCACCGTGATTTGTTATTTACAGAAAATGAGCTCACTTTCCCATTTTCGGTTTGTAAAGAAAAACCCTGAGGTAAAAATGTTTACCTCAGGGTTGCAATTTGGGGTCCTTCTATCCTGAGGTAAATCATTTTCTTTTAAAGCATTGGGACAAGAATATGAAATATAATATTTCATATTATAATATAAATCTATCAAATCACATATCCTCTCCCCCCCCCCCCCAATGTTAATGGAATTATAAGCCCAAATGTATTCGTCTCCCAATTTGGGCTAACCATTTTGTATCCCTTCATAATGTATATGTTGGAAAACGGCATTCAGTGTGCTTTGGTTGGAGCAACAGATAATACTGAAATGAAATAAGAAATGAATTTCACCAACGAAATATGTGAAAGTAAATATGTGAAGATAGATGTTCGCATTAATATACAAGCATTCCTCGACGTACGACCATAATTGAAATCCCAAATTTCAGGAGCTAAGTGAGACATTTGTGAAGTGAGTTTTGCCCAATTTTATGACCTTCCTTGCCACAGTTGTTAAGTGAATCACTTCTGTTGTTAAATGAGTAACATGGTTGTTAAGTGAATCTGGCTTCCCCATTGACTTTGCTTGTCAGTGTCTGAATTTTGATCGTGTGACCATGAGGATGGGTCATAAGTTTGAAAAATGGTCGTAAGTCACTTTTTTCAGTGCCATTGCAACTTTGAATGGTCACTAAATGAACCACTGTAAGTGCCTTTCAGCTCCGATCCAGGAGCCCTCAAGCAGGCGCATTCACGGCAAACCATTTTATACCAAATTTATATTTCACTGATAAAGAAATAAAGGGAGACTAGTATAGATCTATTTCAAGCTATTTAACTCTCATCAGCTAGCCATACCCTTACTTGGATTCGAACTTGGGCTGCCTGCATGTTAGGCAGTTGTGTTAACCTCTGAGCCACATGCTGGGGTAGACCAGGTGTCTCGATAGAAAAACACTTAATCTCTCCTCTAGCTCAAACTGGTGAAGGGAGGAGAACTTGTGGCTCAGAGGTTAATACAACTGCCTAACATGCAAGCAGCCCAAGTTTGAATCCAAATAAGGGTATGGCTAGCTGATGAGAGTTAAATAGCTTGAAATAGATCTATACTAATCTCCTTTTATTTCTTTATCAGCGAAATATAAATTTGACATATATATATATATATATATATATATATATATATATATATATACACACACACACACACACACACACACACACATACATACACACACACAAACACAAAAGGTAAAGGTAAAGGTTCCCCTCGCACGTATGTGCTAGTCGTTCCCGACTCTAGAGTGCGGTGCTCACCTCCGTTTCAAAGCCGAAGAGCCAGCGCTGTCCGAAGACGTCTCCGTGGTCATGTGGCCGGCATGACTCAACGCGAAAGGCGCACAGAACGCTGTTCCCTTCCCACCAAAGGTGGCCCCTATTTTTCTACTTGCATTTTTTACGTGCTTTCGAACTGCTAGGTTGGCAGAAGCTGGGACAAGTAATAGGAGCTCACCCCGTATGTGTGTGTGTGTGTGTGTGTGTGTGTGTGTGTGTGTAGGTCTTTGGTTATTCGGGTTTTCTCCCGCGTAAAATTGGAAGTGTCTTGGCGACGTTTCGATGAAGTCTCACTCGTCATCTTCAGGCTGGTGTTCTCGGCTTCGTGCTTCCAGGAGCAATGTGTGATTGCAGCTGTTTCTTCCTTTTAACTTTAACCGAATAACCAAAGACCTACATACAAATACCCGCGAAAACCTCAGAAAACACACACACACACACACACACACACACATATATACATACATACATACATACATAGATAGATAGATAGTTATATATATAATCAGATTAGAAAACATTCAATGTTTATTCTCAAGAGCTACTGTATATCCCATGCTGTTTTGTCAACTGCATACTAAAGATAGCAGACAGAACCACAGGGGTTGTGTAATTATCAGGTTATGAATTTGTCCAACTTGAAATGGATATATTTATTATTTATGGACGAGTTTTGAATCATGCCAGGGAGTGTGAACCAAGCGAGAACCAATTTTTATTCTCAGTGTTTGATGGGATGGTGGTAGCCCTTGATGTGAATTTGAAATTTAGAGCTAAAAAAAATCCAGCTGAATCCAGTTTGAAGCTACAGTTGTTAAATATTCTATAGGTTATAATGGGGAAACATCAAAAGGCCCATTGCTCCTTTATTTTTGAACTACAGGAGAAAAAAAAAAACACAGAGTGGTACTCATCTCACCTCTAGAGAAAGAAAAACACAAACTGTGCAAAACTTTGGTTAGATAAACCTCAGAAATCTTATTTACGTTTCTTCCAAATATGACTGGACATGACTACTGTATTTTTTGGAGTATAAGACGCACCGGAGTACAAAACGCACTTTAGTTTTTGGGGAGGAAAATAAGAAAAAAGCTAATTGGTGGGTGGATCAGCCTCCCGGAATACCCCCAATCAGCTGTTTCCAGAGGTGAATTTTAGCAACAGGTTCCTTGGTTGTGAGCTCTGTGCCTTGATTTTTTTTTTTCTGCCTCTGAAACATCTGAAACTCTGTTTCAGAAAAAACTTTTTTTCTGCCGCTGAAAGCCTCCGAAACAGAGCTTCAGAAAAAAAGGCTTTTTTTCTGAAGCTTCTTTCAGAGGCTTTTTTTCTGAAGGACTATCTGTACTCCGTTCAATCTCCTTTCTTTGGTATTGGTATGTAAATTAACCTCTTCCGATCTGTTGGTTGTTGTGTCATTCTCCAGATTTGTTAGCCTAGTTTCGTTAGAACCTTTACTGATTCTCCTTTCGTTGCTTGCCATATTATTTTAGATAAAAGCCTCTCAGAGGCTCTTTTTTTTCCTGAAGTTTCTTTCAGAGGCTTTTTTTCTGAAGCTTCTTTCAGCCTCTGAAATCTCCGTTTGCGAGGCTGGGCGGAGCCAGTTTGCACCACTTCGGGAGAACCGGTTGTTAACTTTCTGAGCAGTTTGGTAACCTGGTTGTTGGAAGAAATCGTTAGGGCAGAGAACCGGTTGTTAAATTATTTGAATCCCACCACTGGGTGGAGCTAATTCAGAATATTAGACGCACCCAGATTTTCACCCTCTTTTTTAGGGGAAAAAGGTGCGTCTTATACTCTGAAAAATACGGTATTTTATGTATCAGTGGTTTCGTGAATGCAGCAGTCGTAAATGCAAACCCATTCTTGTGAAAGGAGGTGTTTTCTTTTCTTGGGTTTTTTTTTGCCAAAAATTGGCAAAAAAAGACATCGCAAATTGCAATTACGTGACCTTGGACTATTGCAGTTGGTAAAGGCAAGCCAATTGCCTAGTGTCTAAAAAAGAGGCAACATTGCTCTCTGTGTATCTGTATGTGTGAGATGGCATTTTAGGATGGCTAGAGGTATATGAAGTACCTCGTTTCCACCTGTTGCAATTTCAGATGCTCATTGTACCATCAACGGGTTGCAAATTGAGGACTACTTGCATTGGGTAATATAAAAGTTCTGTAGAGATTATCAGTCATGCAAGTCATGGTTGTACCAAAGGTGCTTTTTCAGGAGGTAACTGGACTTTCTTGCTTTTTTTCGTTTGAAGACATTTCGCTTCTCATCCAAGAAGCTTCCTCAGCTTCTGACAGGATAGTGGAGAATGGAAGGATTGATATTCCTTGCAGACAGCTGGTCATTTGCATCCTTTTAGAGGGTCCTTGAATCACTTGGAGTCCTCGGTTGGGTTATATAGGTAATCGTCAACTTACAAGCCTTCTTTATTGATTTCTCTATGTTACAACGGCCCTGAAAAAAAGTGACTTACGACCGTTTTTCACACTTACGACCATTGCAGCATCCTCATGGTCACGTGATCGGAATTCAGCCGCTTGACAACTGATTCATATTTATGACAGTTGCAGCATCCTGAATTTGGGGGTGGGGGTTGTCACGTGATCCCCTTTTGGGACCTTCCGACAAGCAAAGTCAAGGGGGAAACCAGATTCGATTAATGACGGCGCTACTGACTTAATAACCGCAGCGGTTCACTTAACGACGGTGGCAAGGAAGGTTGTAAAATGGGGCAAAGTGCCTATAACAACTACCTTCCTTAGCAATGGAAAGTCTGTAAGGATGTAAGTCGAGAACTACCTGTAGTTTAGGCAAGTCACAAAAGCATAGCTTAGTGCGAAAACCCAGTGGTGAAATCCAAACTTTTTTACTACTGGTTCTGTGGGCGTGTCTTGGTGGGTGTGGCTTGGTGGGCGTGGCAGGGGGAGGATACTGTAAAATCTCCATTCCCACCCCACTCCAGGGGAAGGATACTGTAAAATCTCCATTGCCATCCCACTCCAGGGGAAGGATACTGTAAAATCTCCATTGCCATCCCACTCCAGGGGAAGGATACTGTAAAATCCCCATTTCCTCCCCACTCCAGGGAAAGTATATTGCAAAATCCCCATTCCCACCCTACTCTGGGACCAGCCAGAGGTGGTATTTGCCGGTTCTCCGAACTACTCAAAATTTCCGCTACCAGTTCTCCAGAACCTGTCAGAGCCTGCTGGATTTCACCCCTGCAAAAACCCAACCATTCGTGTTGATTAAAAACTGACTTAGTATCCTCTCTGAGCTCTTTCAGTGATTTACTTCCCCATTGTGAACCAAATCATATCTTTTTTTCCCATCTAGATATTAATTTGCCTTGGGGTTTTTTTTGTTTTTTTTTTGCTACCAAGGTTTTTGTTGAAGTGGGTTTTGAATATTGAAATTTGTAAGCAAGGAAACAAGAAAAGGCTTGCTTGTATTCAGTTACGAGGCTCCTTCAAGGCTCTCCAAAGGGACACGACTATTTAATATTAATAACGCTGAAGGAATTTGAATGGAATGAATTATTATATCAACTCTTTTCATCTCTGTATCCCCGACTAATGTGTGCACAGACGTTAGATAATAGCTTTCCTATCTTTCTGAATGCTACAAGGCAGCTCTTGCCAGATTCAGTCTCTGAAAAATATTAGAGAGAAAAACATTATTAACAAGATATTTAACAGGGCCTATATGCACACATCCCCATACACACACACACACACACACACACACACACACAAACATATATTCATGCATATGTTTCTGTGGGTATGTGTATGTGGAGAGAGAGAGAGAGAGAGAGAGAGAGAGAGAGAGAGAGAGAGAGAG
>WNWU01000061.1:3328349-3338398 GCA_012654045.1 Ptyas mucosa | reverse complement strand
TTCTTTCTTTCTTTCTTTCTTTCTTTCTTTCTTTCTTTCTTTCTTTCCCCTTCCTTCCTTCCTTCCTTCCTTCCTTCCTTCTTTCCTTCCTCTCTTAATTCCCATCATTCTCCTTCCTGGTGGCACAGTGGTTAGAATGCAGTACTGCAGACAAACTCTGCCCACAGTCTGGAGTTCGATCCTGACCAGTTCAAGGTTAACTCAGCCTTCCATCCTTCTAAGGTTAGTAAAATGAGGGCCCAGATTGTTGGGGACAATATGTTGACACCCAGAAAGTGCTATAAAGTACTATAGGGCATCATTACAAATTTAAGTGCTATTGCTATTTGGTGTGTCCCAGGAGAATTGCCTTCTCTACTGTGGCAACCCACATTATGGGTATCCTTCCTTCACCCCCCACCTCCCCCAAACAATTAGTTTGGCCTCATCCAGTGGTGGGATTCAAGTAATTTAACAACCGGTTCTCTGCCCTAATGATTTCTTCCAACAACCAGTTTGCCAAACTGCTCAGAAAGTTAACAACCGGTTCTCCCAAAGTGGTGCGAACCAGCTGAATCCCACCACTGGCCTCATCCCTTTCGATATTCCTACCCAAGGACCTGAGATAGGCAGATCTTGTTCTTTGATGGTGTGAAGGGTATTTTTGCAGGATGTAAGCTGCTCCAAGCAAAGCTGCCTCTTGCAATTGACTGATGCGGAGTTTGTCAATGCCCACGGTGTTTCAAGCCGTGTTCCATATGTCGCTGTTGTATTATCTGCACAAAGCCAGTTCTATTTAGGCATTACTAATAAAGGCACACTGCTGTTGAATATTATAAATTCAGGGCTCTTTCCATTAATCAGAAGTCAAGCCATTTAATTAGCTCACGTGTTATCTGAACTGGGGGGAAAAAAAACATACACTCAGGCTGATGACAGCTATTTCTCCCTTCTGGTCCCCCAAAATACACATTGTGTCATGCGCTCCTAATCTGTGATTTATAGCTCTCTGCAAAAAATCCGAGCTGGGTAGCAATTGGAGGCAGGGAATTCCCAAAATCATTTGTTTATCGCTAATGAAGCAGGTTATTTACCTTCATTGCAGCAATGGCAAAAGCAGCCGGGTTGATGAACATCCCAGAAATAATACTGTTCCAGCTGTTTGAACAAAGACGAAGCCATTACCTTTCAGCATAAGCTGAATTTCATTATTCAAGCAGGATTAGGAAGCAAAAATGATCAGGGGACTGAAGGCTAAAACATATAAAGAACGGTTGCAGGAACTGGGTATGTCTAGTTTAATGAAAGGAAGGACTAGGGGAGACATGATAGCAGTCTTCCAATATCTCAGGGGCTGACCCAAAGGAGAGGGAGTCAAGCTATTCTCCAAAGCATCTGAGAGCAGGACAAGAAGCAATGGGTGGAAACTGATCAAGGAGAGAAGCAACCTAGAACTAAGGAGAAACTTGCAACAGTGAGAACAATCAACCAGTGGAACAACTTGCCTCCAGAACTTCTATTATATGTTCTACGATCTTTTCTGCAAAGAGTTCCCAATGCTTTAGGTATCTAAAGCATGAAGGCATCCCTTCATTATCATCTTTACTGTTTCATCTGCAAAATCCCCCTAATGTAGCTTCCTTCACTATTCTCCACTCTGGGTGTCTCTGAGATGTGTCCACTTCAATTCTCAAAATTCAAAATTCCCAGTCCTGGCAATTCTATTAGCAATTGCTTACCACGCAAAAGCAAGATTTTCACCAAGGCTTTTTTAAAAACTAGATTTATTGAAAGAGAATAAAAAAGCAAAGCAGTGGCCTAAGGTGAAGATATTCACCAAACACTTGGTGAGGCTGAGAGTTCAATCCTAGGCAGGGAAAGACATTTCTCTATTAGGGCGCAAAGAGAAAGTATCTGCTGTGAACTTTTTGTAGGCGTCAGGAAGGGCATCCGGCCAGTAAATGCTCAGCTTCATTCAATTGCCCTGATTCCACCCTGATTGAAAGGATTATAGGGTCGTCAAAAGAAGAAGAAGAAAATGAAAGAGAATAGAAAGTAGAGTACACATTTTTTTGTAACTGATATGTTTTATTTACCACAAAAAAAAATATTTCTAAATTTATAACAATGGAGCTTTCTTGGACTTGATGGAACTGGCCGAGATGCTGAAATTGAGTAAAGAATTAAAGAAAATACTTTGTCTATTTTATTTAAGATTAAAGAAAATACTTTGTCTAGTTCTGTTTCTATTTCTACTTTGTAAGGTTTAGCCCAGAGGTAATAGTATTGCCTTAACATGCCTTATTCTCTTGTTACAGGTAATCCTTGACTTGAAACCACAATTAAGCCCAATATTTCTGTTGCTAAGCGAGACAGCTGTTAAGTGAGTTTTGCCCCGTTTTATTACCTTTCTTGCCATGGTTGTTCGTTGACTCACTTCAGTTGTTAAGTTAATAACATGGTTGCTAAGTGAGTCTGACTTCCCCATTAACTATCAGAAGATCACAAAATGGGATCACGTGACCCAGGGATGCTGCAACCATAATAAATAGGGAGTTCTAGTCCCACGTTAGGCATGAAAGCTGACTGGGTGATTTTGGGCCAAAGACCTGAGTTCTAGTCCCGCTTTAGGCATGAAAGCTAGTTTGGGCCAGGTACTCCCTCTCAGCCCAACCCACCTTGCTGTTGTGGCCCGTCAGTGGCCTATTTGGATTGTAGCTGATTTGGACAGCGAGGAGGCTGGTGTGGTGTTGCGCCAGCAGCCTGTGCAGCTGGCACTCGAGTCGGACAATGAGGAGGCTGGAGAAGATGTGGTGCCAGAGGCGGGGATTCAGCCAAGGCCTTCAGAACCTCCAGAAGCTCCTTTAAGTGAAGAGGACGAAGAGGAGGAGCCTCTTCTCGATGCACGGGCGCGCAGAACTGCCAAAAGGCAGGAGTGGCTCCTCAGGAGGAGGTCTCCTTGAGAGTAAGGCTTGGGGCTAATTGGCCACTCCCTTAGCCTATTTAAGGAGGAACGCCGACTGAAGCAATTTGTAGGGAACAACTTTAGTTCATTCTCTTTTGCGTCTTTTGTCTTGTAAACAAGCAAAGTATCCGCTGGGGGCAGGGAGCTGGGTTTCTGAGTTTCTGTCTTAAGATTTCTATTTCTCTTTTAGGGGAAATATTCTGCTTTTTAAATATTTCCTAGAATATTTCATTTTTCTCGGGGAGGGGTGGGTGCAATGGTGGGTTACTCCCGGTTCGGTCCGGTTCTATAGAACTGGTAGTAAAACCGGTGTGAGGCTCTGCCCACCCGCCACGATGTCATCATGAGCAAAGCGAGCATGCGCGTGCAGTCCCATTGCAAACTGGTAGTAAAGGTAAGTAGACCCCACCCCTAGGTGGGTGCTAACTTCCTACAGTTTTTTATGTGATCTACCTCAACTGGCTGAACAATAGTTAGAGGAAGGAGTAATGTACCTCTGGGCTACATTGAAGAAGCATCATATCCAAGGTAAAGAAA
This sequence comes from Ptyas mucosa, assembly GCA_012654045.1. NCBI lineage: Eukaryota > Metazoa > Chordata > Lepidosauria > Squamata > Colubridae > Ptyas > Ptyas mucosa. The sequence continues at coordinate 3,334,917 of WNWU01000061.1, read as the reverse complement.
GTATGGAGCCTGGCTTGTGATAATCACCAGAAATGAAGCTCTTTTTCTCTAAATTCAAGTTTCCAACAATCCTCTGAATTCTCCCAAACGGTTAATTTCAAGGAACAGCTCCCACTTCCCGGATGTCCTCCAGCACTTAAATCATGCATAATGCACCTCAAGTGTCAGATCGAGACCGTCGAGGTCTTGACCTATCTTCTTGTTAATGTGCACTGAACCGTGTTAATGTTCATGTTAATATGCGTGCTAATGTTCATGCTAACATTCATTAACCTTTACCAGGCATATTTAGGTCTGGCCCACTTTCCAGGAAATGCCTTTTATAGTTTCTCCGTGAAGGTTTCTTATTTAGTATCATGCCTTTCTTGAGAAGTGGGAGGTGTGATGGTTCAGCAGCTAAAGACGCTGAGCTGATCAGCTGGAAAGCTGGCAGCCCAAGTTCGAGACCCGAGCACTGCATGACGGGGTGAGCTCCCAATACTTGCTCCAGCTCCTGCCCACCTAGCAGTTCGAAGGCATGAAAATGCGAGTAGATAAAGAGGTACCAAAAAAAAAGAGATAAAATGATTAACAGAATAACAGAGCTGAAAGGGATCTTGGAGGTCTTCTAGTCCAACCCTAATACTAATCCTAACCAAGCAGGAAACCTTATAACATTTCAGACAAATCGTTGCCCATTCTCTTCTTAAAAACCTCCAGTTTTGGAGCAGCCAGAACTTCTGGTGGCAAGTAGCTGATGGTTAATTGTTCTGTCAGGAATTTTATTAGTAGTTCTAAGTTGCTTCTCTCCTTGATTAGTTTCCATCCATTGCTTCTTGTCCTGCCTTCAGGTGTTTTGGAAAATAGGTTGACTCTCTCTTTGTAGCAACCCCTTAGATATTGGAAACGCTATTGACTATACTCACCAATGTGAACAGAGGTGGGATTCACTTACCTTCACTACCAATTCACAAATGTGAGTATGTGTGTGAGCGCACTAGCTTTGCTTGCGGTGCCACCTTCCGTGCATGTGCCTGGCCTTGAAAACATGGCTAAATAGGACAGCATTATGTCCGGGTGGATGGACGGAGCCTACCGCAGTCACCTCTACCCATTCACCCAAACCGGACAAAACTGGCTGAATCCCACCTCTGAATCTGAACCTACCAATAGAGGTGTTTGGAGAGGGGCCAAAAAGGTTAATATGGCAGCCACCACAACACAATAAGAACAACATCTTTCTTTATGAGTACCGTGCAGCTGTGACCACCATCACAAGATCTGAACACACACACCTTTCTTTTCTTAGGGCCGCGTTGGCCTAATGGTTAAGATACTGGGCTACCAACCAGAAAGTTGGCAATTTCCAAGACCCAAGTACCATGTGATGGGGTGAGCTCCCGTTCTTGCTTCAACTCCCGCCCGCTTAGAAATTCGATATCATGTAACTGCAAGTAGATAAATAGGTACCACTTTGGTGGGAAGATAACATTGTTCTAATGTACCCTTGGAATATGGTCATGCCGGCCACACGATCATGGAAGCATCTTCAGACAATGCTGGCTAGGAAACAGAGACAAACAACCCCCCTAGAGTTGTATATAACTTGTATACAAAAATATATATATATAAAGTTGTATATAACTTGTTGTATAAAAACCCTTCTTTTCTCAATGCTAATGAAACCCTTATACCAAGGAAGGCTTCAGAATAACAGTATTACAGAGTTGGAAGCAGGGGTGGGATGCTGGGGGTTCACAGAGGTTTGGGAGAACCTCTAGCTAAGATTCTGTATATTTTGGAGAACCCCCCAAATCCCATTCCTGGCTGGCCCACCCTACCCCTCCCCTCCCAGGAGTCCCCATGCAGCCCGTTTTGGATGCCGGTAAGTGCAAGGCACGTGTGGAGGCTCAGGGAGGGTGAAAAACAGGCCTACTGGAAGTTCGGGATGGGCCTGCAGAGGGCCTCCGGAGTCTGGGGAGGCTGTTTTTGCCTCCAGAGCATGGGGAGGGCAAAAACGCCCATCCGCCATAGTGCAGGAGGCCAAATAGGTCACGCCTACCATGGCCACGCCCACCCAACAACCGGGCAGAGAATTCCCTTGCTAAAATTTTTGAAGGACACCCTTGATTGGAAGGGACCTTGGAGGTCTTCTAGTCCAACCCCCTGTTCAATCAGGAAACCTTATACCATTTCAGAGAAATGGTTGTCCAATCTCTTCTTAAAAGTCTCCGGAGATGGAGCGCCCACAACTTCTGAAGGCAAGCGGTTCCACTGGTTAATTGTTTTCACTGACATAAAACAATTAAGGAGAAATTTCTCCTTAGTTCTAGATTGCTTCTCTCCTCGATTAGTTTCCACCCATTGCTTCTTGTCCTGCCTTCAGGTGCTTTGGAGAATAGCTTGACTCCCTCTTCTTTGGGGCAGCCCCTGAGATATCGGAACCCCTGAGATATTGGAACTTATGCTGCTAAGTTAGATATTCGAGTAGTGAAGAAAGTGAAATATTTGGGCATTCAATTAACTTCAAGGTGTGTAACTGTGAAGGAAGATAATTATTATAAATTGAGAAATCAAATTGAAATAGACTTGGAGAAATGGAAAAAATTTGCAATTATTGCTAATGGGAAGAATAGTGTTAATTAAAATGAACATACTACCAAGAATTTTGGTGGGGTTTTTTTTTTCCAAACGGTACCGATAAAGCTGGAGAAAAAATATTTTGAGAATTTGAACAAAATGATGTGGAAATATATATGGCAAGGAAAAAAAAAAAGCAAGAATTAAACTTAAACCGCTTCAAGACTCTAGAACTAGAGGCAGGTTTGGGCTACCAAACTGGGAATTATATTACCAAGCAGCGACATTAACCTGGGTTAAAGAATGGATTTTATTGAGAAAAAGGAGAATATTAACTTTGGAAGGACACAATTTGCAACTAGGTTGGCACGCTTTTTTTATGGTATGGGAAAAATAGGATACATGGGTATTTCCAGAGATATTATGTAAAGAAACGAATTAAGGAGGAATTGCTCCTTAGTTCTAGATTGCTTCTCTCCTTGATTAGTTTCCATCCATTGCTTCTTGTCCTGTCTTCAGGTGTCTTGGAGAATAGCTTGACTCCCTCTTCTTTGTGTCAGCCCCTGAGATATTGGAAAACTGCTATCATGTCTCCCCTAGTCCTTCTCTTCACTAAACTCACCATGCCCAGTTCCTACAACCGTTCTTCATATGTTTTAGCCTCCAGTCCCCTAAGCATCTTGGTTGCTCTTCTCTGCACTCTTTCTAGCCTTTTAAAACTTATAAAACTTCTGAAAATCATCTGGCATTAAACTGGGCTGGAGGCTAAACTGTGTGATGAATGGTTACAGGAACTGGATATGTCTAGTCTAACAAAGAGAAGGATTAGAAATAAGATAGAATAGAATAACAGAGTTGGAAGGGACCTTGGAGATCTTCTAATCCAACCCCCTGCTCAAGCAAGAGAGCCTATACCATTTCAGACAAATGATTGTCCAGGCTCTTATTGAAAGCCTCCAGTGATGGAGCACCCACAACTTCTGGAGGCAGGTTGTTCCACTGGTTAATTGTTCTCACTATCAGGAAATTTCTTCTTAGTCCTAGGTTGCTTCTCTCCTTGATTAGTTTCCATCTATTGCTTCTTCTCCTGTCTTCAGGTACTTTGGAGAATAGATTGACCCCATCATCTTTGTAGGAGCTCCACAAATATTGGAACACTGCTATCATGCCACCCCTTAATCCTTCTTTTCATTAGACTAGACATACCCGATTCCTGTAAATTCAAGTAATGTGGAACTTGAAAATGAATAATAAAAAAAAGAACATGGAATGGGAATGTGCGTTAAAAAGCCTATTAATATTCATATTTGCATTTTACCATATGCCTTTGAGGCTTTTCTTTTTTCAATGTCATAAAATACACCTGGACTGCTTTAAACTGAGGACTATCTTTTTATAGCAGTCTCTTGAATAGTCAATAATGACAAACTACAGTTGGCACTCAAATTAGATTAAAGAATGGTCAGCAGGCTAAATCTGCTTCCTTTGTCATATTCAAACTCTCAGAGTTTGGGTACGATCTTTAGAAAAATGGCATTTTAATGAATTTGTGGGGAGGTTTGAGAGAGAGAGGGAGGGAAAGGGGGAGAGAGTGAGAGAGGGGGAGAGAGAGGGAAAGAGAGGGAAAGAGAGAGGGGGAAGAGAGAGGGGGAGAGAGAGAGGGAGAGAGGGGGAGAGGGGAGAGAGAGGGACAGGGGGAAAGGGGGAGAGAGAGGGAGAGAAAGAGAGAGGAAGGGAGGGAGAGAAGAAAGAGAGAGGGAGGGAGAGAGGGGGAGAGGGACAGGGAGAGAAAAAGAGAGGGGAGAGAGAGGGAGAGAGGGAGAGAGAGGGGAGAGAGAGAGGGAGAGAAAGAGAGAGGGAGGGAGGGAAGGAGAGAATATATACCTATATACCAAACAGTTCCTCTTAATTTTCCATCAGACAGTTTGTTTTCCAGTAAGTAATTTTTTTCTAATCTTTCAATCATCCTCGGGAATGCCTCCACTTTTATTATTTTCCCCATAACCTATTTAATTGCATTCTCTGCTATTATTTTATTTTTCTTTACCTTCGTAAACAGCCTTTTAAAAAAAAAACCCACAGAGACCCACACCCAATGAAATTGCGTTAGGATATAATAATGTCCCCAAGTATTTCAATGTTGTATTCATTTTCTGTCCTGTGGAAAAGCTCTAAATATTAATTTGTTTTATTTCATTTTAGATTTTACTTTTACCACTTTGTTATTTTTATAAATATCTCAAGGTGGCAAATATAGCTAATATTCTTTCTCCTCCTCTTTCTCCCACAACAACCACCCTGTGAGGTTGGTTGGGCTGAGAGAGAATGATTGGCCCAAAGTCACCCAGTCGGCTTTCATGGCTAAATCGGAACTAGAACTCTCAGTCTTCTGATTGTCTCAAAGTCACCCAACTAAATTTCATGCCTAAGGTGGGACTGGAACTCACAGTCTTCTTCTGATTGTCTCAAAGTCACCTAGCTTAATTTCATGCCTACATGGAACTAGGACTCATCGTCTCTGTTCTGTCCCAGCTACGGACCCCAAAGAACGCAGCACGCACAAAGTCTGTACAAACCTTACCTTACTAAAATAAAATCAGGGGTTTTTTTTCAAACAAAGGCTGTTAATTAACTTTCTTAATGGCCTGCAAGAATCCAAAGAATAAATAATCTTAATCTTACTATGGTTGGCAGAAAGCCCAGAAGCAATTTGCAGAGAACTAAGATCAAGGCACGAAGGAGAGTGAACAAAGTTGTTCCCTGCAAATTGCTTCACTTGGTGTTCCTCCTTAAATAGGCTAAGGGAGTGGCCAATTAGCCCCAAGCCTTAGTCTCGAGGAGACCTCCTCCTGAGGAGCCACTCCTGCCTTTTGGCAGCTCTGCGCGCCTGTGCATCGAGAAGAGGCTCCTCCTCTTCTTCCTCTTCACTTAAGGGAGCTTCTGGAAGTTCTGAAGGCCCTGGCTGAATCCCTGCCTCTGTCACCACATCTTCTCCAGCCTCATTGCCCAACTCGAGTGCTGCTGGCACAGCACCACACCAGCCTCCTCGCTGTCCGAATCAGCCACCAGCCACAGAGGCCACGTACAGGCCACAACAATCTCCTGGTGGTTGTCCCAAAGTCACCCAGCTGACTTTCCTGCCTAAGGGGGACTAGAACTCACAGTCTCCTAGTGATTGTCCCAAAGTCACCCAGCTGGCTTTCATGGCCAAGGTGGAACTAGAACTCACAGTCTCCTGGTGTTTATACCAAAATCACCCAGTTAATCCTGCCTGATGCAGGATTAATAACCATCTCCTGGTTTCTAGCCTGATGCCTTAACCATTAGTCCAAACCGGCACCCTAGACTAAAGCTGTGCTTATCATTTATAGATTGTAAATATTTTTCACCAGAAAGTAGGCATTCCTTCCCTCTTCTTTATTTTTTTTTTAATCTATTACTTTTCAAACATGCCCTTTCTCAATAGCTTGAATACGGTACAAGCTTGGAGATTTTTACACATACTATTTTTGATAGGGATATTATTTTTAAAAAGGTAAGGATGTTGACTTTAATATTTTCTGGCGTTTAAAATCTGTTGCATTGAAAAAGAAATCTAATGAACGCTGTTCATTTTAACAGGGTAGAGAAGATGTTCCCATCATGGGCTCTACTCTAATTTGATCTCCAGTAACAACAGTTAACTCTATTAATCTCCTGTAATTATAAATGCCCTGGTGTGTGTTCAGATACAGAGGTGGAATCGGTAACTCATGTACTGCTTAAATTATCTATTGTACCATTTGTGGCATTGGAGACTCAAAAAAAGTCTTTGATCAAGAAGTTATCAACCTCCTTCTGCCAGAAGGATCAAACATGGGCAAGTAGTTAGGCTAGTGGGTTTAACTAGGGCTCTGAAAAAGTAAGTTGATACCCATTCATACTACCTGTTAGATATGGATTTATAGATGGATGGATGGATGGAGATAGATAGACGATAGATGATAGATAACAGACAGACAGACAGACA
>WNWU01000061.1:3312467-3315250 GCA_012654045.1 Ptyas mucosa | reverse complement strand
TCTTGTTGTTCAGCAGTTGGCTCATTGCCTACACGACGTCTTCCTGAAAGATGGATATTTTTGTTTCCTTTTCCTCATCATCCTTGGGAAGCTGGCTCTCTTTGTTTCTGGCATGCAACCCTTCTGTATATTCCTGCCATCTGTTCTTGACACCTTGTTGGACAGACAGTTCATTCTTTTTCTTGTTTCGATGATGTTTTTATGAGCCGTAAATGGTGTTTGGAGCCTTTTGATTTGCGCAAATGCGATCCTGCTGCGGAATGCATTCATGCAGTCTTCTTCAAGCTGCTTGCAAAACCGGTCCCTGTAAATTCGGTTGTCTTTTCTTGCTGCTCTTTGGAAACCTGCGTTCAATCTCTTTCCTGCCTCCCATTTGCTGGCTGCTTTGGCTGCTTTTCTTCTGCTCAGCTATTCTGAAAGATTTCATCCGAGAGTCACTTGGGCCTTTTCTCTGCCTTCGTGTATTTGTTTGTTTATTTGTATCCTGCCTCTTTTTTTTATTTTTTTAACAAATAACTCAGGGTAGCCAACATATCCCACACAGCTTCCTCCACCTGTTTTCCCCATGACAACAACCCTGTAAGGTGAGTTGGGCTGAGAGAGAGAAAGACTGGCCCACGGTCACCCAGCCAGCATTCATGGCTAAGGCAGGAATAGAACTCACGGAATAGTACGCTTTGTGCACCAGTTGCGCCTTTTCCTAGACAGGGATGCCCTCGCCACGGTCACTCACGCCCTTGTTACTTCTTGGTTGGACTACTGTAACGCCCTCTACATGGGGCTGCCCTTGAGATGCACCCGGAGGCTGCAGCTAGTCCAGAATGCGGCTGCGCGGGTTGTTACGGGGGCTTCTCGTTACTACCGTGTGACACCTCTCCTGCGCGAGCTGCACTGGCTGCCGGTGGTCCTTCGGGTCCGTTTCAAGGTGCTGGTGCTCACCTATAAAGCCCTACATGGCTTAGGCCCGGAGTACTTGCAGGATCATTTCTTGCCATCCTGCCATCGTCCCGTGTGCTCCCACAGAGCGGGCCTCCTCAGAGCGCCGTCAGCCAGACAATGTCGGCTGGTGGCCCCCAGGGGGAGAGCGTTCTCTGTGGGAGCGCCAACCCTCTGGAACAGTTTGCCCACCGGGCTTAGGACAGCCCCCGACCTCCTCTCCTTCTGCCGCGAACTGAAGACGTGGCTCTTTTACCAAATGGGCTGATCCGTTGGGGGATTTTTACATTGAAATAATTTTAATAAATTTTAATTGGTTTTTAATTTTATGTAATTTTTGAATTGTTGAATGTTTCTTTGTAAGCCACCCTGAGTCCTTCGGGAGAAGGGCGGCCTATAAATTACATACATACATACATACATACATACATACATACATACATAAATAAATATGGTGATTGGCTCAAAGACACCCAGTCATGCCAGCCACATGACTGTGGAAAAGTCTTCGGACAGCGCTGGCTCTTCGGCCTTGAAACGGAGATGAGCACCGCCCCCTAGAGTCAGGAAAGACTAGCACATATGTGTGAGGGGAACCTTTACCTTTACCTTTTTAGATGGACTCTGGTCTTAGCCACCAAAAATTCATGATCTGAACTGTAATTGGCACCTGATATGTCTTGATAGTGAGAAGTGAACTGGCTCCCGGAAGAATTCTTAGGACATAATCAGTCTGATTATGATGCAGTTTATCTGGTGAAGTCCAAGTACATAAATGATGTATCTGCTGTTTGAACTCCATATTCATGATTCCAAATCTATTTTTTTTAGGACAAAATGGATTCAAACAAGTTCCTGCGTCATTCTTCTCCCTGGGTTCAAAAATACCTCCAATGCCTATTTCTGCTTGACTGCCAACTTTTGCAGTCAAATCAAAGTTGAAGGGAAGAGCCTTGGCGGCACAGCAGACTAAGTGCTGTTAAAGTACTGCCAGCTGCCTGCAATTACTGCAAGTTCGAATCTCACCAGGCTCAAGGTTGACTCAGCCTTCCATCCTTCCGAGGTAGGTAAAATGAGGACCCGGATTGTGGGGGTAATAAGCTGACTTTGTATAAAAAAGAACACCGCTTAGTGGGGGCCAAAAGCCCTACTAAGCAGGTATATATACAAGTATGAAGGCTATTGTTTAATGCATTGTAAGCTGCCCTGAGTCTCTGGAGAAGGGTGGCATATAAATCGAACCAATAATTAATAAATTAATAAATAAATAAATAAATAAATAAATAAATAAATAAATAAATCACCCAGTATGTGAACAATGTCATTATTTGGCCATTTGCTACAGAGTTTTCCCATGTTGGCAAAACACCGTCCTATTTCAAGCTCTGTTCCTTGGAGAGACTTCGATAACTGTGATTTTAAAGGGTTTTGTCCAGATTTGGATGATCATAACACAATCATTAACTGTCAAGAAACTTCCCTCTGCTTGGGCGAGTTTCTTGCTTGTGATAAATGCCACTCCATTTGTTTTCCTGGTGTCATGTCCCAAGTAATAGTGAATTCTTCAAACTGAAAACAGCTGTTGTCTAGACAGTGTTGTTCACTGATGCCAAGGAGGTCATTTTTCAAATTGGCCATCTCCCATTCAATGATATCCAATAGGTTGTTATTCAATCGCTAAGTTATGTTTGACTCTTTGCAATCCCGTAGACTGTAGCATTCCACACACACTCCATCCTCCACCGTCTCCCAATTTCCCCAAATTCATGCTCATTGCATCAATGACACTATCTAACCATCTCATCCTTTGCCATCCTCTTCTCCTTTGGCCTTTCATCTTTCCCAAT
>WNWU01000061.1:3304967-3307467 GCA_012654045.1 Ptyas mucosa | reverse complement strand
AGAAGGATTGGGGTAGCGGTAAAATCCGGCTGGATCTATCTGGTTTGCACGAACCGGTAGGGCCGGCGGCGGGAGGCTCTGCCCACCTGCCGGGACATCATTACGTCCCGTTTTTGACTCTCTGTGAATGCACAGAAGAGGCACGCTCACATTTCCGAACCGGTAGTGAAGGTAAGTGCATTTCACCGCTGATTAGGGGTGACATGATAGCAGCGTTCCAGTATTTGAGGGTCTGCCACAAAGAGGAGGGGGTCAACTTATTCTCCAAAGCACCAGAAGGCATGACAAGAAACAATGGATGGAAACGAATCAAGGAGAGAAGCAACCTGGAATTTAGGAAAAACTTCCTAACACTGAGGACAATTAACCTGTGGAACAGCTTGTCACCAGAAGTTGTGGGTGCTTCATTACTGGAGTCCCAAAGGTGTTTTTTTTTTTTCTTTGTCTCCTGAAAAAAGCACCTCTGGGACAACCATGACGTGGAGGACTGAGAATCTCTACAGATTTTCATCGCTGGAGGTTTTTAAAGAAAGACTGGACAACCACCTGTCTGAAATGGTATAGGGTCTCCTGCTTGAGAAGGGAGGTTGGACTAGAAGACCTCCAAGGTCCCTTCCAGCTCTATTCTGATTGATGCTGACTCTGTAAACCACTTAGCGAGTGCTGTAAACCACTGTGAAGCAGTATATACACCTAAGCGCTATTGTTATTGCTAAAGGTAAAGGTTCTCCTCGCACATATGTGCTAGTCGTTTCCGACTCTAGGGGGTGGTGCCCATCTCTGTTTCAAAGCCGAAGAGCCAGCGCTGTCCGAAGGCCTCTCCGTGGTCATGTGGCTGGCATGACTCAACGCCAAAGGCGCACGGAACGCTGTTACCTTCCCACCAAAGGTGTTCCCTATTTTTCTACTTGCATTTTTTACATGTTTTCGAACTGCTAGGTTGGCAGAAGCTGGGACAAGTAAAGGGAGCTCACGCTGTTACGCGGCACTAGGGATTCGAACTGCTGAACTGCCGACCTTTCGATCGACAAGCTCGGCATCTTAGCCACTGAGCTACCACATCCCTATTGCTATTGCTACTCCTGCATTATTTAAAGAAAACAACTGGAATATGTCCATGGCCGTGTCATCTCCAGATGTCAAGTGTCACTCAAGAGAGTCTTTACTGTGTAGATTCTCCAGAGAGCTCCTTATCCATCTTGGAGCCTTCTAAGTCTGAGCAAATGTCGTTTGTGTTAACATCACTTGTAAATAATATAATCAAGTACTTTCACAGGGAAATGGAAAAGGTCTTTGAGATAAGCTTCTTATTATAGATGAAAATGAGCGGACTCGCTTTTCTTTCCCTTTTTGATCTTGTCGAGACTCTAATCACAAACAAGCACGAAAACCCAAATCAAAATAACAATAATTTTTTAAAAAAGAACACCTTTTCCTGGAAGGAAAAAAATAAAATAAAATAAATGGGAGAAATTGATTGGAAAAAAAAAATAAGAATGTATCTTAGGATAGAACTGTTTATGCTGCCTTGAACGATGTCAGTCAAATAAATCAAATTGTAGAATTTGCTAATTACTCTTGAACTGGGAACAAGGGGGCTGATCATCTCCAATGATATATGACTGAATCAGAATATGAGTTTCACATATTTTTACCACCGGTTTGCCACACATGTGCCCGGCCTTCTGTGCATGCACCTGGCCTCAAAAACTTGACTAAATAGGACAGCATAGTGCCGGGGCAGGCCCACCCACGATCACCAGTGCAAACTGGCTGAAGACCACCACTAGACTGAATAGGAAATACTATATAGCAGTGATGGCTAACCTTTTAGCCATTGTATGCCAAAAGTGGGGGGAGTGCGGAGGGGTCACGCACATGTGTGTCCATACCCATAATGCTATGTGCCCCGCCCTCTGCACATTCACACATCAGCTTCCCCCCGCTCCCCTTCGCTTTTGGCATGCGATGGCACGGTGGGTGCGATAGGCCCGTTTTTTGCTCTCCCCAGGCTCCAGAGCCTTTCTAGGACCCTAGGGAGGGTGAAAACAGCCTTCCCCATCCTCTGGAGGCCCTCCGGAGGCTGAAAATGGCCCATTTGCTGACTTCCGGTCCCACCAGAAGGCCCGTTTTTCACTCTTCCCAGGCTCCAGAGCCTTTCTAGGAGCCTGGGGAGGGCGAAAATGGCCTTCCCCACCCACCTGGAGGCCCTCCGGAGGCCAGAAACGGCCCATTTACTGACTTCCAGTGGGCCCAAAAATCAATTGTTTGGTGTGCGCATACACGCCAGAGCTAAGCTCACATGCCCACCGATATGGGTATGTGTGCCATAGGTTCACCATCACAGCTATATAGTCTCCCCGCCCTCTCTCTCTCTCTCAAAAGTGTAAGAAGAAAGGAAGAAAAGAAAGACAGACAGACAGACAGACAGGGAAGGAAGGAAGGAAGGAAGGAAGGAAGGAAGGAAGGAAGGAAGGAAGGAAGGAAGGAAGGAAGGAAG
>WNWU01000061.1:3270132-3294862 GCA_012654045.1 Ptyas mucosa | reverse complement strand
GAATAGAATAGAATAGAATAGAATAGAATAGAATAGAACAGAACAGAGTAGAATAGAGAGTAGAGTACAGTAGAGTAGAATAGAATAGAGTAGAAAATATGGAATGGAATGGAATGGAATGGAATGGAATGGAATGGAATGGAATGGAATAGAATAGAATAGAATAGAATAGAATAGAATAGAATAGAATAGAATAGAATAGAATAGAATAGAATAACAGAGTTGGAAGGGACCTTGGAGGTCTTCTAGTCTAACCCCCTGCTTAGGCAGGAAACCCTACACTACTTCAAACAAAAATTTAATCTAGGCCTCTTTCTGGGAGGCCTTATCTAAACTGGAGTTCTCCAACCCTTCCCCTTTTATGGACCACTGGTGGGAGGGGGAGGGAGAAAGGGATGGTGCCACGTGAGTGGCAGGCAAGTGTGTGTGTGCACCACTTAATTTCTGCGAGTGACAGGCACGAGCACCTACCACTCATGCAAATGGAGCACATGTGCACACCCTTGTCATACAAGTGGGGATTTCCACGCACGCAGTCATCTGCAACTTCTGCGGCCCAGTTCTAAGTGGTTCAAGGCCCGGGAGTGGGTCATACCCTGGAGGTTGGGGACCCCTTGTCTAAACTCTCTCCTACAGGAAAAAGGCTGAGCCACTTGGACTCGTTTCCCACAGAAAAGAAAACACCGGGAGCCACAAAACTCTTCCCGTGCCTGACTATTTCTTGAGCGGCCACAAAACTAGCATATGTAGTTGAATGAAATGTTCCGTTTTCTTCTGAAACTTTTCTTTTCTTGGATTTATCCATGGTTGGCCTACTGGGGGTTGAAATGCTCAATAAATGGCGTGCCAGCAGGTGACGCATATTGGCAGTGTTGACGCATATTCTGAGTGACAGGGAGCCGCAGCAGAGGGGTGAAAGAGCCACATACGGCTCCCGAGCCACAGGTTGCTGACTCGTGGTACAGGATTTCCTGCTTGAGCAGAGGGCTGGGACTAGGAGAACTCCAAGGTCCCTTCTAGCTCTATTCTGATTCCGATCTTCTCCACGAGCTGGTGACAAAGATAAATGCTTCAGCTGATATCCCTCTCATGGTGTCAAGCTATCCATTAAATAGAATATGGTATAACAAAAATAGCAGGCAAACGATGCCGTGTTACCAAGAGACTAGCCTCATCAGTCTGCTGTGGAAAGACTGAGACGATGTTCCATTAATCTCCTTCGGTACTGTACTATAAATAGGAGCTGAGAGGAGACAGGACTGCTTAAAACAAATAATTAAATAACTAGACCTGGAATCAAACTTTCTTATCAGATAAATTGTCTATTGCTGGATGTTCCACTCCATGTAAGTTGTAAGATTTGTTAACTATGTTGGACAGAAGTACAGGTGGCCCTCAACGTAAGACCACCACGGAGCCCAACATTTCTGTCGCTAAGTGAGACATGTGTTAAGTGAGGTTTGCTGCGTTTTACGACCTTTCTTGCCACAGTGGTTAAGTGAATTGTTGCAATTGTTAAAGTTAGTAAGACGGTTGTTAAGCGAGTCTGGTTTACCCATTGACTTTGCATGTTGGAAAGCCGCAAAAGATGATCACATGATCCCAGGACAAGTAGAATCCCCTAGCTTTTTCTTAGGGAGAAAAGAAACATTAAATGTTTATATATGTTTCAGAAGACAGACAGATCTGGATATCAGAATTGGAAGGGACCTTGTAGGTCCGTGATGGCGAACCTATGGCATGCAGAGCCATATCTGTGGCCACGTGAGCGGTGCCCTACGTCAGCTCCAGCGCACCAGCCAGCTGATTTTTCAGCCTTCCGGTAAATTGGCTGTTTCTAGCCTCCAGAGGGCCTCCAGAGGGGTGCAGAAGGCTGTTTTTGCCCTCCCCAGGCTCCAAAAAAGCTTTTGGAGCCTGGGGAGGGTGAAAAATGGGCCTACTGAGCCCACCGGTAACCTTCTTGACGTCATGTGCCAAAAGTGGGGGAAGCACAGGGGAAGGGGTAGTGTACACATGCACAGTGGGGTGGGGCTTGGGGGGCATTGAATTATGGGTGTGGGCACACACATGCGTGACCCCCCCCTGCACTCCCCCTGCTTTTGGCACACGACGGCGAAAAGGTTAACCATCACTGTTGTAGGTCATCTAGTCCAACACCATTTCTGACAAATGGCAGTCCAATCTCTTCTTGAAAGCCTCCAGTGATGAAGCTCCCACAATTTCCGAAGGCAACTTCTCTTCCATGGGTTGATTATTCTCACTGTCAGGAAATTTCTCCTTATTTCTAGATTGAATCCCTTCTTGACCAATTTCCATCCATTATTCCTTGTCTGGCCTTCGGGTGCCTAGGAAAATGGCTTGACCCACTCCTCTCTGGGGCAGCCCCAGAAGTGGTATTCAGCCGGTTTGGACTGGTTCAGGTGAACCGCTAGTGGGAACCTGCGGGTGGGCCTGCCCCTGCCCATTTGCCTGGCCACAATCCCATCCTATATCGCTGTGTTGTTTGATGTCACACACATACACGGACGGTACTCGCAAGCAAATTGCCATGTTTTGTGATGCCGCATGGATGCGCGGATGCTGGGCGAACCACTTGCTACAGTATGTGAAACCCACCTTTAGGCTGCCCCTCAAATACTGGAAGCCTGCTATCATGTCTCCCCTGTTCCTTCTCTTCACTAGACTAGCCATGCCCAGTTCCTGTAATCGTTCTTTATATATTTTAGCCTCCAGTCTCCTAATCATCCTGGTTGCTCTTCTCTTCTCTGTTCTCATATCAGTAGACAGACACTAATTAATAATGGATTTCTCATTCATGGTGCCACAGTTCCCTGGTGTCATGGGTATTCCAGTATCTAATGGGCTGCCACAGAGAAGAGAAAGTCCATATGTTCTCCAAAGCATCTGAAGGCAGGACAAGAAGCAACAGATAAGTGGTGAGTTGCCCCTGGTTCAGACCGGTTCGCAAGAACCGGTAGTAAAACCAGCAGGAGGCCCCGCCCACCATCCCGGATGTTGTCATTGGCAATCTGCGCATGCAGATCCCATGATCCTGTTGCAAACCGGTAATAAAGGTAAGTAGAACCTACCCCTGCAACAGATGTCAAGGAGAGAAGCAACCTAGAACTAACGAGAGATTTCCTGACAGTTAGAACAATTAATCAGTGGAATGATTTGTCTTCAGAAGTTGTGGGTGCTCCAACACTGGAGGTTTTTAAGAAGAGATTGGACAGCCATGTGACTGAAATGGTAGTCTCCTACTTGAGCAGGGGGTTGGACTAGAGGGCCTCCAACGTTCCTTCCAACTCCGTTATTCTGTAAGTCTGTGATTTCAGTCTCATAATCATCACAATTTAATTTAATGTAATTTAATTTAATTTAATTTATCCATGCAATCTTGATTGTTTTTTTTTTTAGCTCTGCTCTCTCCCACCTTCCAAAGTGTAACTGAGTTAGAGGAAGGAGGTCTATGAGAGTAAGTCTGGATCAAGCTAAGAGCATTATGCTTCTTGTATTTTAATGGGTCTCCAGAGGGATCAGAACGCATCGGTTTGAGAAAAGTCAGCGAGACAGAAAGATAAGTTGGCTGGGAAAGCGAAATCCCAGGGCACGAAGAACTGAGGCAGGAAAAAAAAAAGTGGATATTTTCTGAAATATCAAGGGCTTGCTTTAATTATCTTATAATGTTTGGGGAAGATTACGATTCAGGAAAAAAAATGTGCAGAAGAGCCGAACATCGACGGGGGCAGGTTCTTTCCATGCAGGAGAAATCATTGTGTGAACCTTTGGCCCTCATTTTCAGATTATTATTATCATCATCGTGATTAGACCTGGGAATACAGTGAGATTTAAATTAATTGAATTAATCTATTATGCTGCCACCAGAATTGAAAGAGTAGGCTGATATTAAGGCCCTCATCATACCAAGATAACCCGTGGGGATGAGACGGATAGAAAAAAATGGATAAAACGGTGTTTGCTAATCCAGGTTGCAATTGCACAGATCCTGAATCTGCCATCAATAAAAGGATCCCTGGTCTTTGGGGAAGACTTACTGAGTTCATTTAACAAACAAGGATCTTCTCCGTCTCTTCTTATTTCCATTTTCATGAACACATTTGCAGTCACTACAAGCGCAGATGTGACTTCCTGTGATCGTCACCCAGTGAACTAAACTGGAAATGGATAATTGCAAATTTAAATACTCAGCGCCCAAATGAAGCATCTGTATACAAAGGTCTCTTGCTGTTTTGTGAAGTGGGGCTCGGTTAGAAAACGTTTTAGGGGTATCTGTTACTCTACCAAGTTAAAAATACGTGGAGGCTCTGAGCTTTGTGCTGTGCTCACAGACGTTTCATTATCCAACTAGGTTGCATCATCAGTGTTAGAAGGGAGTGGGATTTGCTCTCTGTTTATATTGGTTTCCCTGTCAGTGTTGGTGGATGTACGGTTTTCTCCTTGGGAGTTCCTTGATTAGGATATTGTTTTTTGCTTTCTTGTTTGTCTGGTGTTAATCCCTGCTTATCTGAGCATTGGCTGATAGGGAAGATATGTTCATGACTTTCTGTTTCCTTCTTAGCTTTTTTTATTTATCTCTTTTGCATGCGGTGTTAATGTATATCTCCATCTCCCAAAGGTGCTTTTTCAAGAGGCAACTGGACTTTCTGGTTTTTCTTTGAAGATGTTTCACTTTTCATCCAAGAAGCTTCTTCAGCCTCTTGAAAAAGTACCTTTGGGACAACCATGACCTGGATGACTGACAATCTCCATAGACTGTTATTTCTATGGATCTGTTGAATGTGCCTACTGATGGCCGATTTGTTTAAATGCCAATCATCCAGGAATTCCCTAGAGCTTTCTTTTCACAAACAGGCCCAACTGAAGTGAAGTTTCAACTGTGCTGTTGCAGACACAGCACAATTAAGAGCCATGGTGGCGCAGTGGTTAGAATGCAGTACTGCAGGCTAATTATGCTGACTGCCAGCAGTTCGATTCTCAACAGCTCAAGGTTGATTCAGCCTTCCATCCTTCCCAGGTCAGCAAAATGAGGACCCAGCTTGTTGGGGGCAAGAGGCTGACTCTGCAAACTCTGTAAAGCACCGTGAAGAGGTATATAAGTGCTATTGCTTTGAAAAAAAAGTCAACACAGTTCTAGGTTGCCTTAAGAGAGGGATAGAATCAAGATTACATGAAGTGTTAATACCGCTTTATAATGCCTTGGTAAGGCCACACTTGGAATGTTGCATTCAGTTTTGGTCGCCGCAATGTAAAAAAGATGTGGAGACTCTAGAAAGAGTGCAGAGAAAAGCAACAAAGAGGATTAGGGGACTGGAGGCTAAAATATATGAAGAACGGTTGCAGGAACTGGGTATGTCTAGTTTAATGAAAAGAAGGACTAGGGGAGACATGATAGCAGTGTTCCAGTATCTCAGGGGTTGCCCCAGAGAAGAGGGAGTCAAGCTATTCTCCAAAGCACCTGAGGGCAGGACAAGAAGTAACAGGTGGAAACTAATCAAGGAGAGAAGCTACTTAGAACTAAGGAGAAATTTCCTGACAGTTAGAACAATTGATCAGTGGAACAACTCGCCTCCAGAAGTTGTGAATGCTCCAACACTGGAAGTTTTTAAGAAGATGTTGGATAACCATTTGTCTGAAGTGGTGTAGGGTTTCTTGCCTGAGCAGGGGGTTGGACTAGAAGACCTCCAAGGTCCCTTCCAACTCTGTTATTCTAAATTTCTGCTATTGCAGAAACGACATTGACTTAGCTGACACCTCCTGACTTCCATGGCTGTCCTTGAGCAAAATCGAGGTTCAGCATCTGGAAATGAAGTCATAGTGCAACAGAGGACAGCGATCGAAAGAAAAAGAATGGAAAAGTCAGTATAAAACATGCTGGAGCGCCTGGAGAACAGATGAGACAAAAATCAACCAAATAAAGATAAAACAAAAATGCCATCTTAATTCTGACTCCCAGAAAGCAAGATGTTTTAAATGGCACTTCGGTTTTAAATTCCATTATCAAAACGTGATTATTTCCCCCCACTAACTCACTGGGATTTGAAAGCCCTTAAAAAGTCAAGTTATAATTTTTGGCTCTTAGTAAATGGATTTCTGCAAGGCAGGCAGCCCTTGACTTTCTACTGGTTACTTAGCAACCATTTGAAGAAGTTATTATGGACTGCCCAAAAGGTACTTGTGACTCACTTCCAAAGTTACAATGGCAGCCTCCTCTCGTGCTCACGTTTTCCCCCCAAAATTGGACTCTACTTCCAGTTATTGGCAAAAAACATCCCACAATCAGCAATGGGTTGAACTTAATGACTGTAGATTTACTTAATGACCACGGTTATTTGTTTAATGACTGCAACAAAAAAAGATCATACAATTGGGAAGGCCCCACGAAGGCCCATCACAACTTAAAAGAGTAATGCAGGCTCCATGGTGTAATTGAAGGATTTGCCATTTTTGATACTGAGATAAATGTCTCTTTAAATACAGCTAGTTAATATTAGAATAGAATAGAATAGAATAGAATAGAATAGAATAGAATAGAATAGAATAGAATAGAATAGAATAGAATAGAATAGAATAGAATAGAATAGAATAGCATTGTTGGAAGGGACCTTGGAGATCTTCTAGTCCAACCCCCTGCTTAAGCGGGAAACCCTACACCACTTCAGGCAAATGGTTATCCAACATCTTCTTAAAGACTTCCAGTGTTGGAGCATCCACAACTTCTGGAGGCAAGTAGTTCCACTGATCAATTGTTCTCACTGTCAGGAAATTTCTCCTTAGTACTAGATTGCTTCTCTCCTTCATTAGTTTCTACTCATTGCTTCTTGTCCCACCTTCAGGTGCAATATTCCAAGTGTGGCCGTACATTGCTTCTTGTCCTACCCTAGTCCTTGAGTTACGACCACAATTTAGCCTAATCAAGGAAAGAACCAACCTAGAACGAAGGAGAAATTTCCTGACTGTGAGAACAATCAATCAGTGGAACAGAAGTTGCCTCCAGAAGTTATGGGTGCTCCAACACTGGATGCTTTTTAAAAGAGAGATTTTTAAACCATTTGTCTGAAATGGGATAAGGTCTCCTGTTTGAGCAGGGGAGACAGAGACAGAGACAGAGACAGAGGCAGAGACAGAGACAGAGACAGAGAGATACAGAGAGATACAGAGAGACACAGAGAGAGTGAGAGAGACAGAGAGACAGAGAGACAGAGACACAGAGACACACACAGAGAGAGAGACAGTGAGAGAGACAGAGACACAGAGACACAAAGAGAGTGAGTGAGTGTGAGAGAGAGACAGAGACAGAGACACGAGACACACAGAGAGAGAGAGAGACAGTGAGAGAGACAGACACACAGAGAGAGACAGTGACAGAGACACAGAGTCAGACCCAGAGACAGAGAGACAGAGAGACAGAGACCCAGAGACCCAGACACACACAGACACACACACACACACACACACACACAGAGAGAGAGAGAGAGAGAGAGAGACAGACAGACAGACAGACAGAAAGACAGACAGAAAGACAGACAGAAAGAGTCAGAGGCAAAGAGAAGCAATTTATTATTGTCTTCTTCCAATGTTTTTATTTTTATTGCTGTTTTTCGTATATCCTATAGATCTGATATTTTCTGATGGTATCCCAACTCAAGAACCAATCCTGCTTATCTTTGGAAATAAATCAAGATAAGCTTGATAGTTCTACAGGCTTGTCTTTGGTCTTTCAATTATTTGATCCCAAGCTGTTTGGAGGCCTTAAAAAAAACCCCAACTCTTCTGATGTACATTTCTTTTTTCAGCCCGTCTGCTTCCTCTGAAACAGAAGTGTTATAGACAGCATGGGAATCATAGTTGAATCTATGTCCTTATTTTAATTCACTTACTTTCCCTATCAATATTTTATTCTCATCATAAATATTTGAGCCTGTAAGCTTTTCTTTAGCATTTACAGACCAGACTAGAATATGATGAATAATTTAGAAGCAGAAGTACAAGCTGGCACATAGAAATGGTTATTAAAATAATATAATTTGAGTTCCAGACAATGATCTGCATTTTCTTTACGTCTTCTTTTCTCTGGGTTTTTTAATCCTGTCCTTATGGGATCGCAACGGTTGAAATTCAAGAAAAGTACAATAGCATAAGACAAATTGTATGTCTCTGGTCCTGTAGCAGGGGTGGGTTTCAAAATTTTTTACTACCGGTTCTGTGGGTGTGGCTTGGTGGGAGTGGCATGGCTTGGTGGGCGTGGCTTGGTGGGCGTGGCAGGGGGAGGATACTATAAAATCTCCATTCCTACCCCACTCCAGGGGAAGGTTACTGCAAAATCCCCATTTCCTCCCGATCAGCTGGGAGGAACTTGGGAGGCAGAGAATAGATGAGGGCGGGGCCAGTCAGAATTTTTACTACCGGTTCTCCGAACTATTCAAAATTTCTGCTACCGGTTCTCCAGAACTAGTCAGAACCTGCTGAAACCCACCTCTGACCTGTAGTATTTAGAAATTTTATTATGGGATGCAGTGGTGGAATTCAATTTTTTTTACTACCGGTTCTGTGTGTGTGGTTTGATGGGCATGGTGTGGCTTGGTGGGTGTGGCTTGGTGGGTGTGGCAGGGGAAGGATACTGCAAAATCCCCATTCCCTCCCCACTCCTGGGGGAAGGATATTGCAAAATCTCCATTCCCACCCCACTCTGGGGCCAGCCAGAGGTGGTATTTGCCAGTTCTCTGAACTACTCAAAATTTCCGCTACCAGTTCTCCAGAACCCGTAAGACCTTGCTGAATAGCACCCCTGATGGGATGGATATCGGCTTAAGGGAGTCCTCATTTTATGACCACAACTGGGACCAGAAATCCTAAGCAAGGATTTGTTGTGATGCTCGATTTTAGGACTCTTTTTTGCCATGGTTGTTAAGTGAATCGGTGCAGTTGTTAAATGAATCATGTGGTAATTGAATGAATCCAGCTTCCCCCAATGACTTTGCTTCTCAGTGGCTGGCTGGGAAGATTGTAAATGGCAATGACTTGAACCCAGAATGCTGCCTCCCTCAGTTATAAATAAAACCTAGTTGCCAAATGCTGAATTTTGATAGTGTAAGCATGGGATGTGATCAGGTTGAAAATGCAAAGGTTGGTTATAAATCACTTTTTTCAATGCTATTGTAACTTTGAAGAGTCGCTTAATGAATGGTTATAAGTCAAAGACTAACTGTAATTTTTCTTTTTTTTTGGTAACTGTATTTTTCCTAAAACTAAAATTGACTGTGAACAGATTCAAAAGCAGGGTCCTTAATGTTCTCTGAGCTTGGCTATTTTCTTGCAGACATTTCATTACCTAGGCTATCATTACTATAGCACTGATGTTGTTACCTAGTTGGTTAGTGAAACGTCTGCAAGAAATAACTAAACTCAAAGAGGAGGCCTCGTTTCAGTCCTGAGCTACAAATCATCTTTATTACATCCCAAAGTGTGAATGAATGGATGGATGGATGGATGAATGGATGGATGAAGGATGGATGGATGGACAGATGAACAGATAGTTAGATAGATAAAACTTGTTTGATGTTTAAAAGAAATGATGATCTGTTGGGCAAAAAACCTTGGGCACAATATAGAATTAGAAAAGTGGGACAAATTGTGGGATAGAATTAACAATGGCAGTAGCTTGTAAAGAAAATTTATATAAAATGTTCCATAGATGGCACTTGGCACCAGTGAGATTGGCCAAAATGTTCCCAAATCTATCACCTAATTGTTGGAGATGTGGTTACAAATTAGGCACATACTACCATATGTGGTGGATGTGCCCCAAGATTAAAAAAAAAAAAATTGGCGTAAAATTAAAAATTGGCTGGAGGAAATTACCAAATTAAAAATGGAATTTAAACCAGAACTCTATTTATTAGGAATAATTAACCCAAAAATAGACAAATCTTTACAATATCTAATACTTCATATATTAATTGCAGCAAGGATTACTGTCGCACAGGGATGGAAACAAAATAATGTACCAGGAGAGGAAACAGTAATTCGAAAAATGTGCAGAATTGGATAAGATGACGCTGGACATTAAGGAGAGGGAAAAGTCAGAATATTATAGAGTGTGGAATAAACTATATGATTGGTTAGAAAAAAGAAATCAAAATAACAATTCGGAATGTTAATTTAACTGGGTTAAAAACAGGAAGTGTAAATTGTTGAACTGTGTCAACCGAATAATGATGGTTTTGTAAATAGATACTAATGTAAATATAAGTACACAGATGAAAGATTGAATAACAATAGAGAATACTGTATATATCCATGTCGATACAGTAAGCTGTAAAATAATATATGATGTAATGTTATGTTTGTTATGTGTTTTTAATGTATTTTTGTTTTTTGTTGTATTTTTCTTTACTTTGTTTTTAAAACTTAAAAACTCAATAAAAATTATTTTTTAAAAAAAACTTGTTTGATGTTCTCTCTCTCTCTCTCTCTCTCTCTCTTTTTTTAAAAATGACTTGGATGATGAAATTGTTGGGATACAATCAGTACACCCATTGTAATATGTGGATAAAAGAGGGTCAACTGGATTTGCCTTGTTGCTGTTTCAGGTATATGACCTTCATCCACTCTGATTATTCAGCCGGTTCAGAACGGTTCGCACGAACCGATAGTGGAAATCACAGGTGGGTCTGCCCAGCCACCCTGGCTCTATGCCATCCTATTTAGGCACATTTTTGAAGCCGGGAGCATGCGCGGAAGGCACGTGTGAGAGCAAAGCACATGCGTGGAAGACCGGTGCATGTGTGGAAGGCAGGTGCATGCGTGAACCAGGCGTACGTGCATGAAGCAAGCATGCACGTATGCGGTGAATCGGTAGTACCATAATGGGGAACCCACCGCTGCTGATTATGTATCCAATGCATCTCATCCAATCCAAATAACCAGGGATCCAATGCTGGTGGATTTCGTATGTTCCAAGATCTCTGAGTTAGAGGCACAGTTTTGCCAGCGAATGCCGAAAACGTGATGATGGTCCTATCTGCTCTTCCACTGCTTACATTTCTGTTCTCCTGAACACGATAATCTCCCAGCAGAAGGAGGTAGCGGGAATAAAACAACTCAGAGTCTCCACTGTTATGTCTGAAACACTCTTTGTCAGTTCTTTCTTCTATCATAGTTGTTCACTGACACTGATAATGAGAAAAGGGCATTTCATGAATTCTTTTTCTTCCAGATAACCTTTGCTGGACTAATAGAGTCTTCACCGCAGGCTTTCGTACGAATTTACCAGGTGCGCAGGAAAAAAAAAACATTCAAAATATCTTTATGTGGGTATCTCTCTTAATCTTTGCCCCAGCCACCTATCATGGCTCATAATTGACTCGGGCTAAACATGTTGATATTCAGTTGCCCATGTATTTGTATTTCAGTTATAAATTGATCTCCTCGAAAAATTATGCTGGTATGACTCATTATTTTCATTTTCCCAAGTGATGCATAAAAAGCAAATTGTAAAGCCAGAGCATACAATACAGTGGATAATGCTAATTGTAATTATTTCTTCTTCTTCTTCTCCTTCTCCTTCTCCTTCTCCTTCTCCTTCTCCTTCTCCTTCTCCTTCTCCTTCTCCTTCTCCTTCTCCTTCTCCTCCTCCTCCTCCTCCTTCCTCTTCCCCTTCCTCTCCTCCTCCTCTTCCTCCTTCTCCTTCTCCTTCCTCTTCAACTTCCTCTCCTCCTCTTCTTCCTCTTCCTCTTCCTCCTCTTCCTCTTCTTCCTCTACATCTTCCTCCTTCTCTTCCTCCTCTTCCTCTTCCTCCTCCTTCTTCTTCCTCCTCGTCTTCTTCCTCTTCTTCTTCCTCCTCGTCGTCTTCTTCCTCTTCTTCTTCCTCCTCCTCCCCCCTCCCCATCCCTTCTTTTTCTTTTCTTTCCTTCTCCTTTTTTTACAGCCTTGTAGGAATAACATGTTTGATCCAAATCAATAGCAAGCTTGGTCACATGAAGATGAATGCATCAGAGTTATTTGTGGAGAACACGTCTGTCATGCATACAGATGAATAATTATGTGACTGAATTGGTAATACAGGGGAACTAACAAGGGCAACAGAGATCTGAGCTTCCCTCTACCTTTTAACATCACTGGAGTGCACAAACCAACAAAGCACATTAAGCAAACCTAAAATCTCAATACCCAAAGGGGAAACATAGGAATCACGTATATCTCGCCATGTAAGGACTGTAACAGCTGGGTGGGAGACATGGTTAGAAGATTGGCAGAATGCCTCTACTAATATCAGCTGACAGTCAGAAGACATGAAGGAAATTCATTAATCTTCCCAACAAAAAGACGAATTCAGTTACAATGTCAACTGGGAAACTATTGACGTTTGTGTGTGCACCATTGAATCAGCATTGACTGCTGGCCACTGCCTAGACTAATCCCCGCAGAGGAATACAATCAAGATCATGTGAAGTTTTAATACCACTTTATAATGCCTTGGTAAGGCCACACTTGGATTACTGCATTCAGTTTTGGTCGCCGCGATGTAAAAAAGATGTTGAGACTCTAGAAAGAGTGCAGAGAAGAGCAACAAAGAGGATTAGGGGACTGGAGGCTAAAATATATGAAGAACGGTTGCAGGAACTGGGTATGTCTAGTTTAATGAAAAGAAGGAATAGGGGAGACGTGATAGCAGTCTTCCAATATCTCAGGGGTTGCCACAAAGAATCGAACTGCTGGCAGTGGGCAGACTTAACATTCTAACCACTGCTCCACCAGGAGACATGACAGCAGTCTTCCAATATCTCAGAGGCTGCCACAAAGAAGAGGGAGTCAAGCTATTCTCCAAAACAGCTGAGGGCAGGACAAGAAGCAATGGGTGGAAACTAATCAAGGAGAGAAGCAACTTAGAACTAAGGAGAAATTTCCTGACAGCGAGAACAATTCATCAGTGGAACAACTTGCCTCCAGAAGCTGTGAATGCTCCAACACTGGAAATTTTTAAGAAGATGTTGGATAACCATTTGTCTGAAGTGGTGTGGGGTTTCCTGTCTGGGCAGGGGGTTGGACTAGAAGACCTCCAGAGTCTCTTCCAACTCTGTTATTCTATTCTATTCTTCTATTTTGGCAAGATTTTCAGAAGTGGTTTGCCCTTGCCTTCTTCATTGGCCTGAGGGAGATAAACTGGCCCAATGTCTCCAGGCAGTCTACTCATTGTTCCTTTCTTTTGGGGAACAAATTCTGCTTTCATCATCTTCATTTAATGACCCCGTAATCCCCCGCGGGATGGAGTCTGGGCAACTGAATGGAGCTAGTAGAGTGTTTTAATAGCTGGTTGCCCTTCCTGTTGCCAATGTGGTGTTTCATTCAGCAGATAAATATCTCAGTGTGCCCAGAGAGAGGATCGAACTCACAGCCTCCTGATTGTGAGGCGAGAGCTCCACCTCTAGGCATACCACCCTGGAAAAAATTCTGCTTTGAACAAGGACAGAAAATAAATAACCGGGAGTCCAAATGGCAGAAAAGTTAGACTTCTGGAGACAGGTCTCCATTGATGATCTATGTTCCTGTCGGAGATATGGCACCTCCCTGGATGAAGTCAGCACGCAAAATGATAATGTTGCCATTCTAGATCTTCCGGGATTTGTGGCAAGCCAAGGTCTTAGCCATATCTCCCACGACTTGATGGGAATCAAAGCATAAATAACATCCTTTGCTATGCGTGTCACCCGTTTCAAATCACAGTGAGGACACTGGAGAAACAAAATGGATTTTCCTTGCGTCGCGCTTTAATCACCATAAACCACACTTGGATCCTTCTCGGTAAACATCTCCGGCTGTGAACCGTCAGACGATATTCATCTTTTGAAGGTTGTTCCTCTGAAAAACGATGCCCACCAAAAGAAGACACCGGGTACATTTCATGAATTTCCTGAATCTGCAAGTGGTGCTCTGTATGCTAAATAATCCCAACGGGATAGGTGTGAATGCAGATTCAAGTGCACGCTACACCTGAAATGTGTTTTTGGAAAAGACGGCCAAATGTGTTATTTCACCTCGGTGCTGATCTGAACTGTGAGAATCCAAAGAAGCAAATTGTTCCAGGAGAATTCAGAATAACAGAAGAGCAGAGCCGGAAGGGACCTTGAAGGTCTTCTAGTCTAACCTCCTGCTTGTTCTGCCCCAGCTACAGATCCCAAAGAACACAGCACACACAAACTCTGAACCAAACTTAGTTTACTCAAAAACGCAGTTTTAGCAAATGCCGGCTGTTAATAAAGCGTTCTTAACAGCCTGCCAGAATTCCATAAATAAGATATTCAGAGTCTTATTGGAGTTGGCAGAAAGCCCAGAAACAAAGTTTGCAGAGACATCCCAACGTGATGGTTAGCAAACTAAAGTTGTTTCCTGCGGCTTGTTGCAAGTGGTGTTCTTTCTTAAATAGGCTAAGGGAGTGGCCAATTAGCCCCAAGCCTTACTCTCGAGGATATCTCCTCCTGAGGAACCACTCCTGCCTTTTGGCAGTTCTGTGCACCCGTGCATTGAGAAGAGGCTCCTCCTCTTCGTCCTCTTCACTTAAAGGAGCCTCTGGAGGTTCTGAAGGCCCTGGCTGAATCCCTGCCTCTGGCCCCACCTCTTCTTCAGCCTCCTCACTGTCCGACTCAAGCGCCAGCTGCACAGGCTGCTGGTGCAGCACCACATCAGCCTCCTCATCGTCGGGATCAGCAACAATCTGCACAGGCCGCTGGTGGGCCACAACACTGCTCAAGCTGGCAACCTTATACCATTTCAGACAAATGGTTGTCCAATCTTCTCTTTAAAGTGAGGAAAATTCTCAAGGACAACTCTCACCCTGGTCATCACTTCTTTACCCTTTACCCTCCTACCATTGGGAAGGAGATATAGAAGTATAGCCAGCCGTACAAACAAGCTGAAGAACAGTTTTTATCCGTGGGCTGTCAGACTCCTGAATGAAAAATAACATCATAACTACGTAGTATGATGGACTGTAGGGCGGGCGCAATGTGTAACATGTTCACACTGGTGCAATAGGACTGGGTGTTTTGTTAATATGATTTATTGGGGTAGGGATTTTCTGTCTTCACTGTGAGTTGTATTGTGTTGGGGGGGGCGTGCACCGAGGGAGCTCAACCAATCTCATTGCACGTATGTTGTGCACTGACAATAAAGATCTGAATTTGAATTTAAAACTTCCAGTGTTGGAGCACCCACAACTTCTGGAGGCAAGATGAATTGTTCTCAGTCAGGACATTTCTCCTTAGTTCTAGGTTGCTTCTCTCCTTGATTAGTTTCCACCCGTTGCTTCTTCTCCTGCCTTCAGGTTCTTTGGTTGACCCACTCTTCCTCGGGACAGCACCTGAAATATGGGAACACTGCTATCATGACACCCGTGGTCCTTCTTTTCATTAAACTAGATATACCCAATTCCAGCAACCATTTTTTAAAAATGTTTTAACCTCCAATCCCCTAATCATTTTTGTTGCTCTTCTCTGCACTCCTTCTAGAGCAGGGGTGTCAAAGTCAATTTCATTGATGGTCGCATCAGGGTTGTGTTTGACTTTGTGGGGGGGGGCAGGGGAGGCCTGGCCAGCTCGATGTCACTTGTGTTGGGGGCACCTGTAGTGGCCCGAGCGCTCTGCCAGTAAAAACAGGCTCCTGAGCTCTGTTTTCAGCTGCAACGGCTTCCTGCAACCCTCTGCCGGTGAAAACGGAAGCCTTGATGGCGCAGCAGACTAAAGTGCTGTTAAGTAACACCAGCTGCCTGCAATTACTGCGAGTTCGAATCTCACCAGGCTCAAGGTTGACTCAGCCTTCCATCCTTTCTAAGGTGGGTAAAATGAGGACCCAGATTGTGGGGGCAATAAGCTGACTTTGTATAAATATACAAAAGTATGAAGGCTATTGCTTAACGCATTGTAAGCCGCCCTGAGTCTCCGGAGAAGGGTGGCATATAAATCAAACGAACAAATGAATGAATGAATGAATGAATAATAAACAACCAACCAACCAACCAAACAAACAAACAAACAAACGGAGCATGGGAGCGTCACCCGCTGGCCTCCTGAGCTCCTTTTTCACCAGCAGTGGCACCACAGGCTGGTCCTTTGTTGTTTCCAGGACAGCCCCATGAGCAGGATCCAGTGGTGAAATCCAATTTTTTTTTACTACCAGTCTGTGGGTGTGGCTTGGTGGGCGTGGCTTGGTGGGCATGGCAGGGGAAAGATATTGCAAAATCTCCATTCCCACCGCTCTCTGGGGCCGGCCAGAGGTGGTAATTGCCATTTCTCCAAACTGCTCAAAATTTCCGTTACCGGTTCTCCAGAACCTGTCAGAACTTGCTGGATTTCACCCCTGGCCAGATCTAAACATCCTGCAGGCCAGATTATGGCCCATGGGCTTTGAGTTTAACACCCCTGTTCTAGAGTCTCAACGACTTTTTTACATCCTGGCGACCAAAACTGGATGCCGTATTCCAAGTGTGGCCTTACCAAGGCATTATAAAGTGGTATTAACTCTCCACGCGATCTTGATTCTATCCCTCTGTTGATGCCGCCTAGGACTGCAAGACAACACATTCTTGGGTGCAGCTCTAGGGAGCGTGAAAGAATAGCAATAAAACCTGAGTGCACGGTATGAAGTTCTGAACCATAAAAAAGAAAACACAATAATAGAATAGAAACCTTTCTAGCAAATCCCTTGCTATTTTCCCCAATGCCATTAAAGGAAACACTTGGAAGCTAGATAGTCCCATTCGTGGGGGGAATTACCTGACTGCATAGGCTGGTGTTAAACAAAAAAACAAACAAAAAAAGAGAGCAAGAATGGAAGAGATAGATATTCCTTCAGTTCACACTGCAATATCACTTCACTGATTTTCATCCCCTTTTGATGAATTAAAAAACCGATTCCAGGCCAAAACACCGTTTTTTTGGAACACGTTGAGGCCATTTGCAATTCATAGCAAATGTGTACTTTCGCACACATTTACATATAAATATAATAGTGGGGATATTCTGCACAGACAGGTAAATTTATAAGAGGTGCTTGTCTGTTAAAATGGGAATACAAATAAAGGCCTGTTAAGACAAAGGCACAAGGGAATGGAGTTTGTTTTTTTTTTTTTAAAAAAAGTGGAACACTGAGGAGGAATTGGATAAAATAAACTTTTAGTATTTCAGAAAAGAATAACCGGAACAAAAATCTATAGGATAGAGATAGCCATTCTTAAAAGAATAACGGAGTAGCAGTGTTGCAAGGGACTTTGGAGATCTTCTAGTCCAATCCAGTAGTGGGTTTCAATTTTGGCTGCCACTGGTTTGCTCGTGGGTGCATGCAACACTTCTGCGTCTGAACAGAGATGTCCGGGTGGGTGGGTGGAGCCTCCCGCCACCACCTCTACCAGTTCGCCTGATCTGCGGCGAACCGATAGCAACCCACCACTGGTCCAATCCACTGCTCAAGTAGGAAATCCTATACCAGTGATGGCTAACCTTTTTGCTGTTGCATGCCAAAAGTGGGGGGAGCGTGGGGGGCATGCGCGTGCGTGCCCACACACCGGCACCCGACCCCCCTGTGCTTGCGCACGCAACCCCCACGCTCCCCGTGCATGCGTGCACGACCCTCCCAGCGCTCCATTTTGGGCCTAGCAGGTCTACCTGAAGCCTCCAGAGGCCGAAAAGAGTCTGTTTCTCAGACTTCCGGTGGGCCCAGTAGGTTCGTTTTTCGCTCTCCCCAGGCTCCAGAGGCTTCCCTGAAGCCTGGGGAGGGCGAAAACGGCCTCCCCCACCTCCCTGGAGGCCCTCCAGAGGCCAGAAACACCATTCCAGAGCCTCCGCATGAGCCCTGTACTTACCTGACATCCAAAACAGGCCGCGTGGAGACTCCTGGGATGGGCAGGGTTGCATGGGAGGGATCAGCCAAAAATCATGGAGCTGAGCTAGGGCAATGGCTCGCATGCCTGCAGATATGGCTCCACGTGCCACCTGTGGCACGTGTGCCATAGGTTCGCCATCACGGTCCTATACCATGAACAGTGCAGAGAAAAGCAACCAAGACAATTAGGGTACTGGAGGCTAAAACATATGAAGAACGGTTGCAGGAACTGGGTATGTCTAGTTTAATGAAAAGAAGGACTAGGGGAGACATGATAGCAGTCTTCCAATATCTCAGGACTGCCACAAAGAAGAGGGAGTCAAGCTATTCCTCAAAGCACCTGAGGATAAGAAGCAATGGATGGAAACTAATCAAGGAGAGAAGCAACCTAGAACTAAGGAGAAACTTCCTGTCAGTGAGAACAATTAATCAGTGGAACAACTTGCCTCCAGAAGTTGTGAATGCTCCAACACTGGAAGTTTTTAAGAAGATGTTGGATAACCATTTGTCTGAAGTGGTGTTGAGTTTCCAGCCTAAGCAAGGGATTGGACTAGAAGACCTCCAAGGTCCCTTCCACCTCTGTTATTCTATTCTATTTGAGACAAATGGATCTCCAAATTCTTATAAACCTCCAGTGTTGGAGCATTCACAACTTCTGGAGGCAAGTTGTTCCACTGATTAATTGTTCTAACTGTCAGGAAATTTCTCCTTAGTTCTAGATTGCTTCTCTCCTTGGTTAGTTCCCATCCGTTGCTTCTTCTCCTGCCTTCAGGTGCTTTGAAGAATAGGTTGATCCTGTCTTCTTTGTGGCAGCCCCTCAAATATTGGAACACTGCTATCATGTCACCCCTAGTTCTTCTTTTCATACCCAATTCCTGCAATTGTCCTTCATATGTTTACCCGGATGACCAATCTAAAACATTAAGACGTATAAAATAAAAAGAAATTATATAGTAGGGGTGAAATCCAGCAGGTTCGGACAGGTTCTGATGAACCGGTAGCGGAAATTTTGAGCAGTTTAGAGAACCAGCAAATACCACCTCTGGATGGCCCCAGAGTGGGGTGGGAATGGAGATTTTGCAATATCCTTCCCCCAGGAGTGGGGAGGGAATGGGGATTTTGCAGTATCCTTCCCTTGCCCTGCCCATCAAGCCACGCCCACAGAACCGGTAGTAAAAAAAAATGGATTTCACCACCGCTATATAGCCTCTACATTTTATTAGTGAAAATAATACATCCTCAATTTATGATATGATTTAAGTTTATACATGGATTAGAAAAATTGGGAAGCTTACGGGAGCAAGCTAAAGTCCTATTTCCCATATTTGGTATCTAAGATTAGTTAGACTTCTTCATTTTTCCATAACTTTTTTGTGAAAAATAAGGAATTTTTGTCAGCAAACATCTAAGCAGGTTACATATGTAATTTTGCCTCTTCTCACTAAAAAAAAACAAACTCTTGCTTCAAACTGTTAAGAGACAGCTATTTTAATAACAGGACTTCAACAGCAATATTTTGAAAGGAAAGTTCATTTTTGGTGCAGGCTGACATTTCAAAACAGAAAGAAACAGATTGTGTACTTCTACAACCCTTCTCTATAGCTTAATGCTTCCGGTGAATAGTTTTTGTGTTTTCTTTTTTCTTCTGGAAAATCTTTTCACGCTGGAGTGAAGGAGCTGCGTGGAAATGACCCGTGAGGTGTGACAAGGAACAAAATGGTCCCAAATGAATGTATTATATGCTATGAAATGGTAGATAGTTTTGTGTACAAAAGTCCACACTGCCGAGTTTCTGCTTATTGAATCTAGCAGCTGTGGATAAACCAGTCCTAAATTCATCTGAGTTTCTTCTGAAACTTGAGGACAATCTTTTCTTTCTTTCTTTCTTCCTTCCTTCCTTCCTTCCTTCCTTCCTTCCTTCCTTCCTTCCTTCCTTCCTATTATGTCTCTTCCTTCCTTCCTTCCTTCCTTCCTTCCTTCCTTCCTTCCTTCCTTCCTTCCTTCCTTCCTTCCTATTATGTCTCTCTCTCTCTTTCTTTTCTTTATTTCTTTCTTTCCTTCCTTCTTTTCTCTCTCTCTCTTTCTCTCTCTCTCTTTTCTCTTTCTCTCTTTCTTTCCTTCCTTCTTTCCTTCCTTCTTTCTTTTCTCTTTGTCTTTCTGTCTCTCTTTTTCTCTCTCTCTCTTTCTTTTCTCTCTCTCTCTCTTTCTCTTTTCTCTATTTCTCTCTCTTTTTTCTTTCTTTCTTTCCTTCCTTCCTTCCTTCCTTCTTTTTTTCTTTTCTCTTTGTCTTTCTGTCTCTCTTTCTTTTTCTGCTCTCTTTTCTCTCTCTCTTTCTTTCCTTCCTTCCTTCCTTCCTTCCTTCTTTCTTTCTTTCTTTCTTTCTTTCTTTCTTTCTTTCTTTCTTTCTCTTTTCTCTATTTCTCTCTCTTTCTTTTCTTTATTTCTTTCTTTTCCTCCCTTCCTTCTTTTCTCTCTCTTTCTTTTCTCTCTCTTTTCTCTTTCTCTCTCTTTCTTTCCTTCCTTCCTTTCTTTCTTCTTTCTTTCTTTTCTCTTTGTCTTTCTGTCTCTCTTTCTCTCTCTCTCTCTTTTTCTTTCCTTCTTTCTTTCTTTTCTCTCTTTGTCTTTCTCTTTTTTTTCTTCCTTCCTTCCTTCTTTCCTTTCTCTCTCTCTCTTTCCTTTCTTCCTTCCTTCTTTCTTTTCTCTCTCTCTCTCTTTTCTTTCTTTCTTTCATTCTCTCTCTTCTTCTTCTTCTTCCTCCTCCTCCTCCTCTTCCTTCTCTTCCTCTTCCTCTTCCTCTTCCCCTCCTCCTCTTCCTCCTCACTGAACTGAAGAAGCTTCTTGGATGAGAACAAAGTGTCCACTTGCCTCTTGAAAAAACACCTTTGGGATAATCAGTCAATCAATCAGATAATCAGTCAATCAATCAATGAATCAGAATCAATCTCCTTTTTTTTTTTTTACTTCTCTTCCTGCAACTCAAACACAGGTGAGAATCTGCACCAATGCAAAAGATTCTGTTCTTAAAGGCCAGGATACCAACCAAACAAATTCGAGTGCAGGACTAAAAGCTTCATTGGCATCACTTGGCAGCCAAGTGGCAAAATAAAGCTACGGGGAAATCTGATGCTTTCCGCCCAACACAAAGGACCCCCCCCCCCATTTTGAATCCCATTATTCAAGGAAGCTTTTCAAGGAGAAATGGGGTTGGGGGGAGAGGAGGAGGAGGAGGAGGAGGAGAAGAAGCATCCTGTTGATGACTAAGGAATATCCCAAACGATGAGCAGGACAAAGGTAACCATTTATCCCAACATTTTGGTTCAGCGCTGATTAATTTTCCCGAGCATCTGCTTTCAACGTTTAATTAAGCCACCCGGAGAGCCCATCTGTTTTGGCCTGATAGGAAGTTATGATCATGGAAAGGGGAATTTTTAAAAGGCTGCATACCTCATTTAACAATCGTGTTATAAAATTAGTGCTCTGATCAGGAAAAAGAGAGAGGGAGAGAAAGAAAGAGGGAGAGAGAGAGAGACACAGAGAGAGAGACAGAGAAGGAAGAGGATTTGCTAGCTCTGTTAACAACATTAATCAATTAATTAGCTCGGCATGTCAGCCGCTAAGGTTTCACTGACACTGTTTTAGGATACAAAGGGAAATTGCACTTTCCAGCGGTAATTATAGTCTCTGTACAAAAAGAAAAGAAAAAAATAAGAGAGAGAGAGAGAGAGAGAGAGAGAGAGAGAGAGAGAGAGAGAGAGGAGGAAATATTTCATTTAAAGAAGCTGGCACAAGGATCGTTTTTACCATTACAGGTAGTCCTCGACTTTCAATAGTTCAAATGTCTTGCCTAACAACATAAATTTAGGGCTCCGTGGTGGTCATATATCAATGGCCACCTATTACTTGAATTACCTGTATTTTTACTGGGAAGTATTCTCAGTAAATTCATAATGATGGTGGTGCTATCCATTCAGTCGCGTCCGACTCTTGGTGATTCTGTGGGCCACGTCTCTCCACATCTTCTCACCCTGCACTGCTTTCTTTTTTTTGGGAGTTTTTCTGCGCTCTGGCTGATGTCAGATTTGATGGTGTACGGCAGGGGTGTCAAACTCAAGGCCCGGGGGCTGGATCTGGCCTGTGGGGTGCTTAGATCTGGCCCATGGGGCCACCCTAGAAACAGCAAAGGACCGGCCTGCAGTGCTGCTGACAGCAAAAATGGAGCTCAGGGTTACAGTTAAGGTTAGGGTTAGGATTAGAGGCTAGGGTTAGGGTTAGAAGCTAGGGTTACAGTTAGGGTTAGGGGTTAGGGTTAGGGTTAGGGTTAGGGGCTTGGTTTACAGTTAGGGTTAGGGTTACGGTTAAGGTTAGGGTTAGGGTTAGAAGCTAGGGTTACAATTAGGATTAGGGTTAGGGCTAGGGCTAGGGCTAGGGTTAGGGTTAGAGGCTAGGTTCATGGTTAGGGTTAGGGTTAGAGGCTAGGGTTACAGTTATGGTTAGGGTTAGGGTTAGAAGCTAGGGTTAGGGTTAGGGGTTAGGGGTTAGGGTTAGGGTTAGGGTTAGAGGCTAGGTTCATGGTTAGGGTTAGGGTTAGGGTTAGAGGCTAGGGTTACGGTTAAGGTTAGGGTTAGGGTTAGAAGCTAGGGTTACAGTTAGGATTAGGGTTAGGGCTAGGGCTAGGGTTAGGGTTAGGGTTAGAAGCTAGGTTTAGGGTTAGGTTTAGAGGCTAGGGTTACGGTTAGGGTTAGGATTAGAGTTAGGCTCTGTTTTTGGCTGAGACGGCTTCCTGCTACCCTCTGCCAGAAAAAATGAAGCTCAGGGAGGCCTGATCTCCGTTTTCACTGGCAGAGGATGGAAGGAGGCCATCGTAGCTGAAAATGTAGCTCTGGAGCCCTTTTTCGCTGGCAGAGTGCTTGGGCCAGCACAGACGCCCCTGCCATGAGTGACTTCAAGCTGGCCGTGCCCACCCGGGCCACACCCACCTGTCCCCCCTCCCCCCGTGGTCAAACACAACCCTGATGTGGCCCTCAATGAAATCAAGTTTGACACCCCTGGTGTATGATACCAATTGCCATTAGCGAAACTTGGTGGGATGAAACTCTAGAAAGTTAGCACCCACCCCTCTCCTAGAAGAATGAAATATTTTGAGAAATATTTTTTAAAAAGGTAGGATAAAATATTTCCCCTAAAAGAGAAATAAAAATCTTTAGGGAGACAGAAACTCAGAGCCTCAGCTCCCTGCCCCCAAGCAGACACTAAGCTGAGGCCAGCTTTTAGAAATGGAGATATGGTAATCCATTACTCCCTGTAGCAAGGTCTGAAGAAAGGTAGGGTTAGCCCTCAGCCACAATAGGAATTGCCAAACAAGTCCCTTCATTGCATCAGCCAAACTTCAACCAAGCTTAGCTCAGACAAACTCCTTGGATTTATACATGGCACTATGGGAGTCTGACAACAGCCACTAGAATACATGTTCTTGCACAGGAACAGGAAGCTCAAGTGCAAAGCCCAAGAGAAGGTATAAATACCCGCCACTCTCAACTCCATGTGGTCAGCTGCCCAAAACCCATGTACTTGGTGGTTCTGTCCATCATTAAGCCATCTTTCCAATTAGCCTCCATGTTTCCAGTGTCTTTCTCCCAGCTTGGAATGGAATCGGATGGATATTTCTCCCAACAAAATTCACGACTAGAATGTATGGATGGCAGGAAACCAAATTTAATAAGAGAGGAGCTGGCATTGCATCATATGTAAGAGATCTCTACCTATCTACAGAAATGCACAATTATTTGACCTTGACTAAACCTGGCTCCTGCTTAGGATTTTTATTACAATGCTTGGGAAATTTAATCTGTGCATATTCAGGCATGAATTAAAATAATCTCCATCTCTCAAATGTATGCAAAGAAGGTCAGCTACTGAAGTTTCTATTTCCCAGGTGTTTTGACATTGTTCTTACCTTCTCTTTTTTAAAAATGAATGGGGTTTAAAAATATTTTTAAGTATGAATTTTTGATTTTATTTTTTAAAACAATTGCAAATTAATGTCCAGGTGGAACAATGTTAACTGTTGCGATATTACAGATTAGGAGAGAAGAACATCATGCATGCAAATCCAGGGACAAATGCCGAAATTTATGGATAAAAGATGGGGAAAAAAGAGAATGTTTGTAGGTAGAAAATGAACTCCAGAGATTTGGAATAACAAAATCCCTTTTTGTCATGGTATCCTTCGCATTCTGGCTTTGCAACGCTTGAGTATGTGTACAGGAAGAGTTCCCCTTTTCCCCTTTTGTTTTCTCTCCCAAAACACTGACACAGAAACCTATATTTAAGAAAGATGAATTTTGCAGTGTAAGAACTGGCATTTTGTTCTGTAAATTTCCATACATATTGATGGAGGTGCTATCGATCAATTTTTTTCCCCCACTGCCTGGCTGAATGGAGTAGGTTAGAGGCTAAATTCTATTGCACAAACTGGAGCATATGGCAAAAACAAAGAAACTTCTACTTTGGTCTAGCACGGGAGCCAAGGAGGGAGAGAGGAAAGAAGGAAAGAAAGAAAGAAGGAAGGAAAGAAAGAAAGAAAGAAAGAAAGAAAGAAGAAAGAAGGAGGGAAGGAAGAGGAAGAGGAAGAGGAAGAGGAGGGATGGATGGATGGAGGGAAGAATAATAAGGAAGAAGAAGAAGGGAAGGGAAGGGACAGAGAGAGGATGGAAGGAAAGAAAGAAAGAGAGAGAGAGAAAGAGAAAGAAATAAAGAGAAGGAAGAGGAAGTGGATGGATGGATGGATGGATGGATGGATGGAGGAATAATAAGGAAGAGAAAGTGAAGTGAAGTGAAG
>WNWU01000061.1:3253598-3265132 GCA_012654045.1 Ptyas mucosa | reverse complement strand
ACCTACCTTAGAAAGGATGGAAGGCTGAGTCAACCTTGAGCCTTGGTGAGATTCGAACCTGCAATAATTGCAGGCAGCTGATGTTAATAACAGGGCTTTAGACCACTGTACTATCCAAGGCTCGCTCCCCATCTATTCTCTGCCTTCCAAGTCCCAGCTGATCGGGAAGAACTGGGGATTTTGCAATAACCTTCCCCTGGAATGAGGTGGGAATGGAGATTTTACGGTATCCTTCCCACCAAGCCATGCCACGCCCACCAAGCCACACCCACAGAACTGGTAGTAAAAAATTTTGAAACCCACCACTGATTAATAGTAATGCAGACCTAGTGAATAGTTTGACAGTGTTGAGGGAGTTATTTGTTTAGCAGAGTGATGGCGTTCGGGGAAAAACTGTTCTTGTGTCTAGTTCTAGTGCTCTATAGCGTCGTTTTGAGGATAGGATTTGAAACAGTTTATGTCCAGGATGCGAGGGGTCTGTAGATATTTTCACAGTCCTCTTTTTGACTCGTGCAGTATACAGGTCCTCCATGGAAGGCAGGTTGGTAGCCATTGTTTTTTCTGCAGTTCTAATGATCCTCTGAAGTCTGTGTCTGTCTTGTTGGGTTGCAGAACCAAACCAGACAGTTATAGAGGTGCAGATGACAGACTTGTGAATGAGAATACAAAATTGCTTTAAACTTCTCCAAGATGGCATCATTTAAGTTCAACTGCACGCTATCCATTGCCCGTCAATTAACCTGAGGCAGGCATTCCAAGAGTGAGACCTTTGTAAGGTATTAAAGCCCCCAAAAGGCCAATCTAAATGGTGGAAACTATTCTGCTTAAAAACATTGCGATGTACAAACACACAACCAATTTTGGGATAAGTTGCTTCTGCCCATAAATCTAGATCCCGGGTTGGTGTTTTTTGGGTTTTTTTTTTTTAATGAAAAAAGCATTCTTTGTAACCGTTATTATTTTGCAAGAACAGAAAGATTTATTAGACCCTTTTCAAATAGGCTATTACAAAGT
The DNA here is from genome assembly GCA_012654045.1 of Ptyas mucosa. Classification (NCBI taxonomy): domain Eukaryota; kingdom Metazoa; phylum Chordata; class Lepidosauria; order Squamata; family Colubridae; genus Ptyas; species Ptyas mucosa. The sequence goes on along the minus strand of WNWU01000061.1, from coordinate 3,264,118 downwards.
TCAGAGTAGTTTCACATCAATTTTGCTCCAGACATAGATGGAAAATGTTAACGGTGATGGGGAGATGTCTACTTCATAAACTTACCAGCTATTCATTTTTGCATGATCTGAGTTCTGCTCTGAGCTCCTGGGTGATTTATGGCATTACTGCCACCAGTTCAGCAGGGAAGGGTTAAGCAGCCAACCGGCTATAGATTTTGGGTGGAAAAATCAAACTTTAAGCAACTAACCAGGAACAAGATTTTCCATCTTACTTCCAGGTGAGCTTTTTAAAAGATAGATGTGGTGGAATGTAGCCCAGAGTCACAGGAGGAAAGGGGTCTTCCCCAAGGAGTAAAGAGATAACACAGCATGGCATCTTTGATATACAGAAAGGGGGTGAAGATAGACCCACTCCAGTAGTTCATGTTGTTGTTGTTAGTTGCGAAGTCGTGTCTAACCCATTGTGACCCCATGGACAATGTTCCTCCAGGCCTTCCTGTCCTCTACAATCCTCTGGAGACAATTTAAGCTCATGCCGACTGCTTCAGTGACTCCATCCAGCCACCTCATTCTCTGTCGTCCCGTTCTTCTTTGGCCCTCCATCGTTCCCAGCTTTAGGCTCTTCTCCAGGGAGTCCTTCCTTCTCATTAGGTGGCCAAAATATTTGAGTTTCATCTTCAGGATCTGGCCTTCTAAAGAGCAGTCAGGGTTGATCTCCTCTAGGACTGACTGGTTGGATCACCTTGCAGTCCAAGGGACTCGCAGGAGTCTTCTCCAGCACCAGAGTTCAAAGGCCTCAGTTCTTTGGCGCTCAGCCTTCCTTATGGTCCAACTTTCACAGTCATGCATTGCAACTGGGAAAACCATCGCCTTGACAATACGCAATTTTGTTGGCAGCGTGATGCCTCTGCTTTTTAGTAAGCTATCTAGATTTGCCATAGTTTTCCTCATAGGATATATCTAATAGTTATGCAGATTGTACTTTAGTATGGCAAGATTCCTGTCTATAGAGGATCAACAATAAAGAAGCTACTCTGAAGTAACTTCTTGTGTTTTTCGTGGTTATTTAGTGTGGGTCCTTAGAGCTCTCTGAACTTGGTTGTTTTCTTGCAGACATTTCATTGCCTAACAAGATAATATAATCAGGAATGGATGGACAGATGGACAGATAGATAGATAGATAGATAGATAGATAGATAGATAGATAGAGATAGACAGATAGATAGATAGATAGATAGATAGATAGATAGATAGATGATAGATGAGATAGATATGTAGGTAGCAATAGAGATAGAGAGAGGGAGAGAGAGAGGAAGAGAGAGAGGGAGAGAAAGATGATATAGATAGATATAGATATAGATCAATCGATAGATAGATAGATAGTTAGATAGATGAGAGAGAGAGAGAGAGAGGGAGAGAGATGATATTGTGAGATTCTAATACTCTCTGAGCTTGGTTGTGATCTTGAAGACGTTTCATTACCCTACAAGATAACATCATCAGCACTAGAAGGAAATGGGGGTTGCCCTCTGTTTATATACAAGTGGTTTGCCTTGTTGAAGTTGGTGGGACTATTCTTTGTGATTCCATGATTAGACTGTTTATTGCTTGATTTTTTTTTGTCTGAACTGGAAGTTCCTTGACTGTTTTTTTACTGGGAGGTTGGTTTCTTAGGCCTGTCAGGATATAATAATCAAAACTCAAGCTACTTCCCCACTCTTCTACTGTTCCTGTCTTCAAGGAAGAATTATTGTCTTCCAAACGTATCAGTTACACTACCGTCAACATTTTGATACAGTGAATGGAGGTCTGAGGACTTCAAAACTGTCCCACGTTCCTTTTAAGTTTCTCTTTCGCTAAGACGCTGCCCCTTCCCCAAAATTTGTTTTCCTCACTTCTGTTTTTTCCCTTCTTGTTTTCCCCCTACAGGTGATGTTTTCTGAAAAGCCCCGCAACAAATCTAGGAGGTCACAATCCCTCAGGGCTGGGCTTAAAATTTTTTAGCAAGGGCTTCTCTGCCTGGTTGCTGGGTGGGCGTGGCCATGGTGGGTGTGGCCTAGTCAGCCTCCTGCACCACGGCAGGGGGGTGTTTTTACCCTCCCCAGGCTCCAGAGGCTTTTCTCGAGCCTCCGGCAGTACAAAAACAGCGTCCCCAGGCCTCGGAGGCCCTCCGAAGGCCTTCCTGAACTTCTGGTAGGCCCATTTTTTGCCTTCCTGAGCCTCCGCACACACCCTGCACTTACCTGCACCCAAAATGGGCTGCATGAGGACTCCTGGGAGGGGCGGGATGGGGTGGGCGGGGCCAGCCAGGAGTGGGATTTGGGGGTTCTCCAAACTGCAGAATCTTAGCTAGAGGTTCTCCTGAACCCCTGCAAAGCCCCAGCAGCCCACCCGCGCACCCCCTATTCACCTTGTCCGTGAACAACAACACACCTTTAATTCAACAACACAACAGACTCAGTTAAATTACAGATAAAAAGGAAACATTTCACCTTCTTAGCGTATGATTAAATGATGCCAATGTATCCAGCTCAGTCATGCTGTCCCTAGAGGTGACTTTTTCACGGCGTCTCTTTGTCACCGAGTAGCAGAATTTGAGAAACTGATTGATAACTTTGGGATCTTCCGACTTCTATAAAGTGATTTATATACCATGTCTCTGGACATTTTTTAAGGAAATGTCTGAAGCGGTGACTCAGGTCAGAATAAAATACACAGCATTAAAAAATATGTCCCTAAAGATTCAATTTAAAGCATGGCCTCGGGGATACAGGCAGTCCTCGACATACGACCACCATTGAGCCCCCATTGTTCACTGCTAAGCAAGACGATTGTTAAATGAAGTGGCTCCCTTTTATCACCTTTCTTGCCAAAGTTGTTAAGTGAGGGAGAGGAAGAGGGAGAGGGAGAGGGAGAGGGAGAGGGAGAGGGAGAGGGAGAGGGAGAGGGAGAGGGAGGGAGGGAGAGAGAGAAACTGGCTTTCATGTCTAAGGCGGGATTAGAACTCACTGTCTCCTGGTGATTGGCCCAAAATCAGCCAAACAGCTTTCATGCCTAAGGCGAGACTAGAACTCCCTGTCCTCCTGGTGATTGGCCCAAAGTCACCCAGCTGGCTTCCATGCCTAAGGTGGAACTAGAACTCACCGTCTCCTGGTTCCTTGGCCAGCACCTTAACCACTAGACAAAGAACAGTAGTAACCCAAGTGAATGGCACGTCTTCATCCCCCATAAGTGGCTGAGATGAAATTTGCCACTTGATTATCTTGACTTATGGTCAAGATGCGGTAGATGGTCCTAAATGCCACCGAATTCGTGTGTAAGCTTCTTTAGAGCAGGCAAACTCACCTCCAAAACCATATGGCATCCACTTTTCTTTTTCATACACCTCTCTAGTAAACACTGAAAGAGAGAGAAGCACAGAAGCGCAGTGAATAAAAGGCGAAAGTAGAGAAAAAATATAATCAGGTGTCAAGTTCAGCCTTGTCTCCCAAATGGTTTTCCTTTTTAACGCACTCCAGCAACTGTAACACCATCCGTGGTGGCGAATGAGGGGAGTTGAGGACCATTGAACACTCTTAATTTCCCCAATGCTTTCAAATTATGGTAGCATCTGTTCTAAATAACTTTCCACATATCAGGAGTGGAAAGCAGGTAATTAGCTACCCCTGTTCCTTCCAGGCAGAGTAGTGCCTCTTCATTTAAATCTTTGTTATGGATGGACAGTCTGGATCCCATGGTAGATTCAGCAGATTTGCAGACAAAATGAAGAGGCGGAAAAGGAAGATGGATCAGAAAATAAGAGAGTTGGAAGGGACCTTGGAGGTCTTCTAATCCAATCAGTGATCGGTCTCATTTGAGACAATGATGAATCTGCATGCAGATGGGAGGTTGAACAACGAGCCTCGTGGTGCGACCGGAACAATCTGGAACTGAACACACTCAAAACCATAGAAATGGTGGTGGTACTTTAGGAGAAACCCTCCCATACTACCACCTCTTACAATACTAGACAACACAGTATCAACAGTAGAGACCTTCAGATTTCTAGGTTCTACCATATCTCACGACCTAAAATGGACACCCAACATCAAAAACCTCATCAAAAAAGCACAACAAAGAATGTTCTTTCTGCGCCACCTCAGAAAGCTCAAACTGCCCAAAGAGCTGCTGATCCAGTTCTACAGAGGAATGATGGAGTCTGTCATCTGCACCTCCATAACTGCCTGGTTTGGCTCTGCAACCCAACAAGACAGACGCAGACTTCAGAGGAGAATTAGAACTGCAGAAAAAACAATGGCTACCAACCTGCCTTCCATTGAGGACCTGTAAACTGCACGAGTCAAAAAGAGGCCTGTGAAAATATCTACAGACCCCTCACATCCTGGACATAAACTGTTTCAACTCCTACCCTCAAAATGATGCTATAGAGCACTGCACACCAGAACAACTAGACACCAGAACAGTTTTTCCAGAACGCCATCACTCTGCTAAACAAATAATTCCCTCAACACTGTCAAACTATTCACTAAGTCTGCATTACTATTAATCTTCTCATTGTTCCCATCACCCATCGCCTCCCAGTTATGACTCTATGACTGTAACCTTGTTGCCGGTATCCTTAAGATTTATATTGACTGTTTCCCTATGACTATCATAAATGTTATACCTTATGGTTCTTTTCTTTTATGTACTCTGAGAGAGTATGCACCAAGACAAATACCTTGTGTGTCCAATCACACTTGGCCAATAAAGAATTCTATTCTATTCTATCCCCTGCTCAAAAATTTCAGATAAATACTATATCATTTCATACAAATGGTTGTCCAATCTCTTCTTGAAGACCTCCAGCGATGGACCACACAGAACTTCTGAAGGCAAGCCATTCGACTGATTAATTGTTCTCACTGTTGGGAAATTTCTCCTTAGTTCTGGGTTGGGTCATCTCTACTTGACGAGTTTCCATCCATTGCTTCTTGTCCTCCCTTCAGGGGCATGCTCATGAAAAAGCCTAGCTCATACTGTCCATTTTTGGACTACCTATCAAATTTCATTTTGGGACACAGCGTGAGAACCCAGAGGACCTGTATTTAGAACTAAGTGGATTCCACATCTATCCGCTTCATGGAATTCAGCCGGATGAAGAGGTACTACCAGATGCTTGACACATTCCCCACTTTTGGCTATCAAAACACTATTAAGTTTTTCCTGACAACAGATGTGTCACAAAAATCAGGTAGACTGTCTGAAATCATGTGATGCTGTAGGAAATCTCTAACCAACTGGGAGCATTCCGCATTTGTTGGGGTTGATGGTCATACTTCTCTTCATTCCTGTTCAGCTCCCAACACCTAATGGTTGTGGTGATGGTGTGGGAAAAGTCTTCTGGTGATTGACCCAAAGTCAGGTAGACAACTTCCATGTCTTAGGCAGAACTAGAATCCAGTCTTCCGGTGATTGGTCCAAAATTACAAAGCCAGCTTTCATGCCTAAGGCAGGACTGTACTTCACCGTCTCCTGGTGATTGGCCCAAAGTCACCCAGATGGTTTTGATGCCTAAGGAGGGACTAGAACTCACCATCTCCTGGTGATTGGCCCAAACTCACCCAGTTGGCTTTCATGCCTAAGGCAGGACTAGAACTCACCAATTCCTGCTGATTGGCTCAATGTCACCCAGCCAACTTTCATGCCTACAGTGGGACTAGAACTCACAGCTCCTGGTTTCTACATCAGCACCTTAACCACTCAATAAGGCATGCCCAGACGGGAAAACAACAACATGAATTGTGTGCGACAGGTGTGATTTCAATTCCAGTCCATACATCTTTTCTGTACCTTGACTACCTGACGATACATCATGTGTGCTAAATTGCATCTATTTGCTTATTTGGACTGGTGCCTTCCATCCGCAGAATATCAATGGGTCCCGGATCAATGGCTGTTCCAGCGATCCTGGCAGCCAACCGTCTTTTCCGAACTGTGCAAATGAAAAAGACTCAGGTGTGAATTGGGCTGTTCCAAATCGAAGCTGTGCTGAATGACTCTTTGCAATGTGCAGTTCAATCCAGCCGCCGATTCTCAGCGGCGCAGGGAATTACAGTCACTCAGAAAACATCACTTGCACATCTACAGAGCCCACTAGGGAATTTGTCTGTTCTCAAGACCACAATGCCCTTTCTTGCTGCTAAAATAAAATGGTCTGCAATTCTGTGCCTTACCAGTTAACCCAAGAGCTAGTGATTTTCTGTCAGTTCATATCCATCAGATGCTGATGAGACATGAGTGGATAGCTGTGTTTAGTTGGCGTTTGCTCTCCGGTGTAACGTAGAACATTGAAATGGTTTTCTAGCATACAAGTGACATTCTCTTAATTTTCTTTTGTTTCTCTTCAAAGAAGGAGAGAGAGAGAGACAGAGAGAGAGACACACAGAGTTTCTTTCATATTTATTTAGGGATCTTAATACAATGGCATGCACGTGGTTTAGGAAAATTGAATATCTCGGGCAGATTTGCATTTAATGAGAACGAAAAAAATGCCTGAACAAGTTTTGCCTGACACACATTGGGTAGCAATGCATTCGCTGGAAAGGAGGGCCGTGGCAAAATCAGAAATTGCCTTGAAATTCTTTCTTATGTACTTTTCTATGGCCTGTACAGGGAATATGATGGACAACAGGGTTTGATATAAGGAATTCTTTCCAAAGGTCAGAATTTTTGACAAAAAAATAAATAAATACTAAACTCGGTAATAAGGACAACAACAGAAATTGACTAGAAGACCTTGGAAGAACAGAACTAACAGAACACAACAGAAATTGACAATAGGAATAACAGAAATTGACTGGAAGACCTTGGAACAACAGAACTAACAGAACACAACAGAAATTGACAACAGAAATAATAGAAATTGACTGGAAGACCTTGGAACAACAGAACTAACAGAACACAACAGAAATTGACAACAGAAATTGACAACAGAAATAACAGAAATTGACTATAAGACCTTGGAGATCTTCTAGTCCAACCTCCTGCTCAGGCTGGAAACCCTACACCACGGGTGTCAAACTTGCCACGTCACGTTGCCAACATGCAATGTTTCATGACATTTTTCCCATTCGTGGAACTGGGGTGGATGTAGCCTGCGTGTGATGCATCTGACCCGCGGGCCACCAGTTTGATACATCATTACAGACAAATGGCTGTCCAAACTCTTCTTGAAAATCTCCAGTGATAGAGGACCCACAACTTCTGGAGGAAGTCATTCCACTGATTAATCGTTCTCAGTGTCAGGGAATTTCTCCTTAGTTCTAGGTTGATTTTCTCCTTGATTAGTTTCCACCCATTGCTTCTTGTCCTGCCTTCAGGGGCTTTGGAGACTAGGTTGATCTCCCTCTTCTTTGGGGCAGCCCCTGAGATATTGCTATCGTGTCACCACTAGTCCTTCTTTTCATCAAACTAGACATACCCAATTCCAATAAAGGAGAATATTTGTAGCTCAGGGTTGACATGAGGGCTCCTTGGTGCCCTCTGAGCTTGTTTGTTTTCTTGCAGACATTTCATTACCCAAACTAGGTAACATCATCAGTGCTTGTCATAAAGTAAACATAGTTTGGGTAATGAAATATCTGCAAGAAAACAAGCAAACTCAGAGAGCACCAATGATCTCCGATACCCAATTTCTGCAATCATTATTTATACGTTTTAACATCCAGTTCCCTAATCATCTTTGTTGCTCTTCTCTGCATTCTTTCTAGAGTCGCAACATATTTTTTACATCATGGCAACCAAAACAACTTTCTAGTAGTTTGTCCAAAAATGTGCTTTTCAAAAAAGGAACTGGATTTTCTTATGGTATTTTTTTTTCCTTGAAACATTTCACTTCTCATCCAAGAAGCTTCTTCAGCTCAAGGTGAGTTGGCCATGGTGAGTTGGCTCTGGTGAATTGGCCGTGGTGAGTTGGCTGAGGCAAGTTGGCCATGGTGAGTTGGCCGAGGCAAGTTGGCCATGGTGATTTGGCCATGTTGAGTTGGCTGTAGTGAATTGTCCATGGTGAGTTGGCCATGGTGTGTTGGCCAAGCAAATTGGCCATGGTGTGTTGGCTGTGGCAAATTGTCCATGGTGAGTTGGCCATGGTGTGTTGGCCAGGCAAGTTGGCCATGGTGAATTGGCCATGTTGAGTTGGCTGTAGTGAATTGGCCATGGTGAGTTGGCCATGGTGAGTTGGCCATGGTGAGTTGGCTGTAGCAAATTGTCAATGGTGAGTTGGCCACGAGAAGTTGTTCCATTCCATCTCCCTAACTTTATTTTTAAGGGATGACCTGAGTACTAATGTTTTGAGAGGGGAAAACTGGAAGTGGAGGAGGGAAACTTCCCTCTCTTCACCTTTTCCAAACCTTGCATCATTTTCTACACCTCTGCTTCATTTATTTATTTATATTATTAAATTTATTCCTTATCCCCTTTTCATTTTGTGCTAAAATGTTCCCGGGCTGGCAGCAGCTTAAAGGGAAAAAAAAGACAAATCACATCCAGAAGTTATTTCCTGCAAGTCCTTACAAAATCATCCATGCCGCATGCTGTGAGGATCTGTGAGTACACCCAACTGGCATTTCCATCTCATCTCCAATTGTGTGGCATGTTTTTATTCCTTCTTCTTTAGATAAAAATGAAATTTTGAAGGTAGGAAAGAAGCAGATTCTTTTACCTAGACAACAACAACAACAACAACAACAAAAAGGGGGTAAAAATGTAACGGGGCAGCCCTATTTTTACTCTCACAAAATAAGCCTTCTCAGGATTAACCTTTCCATTTTTTAAAGGAAAAATATCAATACTGCACTTTTAATTAACAGCACCTTGTGATTCCCCCCTCCCTTTCCAGCTTGATAAAATCAAGGAGAAAGGAAAATCTATAATGCTGGAAGGGATTTCAAAACAAAACAACCAGGGTTGCAAATTCCCTTCACTGCAATTTCTCCAAAGTTGCCCAATAAAGAGAATGTAGACCATTCTCCATTGGTCAATACAGAGATGGGGAGGGGGGGGGGGGAGTTAGTTTTTGCATGGTTGTGTATCCATTTCTATGTGTGTGGATTCGTATCTATCTGTATTATTCAGAGTTATAAGTATGTCACACCATAGTTGGGGCGTAAATCACATGGGGCAGAGCTAATTTGCTATCAGGGTTCTGACAGATGCCCTAATTATTTTGATTGTTTCCTAGTATGATTTGATTGCTTATTTGTTCCCTATGACTATCATTAAGTGTTGCACCTTACGATTCTTGACGAATGCATCTTTTTTTTTATGTACTCTGAGAGCGTATGCACCAAGACAAAATCCAAAGTCAAAGTCTTCGCTACATAAGCTCTCCGTGTACATAAAAATACATTCATCAAGAATCATAAGATACAACACTTAGTGATAGTCATAGGATACTAAATAAGCAATCAAAGGAAACTAAGTAAAACAATATAAATCGTAAAGATACGAGCAACAAGGTTATAATCATAAGTGGGAGGAGATAGGTAATGGGAAGGATGAGAAGAATAACAGTAATACAGTCTTAGTAAATACTTTGATAGTGTTGAGGGAATTAGTTGTTTAGCAGAGTGATGGCATGCGGGGGAAAAATTGTCCTTGTGTCTAGTTGTTTTCGTGTGCAATGCTCTATAGCGTCGTTTTGAGAGTAGAGGTTGAACCAATTTATGTTCAGGATATGAGGGGTCTGTAGACCTTTATGACTTTATAACTTTATGACTGTTACTTTCTGTGCAAGTGGGGTAGAAATAAATGGCGAGCAGTTATTTGCAGAGGTTTTCAACAAAACGAGCCACAGAAAACTTTGAAGTTGCTTCTTGAATTTACCGTGGAGTGACCAAAGGAGAGACAGTTTTTGCATTAAGACAGCCGTTATATATCAACAAGGGTCATTTCGAGAAAAGGACCACAACTGAAATGGGGGGGGGGGGGAAAGGGGGAGCATTTGCGATTTGCAAACCGAGCATGAATATTGATTTCCATTAAGAAATATTCAAATTGGATCTGCATACGTTAAGACGTTAGCTTCTCATTTGTCATCACTTAATTTGCCTGAATTCAATATACCTCAGGCGACTGTTTATCCTGATAAAGGAGGAAGTGACACAAAGCCATTTAAATCCCATTTAAAAACTGCGCTACACATTTCGCTAGCGCATGTTAAAAATAGGGCCGGTTGGTAAGAGGATTGTAAACTGATAGATCCCAAGGATGTGCATGGTGTGCAGAAATATGTTTCAACCATCAATTTATTCCTCCTACAGCTTCACTGATAGTCATATAAACATGAAATGTTTTCATAAGAAGATTTATTAAAAAAAAATAAAGTTGGTATATTACAGTAGATTACAAGATACAGTCTATGAGATAAGTCTGAAACAGAATTATTGGTTACAGGGAAGGGAAGGAAAGGGAAGGGAAGGGAAGGGGGAGAGGGAGAGGGAGAGGGAGAGGGAGAAGAGAAGAGAAGAGAAGAGAAGAGAAGAGAAGAGAAGAGAAGA
>WNWU01000061.1:3196508-3217425 GCA_012654045.1 Ptyas mucosa | reverse complement strand
AGATATAGATATAGATATAGATATAGATATAGATATAGATATAGATATAGATATAGATATAGATATAGATATAGATATATTAACCTTAAGCACAGTCATCCAAATACTACAGTAGTGGCTCCTAGAAGAATGAAATATTTTGAGAAATATTTAAAAAGGCAGAATATTATATTTCTCTGGATGAGAAATGGAGAAACATGCTCTTGGAAAGCAGCCCCCACCTTCCTCAATAGCCCACAGCAGATGTCAACCCTTAAGAGATAGAGATTAGATAGCTCTATTCATAGGCAAAAATTCCCTGCAGCAAAGGCAGAATTAGCCCTCAGCCACAACAGGAATTGCCCAACAAGCCCCTTCTTTGCATCAGCCAAACTTCAATCAAGCCTAGCTCAGACAAACTCCTAGGATTTGTACATGGGCCCAGGGGAGTCTGACGACAGTCAATAGAATGCATGTTCTTGCACAGGAACAGGAAGCTCAAGTGAAAAGCCCAAGAGAAGGTTTTAAAAAAATCCCTCACTCTCAACTCCATGGCGTCATCTGCACCAGAACTACAAACATGTGGTTCTGTTCATCAATAAATGGACCCTCTTTCCAATCAGCCTCCAGCCTCCATTTTGTCTCCAGTGCCTTTCTCCCAGCTTGGAACTGAACCCGATGGATATTTCTTCTAACACCCCCCAGATTCTACACTGTGAAAGCCTGATTGACGTCTAGAAGGTTGGAGTTAGTTAGCTGCTTAGTTAAAACCAGTTTGGTGTAACAGTTAAGGTACTGACCAATCACCAGGAGATGGTGAATTCTACTCCTACCTTAGGTATGAAAGCTGATGGGATGACTTTGGGCCATTCACTCTCTCTCAGACAATTCACCTCACTTCATTCATTGAGGAGAGGAGAGGAGAGGAGAGGAGAGGAGAGGAGAGGAGAGGAGAGGAGAGGAGGAAGGGATCTTGGAGATCTTCTAGTTCAACCCCCAGCTCAAGCAGGAGACCCTATATCATTCTGGACAAATGGCTGCCGAAGCTCTTCTTAAAAACCTCCAGTGATGGAGAACCTCAACTTCTGAAGGCAATCTTGTTCCACTAATTAATTGTTCTGTCAGGAAATTCCTTCTTAGTTCCAGATTGGATCTCTCCTTCATAATTTTCCATCCATCGCTTCTTGTCCTGCCTTCTGGTGCTTTGGAGAATAGCTTGCCTCCCTCTTCTTTGGGGCAGCCCCTCAAATATTGGAAGACTATTATCATGTCACCCCTGGTCCTTCTCTTCGTTAGACTAGAAGAAGGAGTATTAAGTATGTTCACTGCATCAAACTATAAAGTAATACATGTGGGATAAAAAGCTAAAAAAAAAAGGTTTGCAGACTGCAAAATAATTTTTCTAACGCTTAAACATTCTTCTACTGCCAGCATGTTGTTTAAAATGAGATCTTCTCATTAGGTGTGTCTCACACAGAGGGAGTTTGCTCATTAATAACTCATCTTGGCAAAGAGAGTGCTTTGACTTTAAAATTTAATTGTAGTAACACAAAAGTAGATAACTCCAAGGACATTCTATCAGCCCTGTCCTTGAGAAGAGACAATCTCAGTAAACATCTGTATCTCCTTCAATGAAACAGTTTTCTGAAGAACCCTTAGAGATAAACTTGATTAACTCTATGAGTACCTTGCCAGATACTGAACAAGTGGGTATTATTGAAAAAAGGTTAGGTGATCTGAGGCAGTGGTGAAATCCAATTTTTTTTACTACCGGTTATGTGGATGTGGTTTGGTGGGCATGGTGTGGCTTGGTGGGTGTGGCAGGGGAAGGATACTGCAGAATCCCCATTCCCTCCCCACTCCTGAGGAGAGGATATTGCAAAAACTCCATTCCCAACCCACTCTGGGGCCAGTGAGAGGTGATATTTGTCGGTTCTCCGAACTACTCAAAATTTCCACTACCGGTTCTCCAGAACCTGCCAGAACCTGCTGGATTTCATCCCTGATCACGCCCCTCATAAAGAGTAGGGATAACAAAAGAAGATTAACAAACTAGAAACAAACACAGGGATAAAGATAAGGTAAAGATAAAGGTTCCCCTCACACATATGTACTAGTCGTTCCCAACTCTAGGGGGCAGTGCTCATCTCCGTTTATAAGCAGAAGAGACAGCACTCTCCGAAGATGTTTCTGTGGTCATGTGGCCGGCATGACTTATTGTCAAAGGCGCATGGAACGCTGTTACCTTCCCACCAAAGGTGGTCCCTATTTTTCTACACGCATTTTTTACGTGCTTTCGAACTGGTAGGTTGGCAGAAGCTGGGACAAATAATGGGAGCTCACCCTGTTACATGGCACTAGGGATTCGAACCGCTGAACTGCCGACCTTTTGATCGACAAGCTCAGTGTCTTAGCTACTGAGCCACCACATCCCTTGGAATAAAGATATATATAAGCATATATATATATATATAAGATATATATAAGCATGTAAGCAATATTAGTATCAGACTGTATGTGACTATGGATTAAAATGTATAGAATGCGAACTATGTAGAGCGTTATTGTACAACTGTGAAAATAAGGGACATAATTATGACGTACAATATCATGTACTGAAAAGAGACTATGCTGTACGATTGCGAGAATAATGGTTATGATCAAGGTGTATAATACTATGCATATTTAAAAAGGACTGGATAATAACCAGTGCACTGTTGTTGCAAAACTGGAAATGTGATGTAAAATAAGGGAAAATGCATAATAAAAACATTTTTTTTTAAAAAAGAGTAAGAATGTCCAAATTTTGGCACAAGAGAGGTTCAATAGATCAATTTAAAAGCAGAGACATCCATGGAAGATGCTAGCCCCAGAATGGGGTGGGAATGAAGATTTTGCAGTATCCTTCCCCTGCCACATCCATCAAGCCACGCCCACCAAGCCAGACCACGCCCACCAAGCCACGCCCACAGAACCGGTAGTAAAAAAAGTTTGATTTCATCACCGGACGTGATCATTCAATTTTCGAAATAAAACAACTCGCTCTTTTAGAACTAACTCTTTCTGCATTTCTTTCCTAAAGTGCAAGTTGTCTATTAAACTTTCCCCTAGCCTATTGATGTGCTTATTTGTGAGTGTGTGTGTGTGTGTGTGTCTACATGTTTACGAGTTTTTCTCTTGGCCTCTAAATGGCCTTTACAGTTTGTACAGTCTAAAATTTATAGCCGTCCTGATAGCGCTTTTTAATTTAATGAAGCAAAACTGTAAAGCAATATTGTCCCCAAAGAAAGTTCAGTGCCATTATTTTGCTGGTGTTAAGTTTCTCTAATGAAATAAATTCCAATTTATGCTGCCTTTGTTGCCATATATAACTCGCTGCAGAGGGTAAATGTTTCTGATGTAATGACATGCTAACTTTCTGCCCACAAATGCAGCCTCAGCTAATGGGATTCAGAATGCTATGTTGTACAATGATTGCAAACTGATCTGAAGAAAATTATGATTAAAAAGCTGTATAAAAATGGCGACTGGGCAAAAATAATGAACACAGTTAATAGCGAAAGCCTGTTGCTGGCAGGATCCTCTTTAGTTTATTCCTTTTTAGAGCGGAATTATATATTAAGGATGATATTAGGACATAGAGGCTGTCAAATTCTCTTCGGTTTGAGTCTCATGGCGGATCAAGCCAGAAAACGCTACTGAGTTTCTCGTGCCACTGCATCATAATTCAAATGCCTAGCTATTTCTACATTGAGATTGAAATGCTCCACTTTTTCAAGAATGGTGGCGTTTCCTATCCATCTCCCCAAATGGTTTATTTGTGTGTGAATATCCCCCCTTAAAGGAGACTATTTGTAGCTCAGGGTTGAAACGAGGGATCCTTGGTGCTCTCTGAGCTTGCTTGTTTTCTCGCGGACGTTTCATGACCCTAACTAGGTAACACCATCAGTGCTGGAAGGGAATGGGGTTTGCAGAGAGGAGGAGGAGGAGGAGGAGGAGGAGGAGGAGGAGGAGGAAGAGGAGGAGGAGGAGGAGGAACACCTGTCCACCATCAATCAGCACTCAAATCAGATTAGATTACAGATTACAGATTAACAGAGTTGGAAGGGACCTTGTAGGTTATCTAGTCCAACCCCGAACCCAAGCAGGAGACCCTACACAATTTCTGACAAATGGCAGAGAAGGAGGAGGAGGAGGAGGAGGAGGAGGAAGAAGAAGAGGAGGAGAACTGTGGGATCCTTGGTGCTCTCTGAGCTTGCTTGTCTTCTTGCAGACGTTTCAGGACCCTAACTAGGTAACACCATCAGTGCTGGAAGGGAATGGGTAAAATGAGGGCCCAGATTGTTGTGGGCAATACGCTGACTCTGTAAGCTGCTTAGAGAGGGCTGTAAAGCAATACTGCATTCTCACCACTGCGCCACCACTGCTTCCCCATTGACTTTGCTTTTCACAAGCCCACAAAAGTGATCACATGACCCGGGGATACCGCAACCGTCATAAATATATTCCGTTGCCAAGCATCTGAATTTTGATCATGTGACTACAAAGATGCCACAACGGTCATCTGCATGAAGACCGGTTGTCACTCACTTTTTTTCAGTGTCATTGTAACTTCGGTCGCTAAACGAAAGGATGTAAGTCAAGGACTCCCTGCAATCCATTCTGTTCTCAGGCTATTAAACTATGGTCAAACATAGCTAATTCAAACACCGAGCATGTTTTTCCTGAGCGGGGAAATACTTTAATCCTTGCTTCATCCAAAACCGTTCCTGAGAAATTTGCTGAAGTGTGGCAAAGGGGTCATCTCCCTACAATTTCAGCTTTTCAGGAAATCCAAGAGATTATGAATTTCAATTGTAGATTATATTTGAGGTCCCTGTGGACCATACGTTACTCATCCCAGCCACATGGATTTTGTAGTATTAATGACGCTGTGAATGTTAAGCAAATGAACACAGTACAGTGAAACTCCCCCAAAACAGAAGATGTACAGATTTTTATCTATTGAATTTGATAAACAGAATATGATTATGCCAACAGGGGTGTTGAAAGGACAAAGCGCGTAGGAGGTGTTTTGTTTCTTAGACCATTTCTTCTAATTTTCCGAATAAAGATCATTTTTGAGATGAGCAGCCATCTAAGTCTTGAAAATAAATACCGTATTTTTTGGAGTATAAGACTTTCTGCATTCTTAAAAGCGGGTGAAAATTTTGGTGCGTCTTATACACCGAAGGTAGCCCCGCCCACGAGGCCAAAAACGGGAGGCACGGAGGTGGCGATGGTCTGTGGCAATCCTTGCAGCCTGGAACAGCTGACTGGGGGTATTCCAGGAGGCCAATCCACCCACCAATCAGCTGCTTGTGCTGAATCAGGCTGCAATAATGTGCTGAAGTTGACCTGGCTGTTTACTATTTGTTGCAAGGACTCGGAGTTTGCAGCAGCAATCACATCCAGAAAGCACACATAAGTAACTGATTCAGCAGGATTCAATAACTTAATAATAAATAAATAAATAAATAACTTTATTGTCATTGTACGTGTATACACAGATCACCCATACAACGAAATTCACTTAACACCCAAAGACCAGGTCCAACACACATAACAATCCCCAAACACACTCTCACCCACCACAATTCTCCACCCCTAAACTCCTCTTTATATATAATATAACACATGAAGGAAATATACAATACCAAAAGCAGGTTTTCCAACATGATAGTAAATAGAAGCAAAACACAAGCAGAGGAGAGGAGTTTTAAGTTTCAGTTTTAGTTTCAAAGCAGCATGCAGCTTTAGTACAGAACAGTTGAGCTAAGCCACGCACAGGCTCCTTGCTGTCTCCTTGTTGCTCACACAGCAAACACTGTTTCAGTTTCCAAACAGCCCTCAACTCTCTCACACACTGACAGGATGCTAGCCAGATGAATACCGATGGATGCTGGTAGAAAGAGGCAGAATTTTTTCCCCTTATTTTCCTCCCCAAAAACTAAGGTGCGTTTTATACTCCGAAAAATATGGTATTTGTGTAGAAGGTGCCAAACCTTTGTTGCCCTACTAGTGAGTTGCTATCCCTTATGGATATTGTTTTAATTTGTAAATTTTGTAACTTAATTCATCCTTTGGCTTTATGTTCTAGGATACTCAGACCTTTAGGAAATAATCTAGAACAAGGTGTGTTCTAATTAATACATGGATTAATTGTTCTCATTGTTGGAAAATTTATCCTTACTTCTGTAAGGAAGGATACTTACTTTGGCTCTGTCTTTAAAATTCTTCCACCCATTAATTCTTGTCCTCCACTAAGGTGCCAAATTCACTTAACAGCTGTGTTACTGACTTAACAACTGCAGTGATTCACTTAACAATTGTGTCAAGAAAGTAGGGGTGGGTTCTAAATTTTTTTACTACAGGTTCTGTGGGCGTGGCTTATTTTGTGGGCATGGCTTGATGGTCATGTGACAATTATTTAGGATTTAGCAGAGGTACTGGTCTACCAGGCTTTTAACTCCTTGCAGAGCTGTACCGGTCTACCCATTTATTTTTTGCAGGCACGGATCTACGTATTTTTGCAGGCACTGGTCTACCCATTTATTTTTGCAGGCACTGGTCTACTCATTTGTTTTCTTTTAACACTGATCAGCTGTAGGGTGGCCCTTTGAAGCCCTATGGCAAGAGTTTAAACAGTTTTTTTTCCCTCTAACCATCAGCTGGGACTCAGGAGGCAGCAATAGATTGGGGGTGGGGCCAAATAAAAGGTAAGAATAATGCAGGGGGTGGGGGGCGCAGGAGGGGGCAGGGGACAGAACCAGTTTGGTGACATCATATCATCACCGCTACTGGCTCAGGAGAACCGAACCCACCACTGCAAGAAAGGTTGTAAAATGGGGGAAAAGCTCCCTTAACAAATGTCTCACTTAGCAACCAAAACAATGTGGGCGCGATGATGGTCTTAAGTCAAGGACTATCTATCTATCCCCAGCCTGTGGTAGTTCAATAAACTCAAGAATGACAAGGAGGAGGAAAAGGCATCCCAATGAAAATGGCCATTTCAGCTGATAAATGTAAATGATGCGCAATTAATTTATGGAAAACATTGCTGTTTAGGTATGACGATGGGACGTTTAAATTAGGACTGGACAAATTCATGAAGACGAGCCCCAGCGGTGAACATCTGCTCACCTATTTTTTTTTCAACAGAATGCTGGATGAAATGAAGCTCGGTTCCATCCAGCATGGAACATTTTGTGTCCTTAATTTGTGTAGAGTTGGCAGCACAGACATAGAGACAGGTGGTTGTTCTCCCTTGAGAAAGATGCTTTCTCTCGTTTCTCTACATGTTTTCAAAATCTCGAGATCCTCCACGTATCCTAATAATCATGAAGAGAAAACTGCTTCCTAGATCCAATTAAACCCAATTTTTTTGGTATGTGTATACCTGTATATGCAGAAAAAATGTATATACATGCAGAAAAGGGACTAGGTGGCTCAGTGGCTAAGATGTTGAGCTTGTTGATCGAAAGGTCGGCCGTTCAGCGGTTCGAGTCCCTAGTGCCATGTAACGGGGTGAGCTCCCGTTACTTGTCCCAGTTTCTGCCAACCTAGCAATCCAAAAGCACATAAAAAATGCAAGTAGAAAAATAGGAACCACCTTTGGTGGGAAGGGAACAGCGTTCCGTGCGCCTTTGGCATTGAGTCATGCTGGCCACATGACCACGGAGACATATTTAGACAGCACTGGCTCTTCGGCTTTGAAACGGAGATGAGCACTGCCCCCTAGAGTTGGGAACGACTTGCACATATGTTCGAGGGGAACCTTTACCTTTTATATATGCAGAAGGTAAATACTGTATGTAGTTATGTATGTATGTATGTACAGTATGTATGTACAGTAGTGGTCAAAATTGTGGAAAATTTTTGAGAAAAGTGTATTTTTGAGGTTTGATGGCTAATAACACCACTTTTTTTTTTGAGTAGTACCATAACATTATATATCAATGGAAAGATAATTTAATCAAGAATGTAATGTAATGAAGTTTGTTCAATTATCTATATTCTATGAAAAGTTATAGCCAAATAACCAGAAAAAGGAAGCACACCTTGTTTAGATTGATATCAGGTAGCTTACCTTAATCTGATTGTAGCCAATGATGGCTACATCCCGGCCACATAGATTTTGTAGTATTAATGCCACTGTGATGTTAAGCAAATTAACACCGTACAGTGAAACTCCCAAAAACAAAAGATGTACAGATTTTTATCAATTGAATTTGATAAACAGAATATGATTATGCCAACAGGGGTGTTGAAAGGACAAAACGCGTAGGAGGTGTTTTGTTTCTAAGACCATTTCTTCTAATTTTCCAAATAAAGATCATTTTTGAGATGAGCAGCCATCTAAGTCTTGAAAATAAATACCGTATTTTTGGGAGTATAAGACTTTCCGCACCCTTAAAAGAGGGTGAAAATTTTGGTGCATCTTATACACCGAATGTAGCCCCACCCACGAGGCCAAAAACGGGAGACACGGAGGCTTGGTGGGTGTGGCAGGGGAAGGATACTGTAAAATCTCCATTCCCACCCCACTCCAGGGGAAGGTTAGTGTAAAATCCCCATTTCCTCCCAATCAGCTGGGACTTGGGAGGCAGAGAATAGATGGGGGCGGGGCCAGTCAGAATTTTCACTACCGGTTCTCCGAACTACTCAAAATTTCTGCTACCGGTTCTCCAGAACTGGTCAGAACCTGCAGAACCACCTCTGGCCTGGGGCTAAAGTTAGCTTTTCAAGTCTTTCCAAAACCCGATAAGAGGAACCAGTCTTTTCTCTGGAAGAGGCTGTTCCAGAAGATGAGCAGTCATACTTCCTAAGTCTCACAAGATGGCAACATTTATTGTTGCTATCTTGTGTAACTCTGCCAGATCACATGGGTGGGCAGCAGGGGTGGGTTCTACTTACCTTTACTATCGGTTCGGGGTCAGTGGGTGGGGCCTCCCACCGGTTTTACTACCAGTTCTATAGAACTGGTGCGAACCGGGGGCAACCCACCACTGGTGGGCAGTGATTGAGTTGTGAGTTGGTTGTTTCATGGGGATCATAGATTCGTAGGGTTGGAAAGGACATTGGAGGCCTTCTATCTAATCTCTTATCCAGAGTAGAAATCTTTGGATCCAGCAGTGGGTTTCACTTTTTGTTGCCACCGGTTCGCCTTCCGTGCATGCACCTGGCCTCAGAAACATGCCTAAATAGGATGGCATAGAGCCAGGGCAGGTAGGCAGGTGGGTGGCCCACCCGTGATTTCCGCTACCGGTTCGTGAGAACCAGTCCGAACCGGCTGAATACCACCTCTGCTTGGATCGTCCCCCAAAAAATGGCTGTCCAACTTGAGTTTAAAACCTCCAGTGATGTAACCCTCAAGACTCCAGAAATCCTCTGTTCTACACCATCATAGTAACTTCGTAACTCACACCATCAGGAAATTCTTCCTTCTTTTAAGTTTTGGTTTTTCTCTCAGTAAATTATAATGTATAGCATTTGGGGTGGGGGAAGGAGGATACTCATTGGTTCTTGTCTTACTCTCAGGAGCTATACAAAATAAACCTGCTCCTTCTTCTCTGTCAAAAACCCTTCAAGTATTTGAAGACATCTATCAAGTCTCCCCTCAGCCTTTAGGCTAAACATATCAAGTCCATAGGTCTTCGTCTCCAAGCAACTTGCCTTCTTTGGTGTTCTTCTCTCAAGCTTCACTTAAGATAAGTTCTTCATTGAAGACCCATGCATCCATAATACATCACAAACTAATTCACAGGTAACTTCTGACAGCTTGATCTAACTCTACACATCTACGCTTGTACATTAAAAGAAGAAAATGACCACAGGGGATATACAGTGTCTAATCTAAATTTTTTAAAAAATCTGAAATTTACATTTTAATCAGGGATTGTCAAAAAGATACCCAAGGAGTAGCTCTTCTCTTATAGACTGCTGAGTCCCTCCATAGACTTCAGATGCTTTTGTGAAGTAAGAATAATAAAGTTGCTCACCGCATGATGATTTTATCCAACATCCATCCTACATCCTACTGTGGGATCTGGGAGTCCTAGTGGAAAATCACTTAAATGTGAGTCAGCAGTTGTGTGGCAACAGCCAAAAAAGCCAATGCAATCTTAGCAGTGGTGGGTTTCAAATTTTTTTACTACTGGTTCTGTGCGCGTGGCTTGGTGGGCGTGGCATGACTTGGTGGGCGTGGCTCGGTGGGCATGGCAGGGGAAGGATACTGTAAAATCTCCATTCCCTCCCCAGTCCAGGGGAAGGTTACTGCAAAATCCCCATTTCCTCCTGATCAGCTGGGACTTGGGAGGCAGAGAAAAGATGGGGGTGGGGCCAGTCAGAATTTTTACTACCGGTTCTCTGAACTACTCAAACTTTTCGCTAGTCTCCAGAACTGGTCAGAAGTTGCTGAAACCCACTTCTGAATCTTAGGTTGCATTAACAGAGGGATAGTATCAAGATCATATTGTAGGAAGTTAGCACCCACCCCTCTCCTAGGAAAATGAGATATTTTAGGAAATATTAAAAGGGCAGAATATTTCCCCTAAAAGGGAGGCAGAAACTGAGTCCCCCTCCTCCACCTTTGTCAATCGGCCATTAAGGCCTGGGACAGTCTATTCCTCACAACAACAAAGATCTACCTCCTTCAGGCAGAGCCATAGTAGGAATTGCCCAAAGCTCTTTCATTACATCATCACCCAGCAAGAGTCAACCAAGCCTGGGACTCGAAAGACAACCTACAAAGTTACCTCTGCATTGGCCCCATGGGAGTCTGACAACCAATCGGAACACAAGCTCAGATTCAAAACCGAACAGAGGGCATAAAACCCAGGCACTCTCAGCATCTCTGCCCTTTTTTTTCTGCTCAGGATCTCAAGCCATGTGATCCTGTTCATCAATAAACCTTCTTCCCAAGCAACTTCCATGAATCCAGTGTCTTTTTCCCCACTTGGGACTGAACCCAGAAGGATATTCCTTCCAACAATTTGAAGTATTAGTATCACTTTATAAAGACCACAGTTAGAATACTGCATCCGTTTTGGTCACCAAATGATAAAAAAGCACACTAAATTAAGAGCCTTGGATAGTACAGTAGTCTAAAGCACCCTGTTATTAACATCAGCTGCCTGCAATTATTGCAGGTTCTAATCTCACCAGGCTCAAGGTTGACTCAGCCTTCCATCCTTTCTAAGGTAGGTAAATTGAGGACCCAGTTTGTGGGGGCAATAAGCTGACTTTGTATAAATATACAAAAGTATGAAGGCTATTGCTTAGCGCATTGTAAGCCACCCTGAGTCTCCGGAGAAGGGTGGCATATAAATCAAATTAAAAAAAAAAAGATGTTGAGACTCTGGAAAAAGTAACAAAATTGATGAGAGAGCTGGAAGCTAAAACATATGAAGGAGGCTCTCCTCACAGTCACTCATGACCTTGTCACCTCATGGTTGGATTATTGCAACGCGCTCTACATGGGGCTACCCTTGAAAAGTGTTCGGAGACTACAGTTGGTCCAGAATGCATCCGCACGAGTTACAGTGAGTGCGCCTAGATACACCCACATTACACCAATTCTCCGTGAGCTGCATTGGCTCCCTATTGGTCTCCGGGTGCAATTCAAGGTGTTGGTCATTACCTTTAAAGCCCTATATGGCTCAGGACCAGGCTGTCTTCGAGACCGCCATCTACCACATAGCTCCCAGCGACCGGTAAGATCCCACAGAGTCGGTCTCCTCCGTGTCCCGTCAGCTAAACAATGTCAGCTGGCGGGACCGCGGGGGGGGGGGACACTTCTCTGTGGCTGCCCCAGCTCTCTGGAACCAATTACCTCCTGAGGTCCGGACTGCCCCCACCCTATTGGCCTTCCGAAAAGCGGTGAAGACCTGGCTCTTCCGGCAGGCCTGAGGCCGTTGATCTCGTTATAATGATCTTACGAGACCTGGCCACGAGTTGGAGTGCATGTGTTTTAGCGTTTTTAAAGTTTTTAATGTTTTAATGTTTTTCTTTTTAACATTTTTTATGGGATTGTTCACATTGTTTTATTCTTTGTTGTAAGCTGCCCAGAGTCCCTTGGGAGTTGGGCGGCATAGAAATGCGACGAAAGAAAGAAAGAAAGAAAGAAAGAAAGAAAGAAAGAAAGAAGGAAGGAAGGAAGGAAGGAAGGAAGGAAGGAAGGAAGGAAGGAAGGTAGGTTGCAGGAATTGGGTATGTCTAATCTAGTATAAAGAAGAGCTAGAGGTGACATGATTGCAGTTTCCAGTATGGTCAGCCCATTTTCCAGAGCACCAGAAGACAAAACAAGAAGCAATGGATGGAGAAGCAACCAAAAGTGAAAAGAAATTTACTAACAGTGAGAACAATCAACCAGTAAAATGATTTGCCTTCAGAAGTTGTACTCCATCGCTGGAGGTCTTTAAGAAGAGACTGGACAGCCACTCGGAAGTCTGGAGTGATATAAGGATCCTGCTTTAGCAAGGGTTAGACTAGAAGATCTCCAAAGTCCCTTCCCACTCCATTATTCTGTTATACATTCAAATTTTGATCTAGCATAATTTTGCAACCTAATACTTTCTTTCTTTCTTTCTTTCTTTCTTTCTTTCTTTCTTTCTTTCTTTCTTTCTTTCTTTCTTTCTTTCTTTCTTTCTTTCTTTGCTGCCTTTCTCCGGAGACTCAGGGCGGCTTACAATGCGTTAAGCAATAGCCTTCATACTTTTGTATATACCTGCTTAGTAGGGCTTTCAACCGCCCCTAAGCAGTGTTCTTTTTTATACAAAGTCAGCTTTTTGTCCCCACAATCTGGGTCCTCATTTTACCTACCTCGGAAGGATGGAAGGCTGAGTCAACCTTGAGCCTGGTGAGATTTGAACTCACAGTAATTGCAGGCAGCTGATGTTACTTAACAGCACTTTAGTCTGCTGCGCCACCAAGGCTCTTTCCAGGAGTTCTACTTCAGGAGTTTCCATTATTCCTAATTTCACTAATACACGAATGTAATGTTCTAATTGGTCCAGCAATAAATGGGAAGAAATACAACTTGAAATCAGTTATAGTTTTGAAACAAATAGATTTATTTTATTTTATTTTATTTTTGTTGGGTTCGGATATCTTGGTGTAAGCATTGGGAAGATATTTTCTCAGCTGATACGTTTGACCCCGATAAAATAACAACTCGACAGATGGTCTTATAATTCTTCGAGTTGTGGAAAATAAGACCAATGTGATTAGGATTAATTTAACTCCAAGGTTTGATTTATTTTAAGAGGTCTTGCTATTTTATTTTTATTTTTTTTTATCCGTTCTCACCATTTCAGTTGACTTTGCAAGATATTAATGTAGCTTTGTCTCGGGGGAAATTCTCACTGTATAAATTACCATCGCCTAACGCTTAGATGACATTGGCTAAACCAAAAATAAATAAATACAAATAAAAATTGCACATGGCCTGACATGGTTAACTCTTAGATACCTGGAGATGAGTTCTGCAGTATTATAGAATTAATAAACATAAACAGTTGTTGGAGCAGATAAAATTGGGAACATTACAGTGGTGAAATCCAATTTTTTTTTACTAAGGGTTCTGTGGGCATGGCTTGGTGGGCATGGCAGGGGAAGGATACTCCAAAATCTCCATTCCCTCCCCACTCCAGGGGAAGGATACTGCAAAATCTCCATTCCCACCCCACTCTGGGGACAGCCAGAGGTGGTATTTGCCGGTTCTCCAAATTGTTCAAAATTTCTGCTACCGGTTCTCCAGAACCTGTCAGAACCTGCTGGATTTCACCCCTGGAACATTATATTCAATGCTTGCCAGTCAAAGTAAAAGAGGAGTAGCATTATATATTAAAAAGACAATTCAATCTAAACAATTTTTTGAAGATGAAGAAGGAAGGGTATTAATAGTTGAAATAAGAATGAATCAGAGTTAATAATTAATAATGAGAAATTTAAAAAAATAAATCCTAAAAGAAGAAACTAATACTGCTTCAATGTTATTGCTAAGGAAGTTACATGTAGTCCCCAGAATTCAGTTCAAAACGAGAGATTCCTTTAGCTTTAAATTACAATTATTAGGAAAGGTAGATTTAAATTCTCATGCTTCGGAGCCAATCACTTTTGATCGTAAGAAGGAGGGAAAGGCAAACCACTTTTGCCCAATTTTGGACTTGTTCAGGCTGTTGTTAGGAGACAAGACCAGGGGTGAAATGCTCCCGGTTCAGACAGGATCGCCCAATCCGGTAGCGATGGCAGTGGGTGGTTTGGAGAACCGGTGGCAAAAATCCCTGCCCCCCCACATGCCCAGCTGAGTCGCGCAATCATCAGAGGTTGTAGAAAAAATGCTATTAAAAGTAAAAAAAAAAAAGATGTTGGCCACGCCCACGCAGTGACATTATCTCCCACCAAGCCACGCCCACAGAACAAATTTTACATTTCACCACTTGTCAAGACTGGTTCAAAGGATACAGTGAGGGGGAAAAGTATTTGATCCCCTTGCTGATTTTGTACATTTGCCCACAGACAAAGAAATGATTAGTCTGTAACTGTAATGGTAGGTGTATTTTAACAGTGAGAGACAGAGTAACAAGAAAAAAATCCATAAAAATGCATTTCAGAAAAAGTGATAAATCAATTTGCATTTTAATGAGTGAAATAAGTATTTGATCCCCTGTCAATCAGCAAGATTTCTGGCTCCCGGGTGTTTTTTATACAGATAACGAGTTGAGATTAGGAGCAATTCTTTTAAAAGGGAGTGCACCTAATCTCGGCTCGTCACCTGTATAATCAATCGATCAGTCAGATTCCAAACTCTCCACCATGGCCAAGACCAAAGAGCCATCCAAGGATGTCAGGGACAAGATTATAGACCTCCACAAGGCTGGAATGGGCTACAAGAGTATCGCCAAGCAGTTTGGTTGAAAGGTGACAACTATTGGTGCGATTATTCACAAATGCAAGAACACAAAATCTGTCAATCTCCCTTGGTCTGGGGCGCCATGCATGATCTCACCTCATGGAGGTTCAATGATCATGAGAACCAGTGGTGGAATTCAAATCATTTAACAACCGGTTCTCTGCCCTAATGACCTGCTGGATGAGCGTGGCTGTGGTGGGCGTGGCCAGGGGATGTGACAGGCAGCACTCAGCCTCCTGCACTCCCCTGGGAGCAAAAATGGGCCATGGGGGGGGGCGCATCGCACCTCTCCCCCCTGCCCCATTTTGGGCCTAGTAGGCCTCCCTGAAGCCTCCTGGGAGTGAAAATGGGCTGCGAGGGGGCGCATTGTGTCCCTTTTTGGGCCTAGTAGGCCTCTTTGCAGCCTCCTAGGAGGGAAAATGGGCCACAGGGGGGCACCATCTCCCCCCGTGCCCCATTATGGGTCTAGGAGGCCTCCATGCACTTACCTGGGAGCCAAAATGGGGTGCGTGGGGACTCCTGGAGGGGGTGGGCAGGGGAGGGGCAGGACGGGCCAGCCAGCAATTTAACTACCGGTTTGCCCGAATCAGCCTGAACCAGCTGAATCCCACCACTGATGGGAATGGTGAGGAATCAGCCCAGAACTACATGTGAGGATCTTGTCAATGATCTCAAGGCAGCTGGGGCCATAATCACCAAGAAAACAAGTGGTAACACATTACACCATGAAGGACTGAAATCCTGCAACGTCCGCAAGGTTTCCCTGCCCAAAAAAGCACATTTAGAAGCCTGTCCGAAGTTTGCCAATGAACATCTGAATGATTCAGAGGAGAATTGGGTGAAAGGGTTGTGGTCAGATGAGACCAAAATTGGGTTCTTTGGCATCAATTCAACCTGCCATGTTTGGAAGAGGTGGAATGCTGCCTATGATCCCAAAAACACCATCCCCACTGTCAAACATAGAGGTGGAAACATTATGCTTTGGGGGTGTTTTCCTGCTAAGGAGACAGGACAACTTCACCGCATCAAAGGGTTGATGGACGGGACCATGTACCATCATATCTTGGGTGAGAACCTCCTTCCCTCAGCCAGGGCACTGAAAATGGGTCATGGATGGGTATTCCAGCATGACAATGACCCAAAACACATAGCCAAGGCAACAAAAGAATGGCTCAAGAAGAAGAACATTAAGGTCCTAGAGTGGCCTAGCCAATCTCCAGACCTTAATCCCATAGAAAATCTGTGAAGGGAGCTGAAGGTTCGAGCTGCCAAACGTCAGCCTCAAAACCTTAATGACTTGGAGAGGATCTGCAAAGAGGAATCGAATCGAATCGAATCGAATCGAATCGAATCGAATAGAATAGAATAGAATAGAATAGAATAGAATAGAATAGAATAGAATAGTTGGAAGGGACATTGGAGGTCTTCTAGTCCAACCCCCTACACCACTTCAGACAAATGGTTATCCAATCTCTTCTTAAAAACTTCCAGTGTTGGAGCATTTACAACTTCTGGAGGCAAGTTGTTCCACTGATTGATTGTTCTAACTGTCAGGAAATTTCTCCTTAGTTTTAGGTTGCTTCTCTCCTTGATTAGTTTCCACCCATTGCTTCTTGTCCTGGTCTCAGGTGCTTTGGAAAATAGCTTGACTCCCTCTTCTTTGTGGCATCCTCTCAAATATTGGAAGACTGCTATCATGTCTCCCCAAGTCCTTCTTTTCATTAAACTAGACATATCTAGTTCCTGCAACCTTTCTTCATATATTTTAGCTTCCAATCCCCTAATCCTCTTTATTGCTCATCTCTGCACTCTTTCTAGAGTCTCCACATCTTTTTTACATCGTGGCAACCAAAACTGGACGCCGTATTCCAAGTGTGGCCTTACCAAGGCCTTATAAAGTGGTATTAACACTTCACGTGATCTTTATTCTATCCCTCTGTTTATGCAGCCTAGAACTGCGTTGGCTTTTTTGGCAGCTGCTGCACATGGCTGGCTCATATTTAAGTGATTGTCCACTAGGACTCCAAGATCCCTCTGACAGTTACTATTATTGAGTGAGGTACCACATATACTGTACTGTGGCAGTAGTGGGTTTCACTTACCTTCGCTACCTTGCACAGAGTGTCCGTGATGACGTCCAGGAGGGTGGACGGAACCTCCCGTCGCTGCCGCTACCGGTTCGCTCCCCACCACTGACCTGTGGGACAAAATCCCTCCTGAGATATGTGCAAACCTGGTGGCCAACTACAACAAACATCTGGCCTCTGTGATTGCCAACAAGGGTTTACATGTATATCTAGATATACGGTAGATCTATCTATCTATATGATCTGTAACTATAGTTGTAGCTACCTATTCTATTCCATTTGAGGTCTTTACCGTTGTTCTCCCCACCACTCCATTCCTTCCCCATGGCAGTTGTGCTTTGTGTATTTTACACAAAGCATTAATTTTCTGCCATTACCATTCCCTAATTTACAAAGCATTGGAATATATTTTTTTTTCTCGGGATTCAGAACCGATATACGATTTAGGGCTTTGAGCCCACTGAGACTTAGAGAAAAAAATGAATGGGCACCATTAAGTATGAAATACGTATTTTGTCACTTTTGGCAAGAGAACATTTCACAGCCTAACAAGGATAAATATGTACATTTATATGCTTACTTTTCATATGCAAAACTGAATCGTGCACTACCCAGCGTGCCATAATCCTGTAAACAGAGTTTGATTCACGGTTACAACTGTAACTGTATTAGGCCTGTGAATTATACGCCTATAAATTTGCGTTTGTGTTTTCAGTGTGGCCCACTTTATCTTGCAAATATATATGCAGAAAGGGATATGCAACCAAGCTAAAAGATTATTGTCCTTTAATTATATTTCATTACACACCGGAAAAAAATTGCCGGTGTTTGTCACTTAGAAACCGGTAGATTATAACGCAGAACTAAATACATTTTGATTTTGGACAAAGTTTTGTGGTTCTTAGTCATCATCACGAACAAAAGCCACGTAAATAAATGGAATATTGTTTTGAGCTTAATTATAAAGGCAGCTAAGAATGAGAACATATATTTTTACATATATATATTTAAAAAGAACTAACTCATTTTGCACTCCCTTGATGGAAAATAATAACTTTCTGCCGTTTCTACAAAACCGGTGTAGTTTTTAAATGTTAGCTAGGAAAAGCTATGCACAACTACGCCTGTACAAAGGACAGTGGCTTATCAAAACTGCATAAATTTGGGGAGACTCTATTAAAAGTGCATGCCAATTTGTCTTGCCAGCCTAAGAGATAAATCACTCGCAAACCAATGAAGAGACGGTGTGGAATAAATTTGCATTTTTTTTGTGTCTGTGAATAGGAAGAGGTGCTTATAAAATCCACACAAATTTGGCAATTTCTGAGAGTCAACCATGAATAGATCTTGTAAACAAGAAACACTCATTTTCCAATGATCAGAACTAGACCGTGAAGGAAGAATTCCAAAGATCTAGTTAATAAAATAATAATAATAATCAGGAACAAACAGAGAAGAAAATCCAGAAACAAAGTGGTAGTAACCCAAGTAGGTAGTATTTGACGTAAACAGTTCCAAAACAAACAGACTTTATTAGAACAGCTGAGAATTAACTCATTCTCAGAATAGTCCAAACTAAATCAAACCAAAGTCTTCATAACACAAAAAATTTTCAGTCTAATCACCAACTTTGGTATAATTAGGCAAACTGCCAAAGGCTTCTCATGGCAAAAGTTCAGAAGCAGAGGACGCCGACAAGAGATAAATCTATCAACATTGTTTTCTGACAAAGAGCCCAAGTGCTGTTGCTGGTCTTTTAAGCCTTATGGGAGGGGCCAAACATCTCTTGGCCTTAGTCCTGAGTCGTCCTTTTTGCTTTAGCTGCTCTTGCCTTCTGGCAGCTCTTCTCATGTGTGCACAAGTAACAGGCTCCTCCTGTTCCTCTGCCTCTCTGCTGTCAGCCTCTGGAGGCTCCGAAGTCGCACATCACTCCCCAATGGCCCTGGCCCCATCTCTGCCTCCGACACAGAGCCCTCATCCGGGCCTTCCCCAGACTCCAGGACAGGTCCGTGTTCCTCCCCAGCCTCCTCACTGTTTGACTCCACTGCCAGCTCTGCAGGCTGCTGGCGTACCACAACACAAAGATTGATGCCCAGGAAAGTCGTTTTGCCAAAATCTAAGGGAATTCAAAATCTCAAAGGCAACTCAAGAGGGTAATAGAAAATTATTGGAGGGAGAAAAGTAAGGATTCTTCCTCATGTCCTGCTGGTGAGCAATGTAGCTCTTTTCTTGAGTACCATTAAAAGAGAATATTTGTAGGGTTGAGATGGAGAAAAATCTTAACAAAGGCAAAAAGCAGCCTCATAGCCATAGCCTCAAGCAGAAGCCTCAAGTCTTTAGAGATGGATATTTTGTACCCATTAAGAAAGCCAGGCCATCCTATTCATAAACAAAACCCCTTCAGCCACAGCTCCCATAGAAGGCTGGAGCTGATGGGATTAAGAATTTACATCCCCCACACCCAAATTCTAAGGACAGGACATGGCCTTTAGGATATAATAGGATTACCCCACCACTATTGAAATAGCAAAAGATACAAGGCTCACTACATTGCACAACCCCCCTGGAGCATCTCAATCACCAAACCCCAGAACCTATAAAAATCCATCCACTCACCCAGCCTATGCGTCAGCCACCCCAGAAACATGCCGCTGTCACTAAAGTTTCTGGCCTCCAAATAAACAGAGACCTTCTTTCCGTGTGGCTTTCCTCCATTTTTAACAGGGTCTTTCTCCCAGCTTGGAACTGGACTAAGGTTTTTCTTCCAATGATTTCTTTAAAAAACAAAAATCTGAGTATCTCCACCATATCTTTCAGATGAAGCAGCTTCATGCTACCCAGGAGATGCCCCTCCTGGCATTTTAAAATCTTCATTTCCCTGCAAAATATTACCTCCTGCTCAAGGCTGCATGATTCATTTAACTACATAACCATATGCACTACTTTGCACATTTTAAAGAATGATCGGCTAGTTATAGTCCAGTGCAATCGCTGCAATGAAAACAAATTGTTTAAAGGATGCACCCAGTGATGCTCCTGGCTTTTTGGCATTTGAGGTGATTCAAAGCGGCTCCCCATATATTTTGAATGCGCGCAGAAAATGTCAATTAGCACAGGGTAGATGAAGAAGAGGCAGTTTTGATCTCCAAATGACTTTTTTCCTCCCCTTTAGGACGAGAAAGTTGTTAAGCATCTGTGCGATAAATAAAATTGCAGCATATTGTTTTTCAGATGTTCCGGGTTTTCAAATTGATGGGGCTGCCAGCTAACTTTGTTCAACGCGCACATTTTTAAATACTTCTTGACAACAATCATCTGGCTTTTAATTGCTTTAAAAAAGCTGTCGCGGAGCTTCTTCAGAATTTGAAAAGTGGTACCCATTTAATAATGAATACCGTAGTTGCTTAATAAGGCAATCCAATTCTCCATTGTCTCGCTGTTTATTTTATTTTATTTATTTTTTGCTCCACAAGGCTCATAATAATTCAACTTGCTTATCAAAGTATTTCCTTTCAACATACATTCCAAACATTTTTAAGTGAGTTTGAGAATTTATTTTTTTTTTTTAAAAATAACTATCTCCCTCTCCAATCAACCTTTGTTCTTCATGGTTTCATGGACATAGTCATTGCATTCCTGCCTGGGCAGGGGGTTGGACTAGAAGACCTCCAAGGTCCCTTCCAACTCTGTTATTCTATTCTATTCTATTCTATTCTATTCTATTCTAGTCTAGTCTAGTCTAGTCTAGTCTAGTCTAGTCTACTCTACTCTACTCTACTCTACTCTACTCTACTCTACTCTACTCTACTCTACTCTTATTCTATTCTACTCTACTCTACTCTACTCCTATTCTATTCTATTCTATTCTATTCTATTCTATTCTATTCTATTCTATTCT
>WNWU01000061.1:3182675-3196498 GCA_012654045.1 Ptyas mucosa | reverse complement strand
TCTATTCTATTCTATTCTATTCTATTCTATTCTATTCTATTCTATTCATTTCTCTGTGATAAATCCACTTAAATGCCTGCTTTTAACCTTTTTTGTTTATTTACCATATTTCTCAGAGTATAAGAACGCCCCAGAATATAAGACGCACATTAGTTTTTGGGGAGGAAAACAAGAAAAAAAATCTGACTCTGCCTACCAGAATCCATTGGTATTCATCCGGTTAATGTCCTTGCAGCAAACAGCAAACAGCCTGGTCAGCTTCAGCACATTATCGCAGACTGATTCAGCATGAGCAGCTGATTGGCGGCTGGATCAGCCTCCCGGAATACCGCCAATCAGCTGTTCCAGGCTGTGGGGATCACCACAGTCCATCGCTGCCTCCACGTGTCGTGATTTTGGCCTCCACGTGTCGCATTTTTGGCCAGTTCCAGGCGGCAGGGATTGCTGCCACCACTGCCCATCTCTGCCGCCTGGAACTGGCTGAAAATGCGATGCACAGAGGCCAAAAATGGGGCATGTGGAGGCTGAAAACACAACACGTGGAGGCAGTGATCGGTGGCGATGTGCTGTGGTGAGCTCCACAACATGGAAGAAGTCTAAAATAGAGTGTGCGGAGACTGAAAACGGCCAAAGGATGGTAGCTGGTGGATGGGCGGGGTTTCGGCAACATTCGGTGTATAAGATGCACCGCAATTTTCACCCACTTTTTTGGGAGGGGGACGTGTGTTTTATACTCCGAAAAGTACGGTAATTGTTGTTAATCTTAATCTTAATGCTTTTAATGCCTTTATATGTTGTTTTTATAGTATTGTAAGCTGCAGAGTGTCTCTCAAGACAATGAGATGGGCAGCATGTGAATTTAATAAGTAAATGAAAAGTGTTGTGATTCTATTAATAATTATTTTAAAATAATTAACATCATCTGTTACTTCTTGATTTTAGCCTTGTTTTTACAGTTCTTTTTTTAATGACAATGATTGCTTTTAAGTATTTATTTGTTCTTTTTTTCTTTGCTGTATGTCACCCAGAATTACAGGTTTTGTGAAGTACGTGACTATACAAATGGATGAAAAAACAAACACAATAAATACTAATTATGTGTACCCCGCTTAGTGTTTTTTTTTTCAAGTTCAGCCAAATTTGATTAAAATGCTGACAATATTAAAACAATTATAACAGGTAAAAACTAATACAACCTACAAGAATAAATGAAATAAATATAAATGGAATGGGCAGGAAACAAAGAATGACATAATGAGGAAAAATAGCAAAGAAAGAAAAAGTAAGAATATAATATAAAGAAAAGAAATATATATGAAGTGATTTCACAAGTTTAAACAATTTTAACGACTTATTTTCTCTTAAAATACAAAAGAACAGCTCCTTCATCACCTATCTCCTTTCTTATCTATAAACAAATTCTTAAAACCTTGTTATTCAGTCATGGTCAGGAAAAATTCATTCAGAGTTAACAGCAATAACAACATATCTATTTTAACTTTAATCAAATAAACCCAGTTCATATTCAGTCCTTCTACTTTTAACAATGGTAAACCTGGAGCCCTTCAAATGATGGTCTAGAACAGTGATAGCTAACCTTTTTGCCATTGCATGCCTAAAGTGGGGGGAGGGGAGAGGGTGTCGCGCACACATATGCCCGTACCCATAATTCAATGTGCTTCACACACATACACAAACCCCACACGGGACCCGTTTTTCACTCTCCCCAGGCTCCAGAGCCTTTCTAGGAACCTGGGGAGGGCGAAAACTGCCTTCCCCACCCCCCAGATGCCCTCTGGAGGCCAGAAATGGCCCATTTGCCGACTTCCGGAAGGTCCGAAAATCAGCTGGCCAGCACACGCATGCCCGCCAGAGCTGACCTAGGGCAACGCTCGCGTGCCCACCAATATGGCTCCGTGTGCCACCTGTGGCACTCATGCCATAGGTTCGCCATCACGGGTCTAGAACCATGTTGGTGTAACTATGGCACATATGCCAGAGGTGACACAGAGGTGACGCCAGCTGCTCTTCTGGTTTTCAGCCAGCTGATCTTCGCGGGTGCCGGGGCGCCGGGAAACATCCTGAAAAACGTCCTGAAAACAGCTCAGAAAACGGCCTGAAAATGGACCAAAAATGGCCTGAAAATGGACCAAAAAACAGCCAAAAAACAGGCAATTTTTCAGGCCATTTTCAGGCTGCTTTTCAGGCCATTTTCAAGCCATTTTTCAGGCCATTTTTCAGCCATTTTCAGGCCATTTTCTGGCTGTTTTTCAGGCTGTTTTTCAGGCCATTTCAGGCTATTTTTGGGCTGTTTTTCAGGCTGTTTTTCAGGCCATTTTTGGGCTGTTTTTCAGGCTGGTTTTTTTTGGCCATTTTCAGATTGTTTTTCAGGCCCTTTTCAGGCCATTTTTCAGGCCATTTTCAGGCCATTTTTGGGTTTTAAGGTTTTGGGTTTCTTTGGGTTTTAAAATTTAAAATTTTAAAATTTTTAGATTTTAGATTTTATTTTTGTGGCTTGTGTTTTATTGTTGTGAGCCGCCCTGAGTCCATTGTGAGATAGGGCGGCATATAAGCCGAATAAAATAAATAAATAAATAAATTTTTAGGCTATTTTGGGGCTGGTTTTCAGGCTGTTTTCAGGTCATTTTTCGGCCCATTTTCAGGCCATTTTCCTGGCTGTTTTCAAGCTGTTTTGGGGCTATTTTTGGACACACATACCCATGTGTTCCGGTTTGGACACTCAGTGCCAAAAAGGTTTGCCATCACTGGTGTAGAACTTCTTTTCATTTTTGCTCTGTCACTTCTCACAAAATCTTCCAGAAGTTTAACGGATCTCTTTTGTAAATCTAATATATGACCATTAATTTGTATTTATAAATCTAATATATGACCATTAATTAATGGTCATCTAATACCTGATCATTATTCAACAACATGAATTGTTCTTTTGGCTTGCTATTTTTTTTTATTCCTTTTAATGATTAAGACATCAGCTGGCTTCATTTGTACATCCAGTGTGATGTCTTTTTCCCATATCGTTCTTGTAACTTGACATTTTTAAATCCGCTTACAAATCACTCACAGTCTCCTCCATTAAAACTTGTTTCCTCTTCTTAAACATCTTTTCAAGACAGTCTGTCTATAATGGCAGGCACTTTTAAAAGGAACTTCTGAATCTATTATTCACAAATATCCTTCAACAAATAATTAATGACAGGTAATCTTTCACTTATGACCTGTTGTTTAGAGACTGACTTTGAAGTAATGACAGCCTACCCCAGTTCCCAAAGCTATTTATGACCTGGTTCCAAAGTTACGACACCTCTTCCATGGTCATGTGACTATATTTTGAGTGCTTAGCAACCAATCTGAATCTATGGCCATTTGCAACACTCTGGGGTTATACGACTATCATTTACAACATATTTTTTTCAGAAACTGGTGTTTACTTCATTTCCGGAAAATCCCCCCCACCTCATAGTGAGAAATGGGTTCGCTTAATGACTGCTTCATTTGCTTTGCAACCACTGCCTTTGCTTTATGACTGCTGCATTTGCTTTATGATTGCTGTGTTCACTTTATGACTGCCGCGAAGAAGGATGTAAAACCAGGTCTGGTCATGTGACGACCAGTGGTGAAATCCAAATTTTTTTACTACCGGTTCTGTGGGCATGGCTTGGTGGGTGTGGCTTGGTGGGTGTGGTAGGGGAATAATACTGCAAAATTTCCATTCCCACCCCACTCAAGGGGGAGGATACTGCAAAATCCCCATTCCCTCCCCACTCCTGGGGGAAGGGTATTGCAAAATTTCCATTCTCCCCCACTCTGGGGCCAGCCAAAGGTGGTTTTTGCTGGTTCTCCAAACTATTCAAAATTTCCGCTACCGGTTCTCCAGAACCTGTCAGAACCTGCTGGATTTCACCCCTGGTGATGACCCACTTTATGACTGCCATGACTTACAACCATAATTTCCAGGCTTAATTATGGTCCTAAGCCGAGGACTACCTGCAGAGTGGTTTCATTGCCTAATGTTTGATGTGCCTCTACATAAGAGCACGTAGGCGACATCGGCACCAGAACTCTTATCTCCAAAAGGGAAATCAAACAAAAATTATTTTGCAAAACTAAGAGACAAGTTACACCTGTTCATGTTTTATGCATCACTTTAATGTGTGTGTGTGTGTGTCTCTGTGTTTGTGTTTTTTCAAACAAAATGCTGAACCTGAGACCCTTCATCCTATTCTGGATAATTACTGTAGGATTATTATTTTTGCAGTTACCATAGAGACTGTAACTAAAGAGAGTGAAAATGCAGTTAGTCTAGGGTGAAATGTTTGCTAAATTAACTCAGAGTCTCTTTTTTTCCAGGGCATTTGTGAGAGCTGGGAATTGGCACAACTGGCTTTCTTATCACTAGGAAATAAATTGTCCATTTTTATTAAACTCCATACCTGGCATTTCGTGATATATCTCTACCTGTAAAATAACTGAACATATGTCTACCTGGATAATGGCTTGATTGCTTTATAGCAATTCACATCTGTTGTGGCCCACCAGTGGCCAGCTAAGCTGGAGGCAGACTCGGACAGTGAGGAGGTTGGGAAGGAACATGGGTCAGTCCTGGAGTCTGGGGAAAGCTCTGATGAGGGCTCTGTATCACCAGCAGAGTTGGAGATAAGTGGGGCTGAAGAACAGCTGGAGCCTATTCCCGATATGCGCATGCACAGACCTGCCAGGAGAAGAGAACAGTTAAGGAACAAGGGCCAACTTGGGAGTAAAGGTTTTTCTACAACTTCCGCTGAAGAGGTTGTAGAAAAAATGCTTTTAAAAGTAAAAAAAAAAAAAAGAATTTGGCCACACCTACCCAGCCACATTACCCACCACCACCAAGCCACACCCACAGAACCAGTAGTAACAAATTTTACATTTCAACACTGCTAGAGGTGATATTCAGCCAGTTCAGACCAGTTCGGGCAAACCAGTAGTGGTGACCTGCCCACCCACCTGGGTACAATCCCGTCCTATATTGTTGCATTTTTGACGCACCATGTATGCACGGATGGCACGTGCGAGCAAATTGCCATGTTTTTTGATTTCGCGCGCATGTGTGGACGGCACACACAAGCAAATTGCCATGTTGTTCGATGTTGTGCGTGCTCACATTTCCGGTGCTGGGCGAACCGGTTGCTACAGGATGTGAATCCCACTTCTGAAACACACTTATATCCCCTTGAAGTTAAAGACTGAAGTTTGATTAAAGCAACTGATATTGGAATACAATCAGATATTGCAATATAATTGAGGCTACAGCTATAAGGGATGCGGTGGCTCAGTGGCTAAGATGCTGAGCTTGTCGATCGAAAGGTCGGCAGTTCAGCGGTTCGAATCCCTAGCGCCGCGTAATGGGATGAGCTCCTGTGACTTGTCCCAGCTTCTGCCAACCTAGCAGTTCGAAAGCATGTAAAAAAATGCAAGTAGAAAAATAGGGACTACCTTTGGTGGGAAGGTAACAGCGTTCCGTGCGCCTTTGGTGTTGAGTCATGCTGGCCACATGACCACGGAGATGTCTTTGGACAGCGCTGGCTCTTCGGCTTTGAAACGGAAAAGAGCACCACCCCCTAGAGTCGGGAACGACTAGCACTTATGTGCAAGGGGAACCTTTACCTTTACCTTTACAGCTATCCATGTGATTTATTTAAAAAATCAGGAAATTAAAATCCAATCCATTATGAAATAAATTTTCTGAGACCTGGGGGTGAGGGAAAAAGAAAAGCTATTCCTATTTTTGAGGGATACAAAAAACAACATGTCTCGATCGAGTTAATTTCCAAGGAATAAACTTTCGATGTTCTCCCAAGCTCTTTTACAGAAATCTTGTAGCCAAGCGAAATCTACCAAACGTTATTAAAACTGCCAACCATAATCATCAGATCAACCTTGAAGCTAAAAAGGTGAACACAACTTTTGTGTTAAGCATGTGAGTGGTCTTTGGGTGAGATTATATTAAATGATGGATACAAGCTGGCTATTAGAAGGTCTAACTGTTCATTCTAGAACATATTCTTCTAAATTGCTCATTGCTTCTCCCACAACAAATTTTGAACATATATTAATCAGAGTTACTGCCATCTAGCAGATATTGAATTACTACTGTAATAAATTTCACCGACTCGTCTTTTAAATTAAAGAAATCCTCATTTGTGGGGATACGAGTTTCTTCTAAAACAGTGTCTTCAGGTTTTCAATTACCCAATTTGGTTAAAATATGTCTTCTTTTAGAAGGATATCTAAGGCCTTTATTCAGAGGTGAAATGCTCCTGGTTTGGATTGGATTGCCCGATTCGGTAGTGATGGAGGCGAGTGGTTCGGAGAACCGGTAGCAAAAATCCCTGCCCACCCCCACCCCCCCATGCCCAGCTGAGCCGCACAATCATCAGAGGCTTTTTTTTTTTTACTTTTAAAAGCATTTTTTCTACAACCTCTTCGGCAGAAAAAATGCTTTTAAAAGTAAAAAAAAAAAGAATTTGGCCACACCTACCCAGTCACATTACCCACTACCGCCACGCCACGCCCACAGAACCGGTAGTAACAAATTTTAGATTTCACCACTGCCTTTATTTTATTTTTTTTT
This sequence comes from Ptyas mucosa, assembly GCA_012654045.1. Taxonomy (NCBI): domain Eukaryota; kingdom Metazoa; phylum Chordata; class Lepidosauria; order Squamata; family Colubridae; genus Ptyas; species Ptyas mucosa. The sequence continues at coordinate 3,189,867 of WNWU01000061.1, read as the reverse complement.
ATTATTTATTTATATTTATATGCCGCCCTTCTCCGGAGACTCAGGGCAGCTTACAATGTGTTAAGCAATAGCCTTCATACTTTTGTATATTTATACAAAGTCAGCTTATTGCCCCCACAATCCGGGTCCTCATTTTACCCACCTTAGAAAGGATGGAAGGCTGAGGCAACCTTGAGCCTGGTGAGATTTGAACTCGCAGTAATTGCAGGCAGCTGGATGTTAAATGCTGCCTTAGTAGGAGGCATTAGCCTGCTACGCCACTCAGGCTCCTATTACAGATTATCCTTCACTCACGACTCTAACTGGAACTGGAAATCCGTCGTAACTTTATATAATTGTAAGTCGAGGTACTCTTATGACCAGAAGTAACTTTCTGTATTTTTTGTTTTGTTATTAAGTGAACATCATATTCTTAAGCAAATGATGTGCTTTGTTCTCTTAACTCATTTCCAGCTATAGTCAGTCTTTACAGGTATTTGACCTTTACAGGTCAATCTGACTTACGACAGTTTGTTTGTTTCCAGTTACAACAGCACTGAGAAAAGTGATTTATGACCATTCTTCACACTTAGGACCGTTGCAGCATCTCCATGGTCACGTAACAGTAAGAGTTGGAAGATGATCCTTGGAGGTCATCTATTCCAACCCCCTGCTCACGCAGGAGACCTGTACTAGGGATTCAAACCGCCAAACTGCCGACCTTTCTGATTGACAAGCTCAGTGTCTTAGCCACTGAGCCACCTAGTCAGGCAACTGACTCATATTAATGATGGTTGAAGTGTTTCAGGATCATTTGCGAAGTCCATGGGGATGCCAGATTCACTTGTTACTACCATGTTACTACCTCAACAACGGCAGCAATTCACTTAATCACTGTGGCAAGAAAGGTTGTAAAATGGGGCAAAACTCACTTAACGACGATTTTGCTGAGCAACAGACAATTTGGGCTCAATTGTGGTCATAAGTTGAGGTCGACTTGTATCTTTGGTCAACAGAAGGAAATCGTCCCTAAGTCTTAAGACATGGAAACATTTCTTATTTATTTGGTCCCCGGTTTGTACCTTTCAAATTTTTCATTTTGCTTCTTTGAAACACAAATTGATATTCCCATTTATGGGAACGTAGGAAGTACATTTGCAAGTTTCTGTGAACAGGGGAGACGGAAATGATCGAAAACCACATATGTGGAAATAAAATGCTTGATTTGCCTTCATGGACTGATGCAAATTGATGACTCCAAGGGAAGGAAATGTAATGGAAATGCTAGAAGCAATCAGCAACTATTGTGAAGGACATTTTTATGGCTCTCCATAAATATAATATGCAGTATAATTTGACTGGAAATTGCATTGTTTCCATTTTTTTTTCCTGTCCAGGAAAGTTTCTGTAGGTTGTTGAACCAAGAATAGAATATATTAGAGAAACAACAATGATAACAAGCTCAGCTGCAGATGTACTGCCTGGGTTGTGGACTTGTGAAGAAGAATTCAGAATGAGTGTTTGAATTATTATTGATTGATTATTGAATTAAGGGACACGGTGGTTTGGTGGCTAAGAAGCTTGTCGATCGAAAGGTCGGCAGCTCAGCGGTTCGAATCCCGAGTGCTGCATAACGGGGTGAGCTCCCGTTACTTATCCCAGCTTCTGCCAACCTAGAAGTTCGAAAGCATGTAAAAAAATGCAAATAGAAAAATAAGGACCACTTTTGGTGAGAAGGTAACAGCGTTCCGTGCACCTTTGGCGTTGAGTCATGCTGGCCACATGACCACGGAGATGTCTGCGGACAGCGCTGGCTCTTCGGCTTTGAAACGGAGATGAGCACCACTCCCTAGAGTCGGGAACGACTAGCACATATGTGGAAGGGGAACCTTTACCTTTAATTATTGAATTATTGCATTCAGGTTTGGTCTCCATGATATAAAAAAAGATGTTGAGACTCTAGAAAGAATGCAAAGAACAGGAACAAAGAAGATCAGGGGACTTGAGGCTAAAACATATGAAGAATGGTTGGTGGAACTGGGTATGTCTTTCTTAGTGTGAAGAAGGACTAGGGGTGACATGATAGTAGTCTTCCAATATGTGAGGGGATGCCACAAAGAAGAGGGCTCAACCTATTCTCCAAAGCACCTGAGGGCTGGACAAGAAGCAATGGATGGAAATCAAGGAGAGAAGCAACCTAGAACTAAGGAGAAATTTCCTGGCAGTTAGAACAATTAACCAGTGGAACGGCTTCCCACCAGAAGTTGTGAGTGCTCCATCACTGAAAGTTTTCAAGAAGAGAATGAACATTTGTCTGAAATGGTATAGGGTCTCCTGCTTGAGCAGGGGAGTTAGACTAGAAGACCTCCAAGATCCTTTCCGACTCTGTTATTCTGTTAATTATAGTGAAAGGATGTAGAGGGAACTCTAGGAAGGAAGAAATTAACACTGTCCTAGGAAAGAGGAGTGAGCTTAAGTGGACTCCATAGGATGTTAGACGACAGGAAGGCCTGGAGGAACATTGTCCATGGGGCCACGATGGGTCGGATACGACTTCGCAACTAACAACAACAAGAAAAGAACAAGAGTAGAACAAGAGTAGAAGAAGAACGAACTCAGAATACTGCCTTGATTTTGTTTGGTATTGCTTGAGAGAAACTGACAGACTTTCAAGACGTTGTTATTTTAGTCTACAACAATAAACACTATTCCTAGAATCCCAGATGCTCCTGTTTCTTCATCTGGCTTATTTTACAGAACTGACAACCATTCATAGATTATAAAAACAACAACTGTAGAGCCAGAAGGAGCCAGGTAAGCTACCAAAGTTCATCCTTTGGCTAGGTTGAGAGATCAAAACTTAAAGTTTCCCTGACATATGACTTGTCCGGGTTGAGCACTGCTAGTGAAGAAGAATTCTCTTTTGTGGGGTAATTGGTTCCATTAGGCAATTATTTTTATTATTAGGAAGGTTTTTCCCCCCCCTAAAGATTCAGTTAGAATCTGTCTTCTTCTTACCTAGATCTATTATTCTATGTCCTGCGCTTCAGGATGATCCAGATCAGATCCTAACTTTCTTCTGTGTGATATCCTTTCAGGTATTTGAAGAGAACTCTTATAAACCGCCCATACCTCCCACCTTCTTTGTTTTAAGACTTAGTTTTCATTCACCTAAACATTCCCTGTGACACTCTGTAGAAGGTTAGCACCCACCCCTCTCCTAGAAGAATGAAAAATTTAAAGAAATATTTAAAAAGGAAGGATAAAATATTTTTTCCTAAAAGAGAAATAAAAATCTTAAGGGAGACAGAAACACCAGAGCCCCAACTCCCTGCCCCCGAGCTGAGGTCAGCTTTTAGAAATGCAGATTTGGTAATCCATTACTCCCTGCAGCTAGGTCTGAACAAAGGTAGGGTTAGCCCTCAGCCACAATAGAAATTGCCCAACAAGCCCCTTCATTGCATCAGCCCAAACTTCAATCAAGCGTAGCTCAGACAAACTCCTAGGATTTGTACATGGCACCATCGGAGTCTGACAACAGCCAATAGAATACATGTTCTTGCACAGGAACAGGAAGCTCAAGTGCAAAGCCCAAGAGAAGGTATAAAAACCCCTCACTCTCAACTCCATGTGGTCAGCTGCCCAGAACCACACCTGTTTGGTGGTTCTGCTTCATCAATAAATGGACCCACTTTCCAATCAGCCTCCAGTCCCCATTTTGTCTTCAGTGCCTTTCTCCTAGACTGGAACTGAACCAGATGGATATTTCTTCCAACAACTCTACGGAAGCAAAAGTTGGACTTTGAAAAAGCAGGAGAGGAAGAACAGTGGCACCTTTGAACTTGTTATTGGAGAAGACTGCTGAGAACATTGTGGACAGCCAAGAAAATGTGGCTGAATGAAACTTTCAGGAAATCAAATTGGTGTTCTAACTTGAGGCATAAATGGCCAGATTCAAATGATCCTACTTTGGACACATTGTGCAAAGACCTAGCTTTCTGGAGAAGAGTTTACTTGTGATGGACTCTCCAGCTAGACTGGAGGGAGGTGTTAAGAGGGGACAAAGTTTGGAGTCCTTGTACTGCAGGAAATGGCACAGACTCCTGGGGAAAGTCCAGGATCTGGGGGATCCCAGAAAGATCCTGGAGCACCGGGGAACTACTAGAGGACTTGAAAAGAGCTTATGTGTGGGAAAGGGGGGAAAAACAGATCCAGGAAACTACAGACCAATCCTACCTCAATACCTGGGAAGATCCTGGAAAAGATAATCAAGCAACAGATTTGTGAACACCTAGAAGCAAGCAAAGTTATAAACAGAAGCCAACATGGGTTTGTCAAAAACAGAACGTGCCAAACAAATCTAATTTCATTCTTTGACAAAGTGACTAAATTAGTGGACCAGATAAATGCAGTGGGCATAGTATACTTCGATTTCAGTAAGGCATTTGACAAAGTAGACGCAACCTACTTTTGGGATAGACAGTATCATCACCACCTAAATAATTTAGATAGCCACACCTTTAATCCCCACTTTGAGGAATCCTTTTGCCTGGTCACTCTTTTGGGAGGAAAAAATGAAAATTTCCCCTGGTAACAACAGAGTCATCTTTGGTCAAAGCAAATTGAGTACCTGGGGACATTTTTAATGATTATCTAAAGAAATGCAACATGATAGCAATCCCATTATTGGACATTATATTGGTGGTTCTTGCATTGTATCATCATATCAGTAAATCCCCTAGGTTATATGATGTTTCTGGTAGAAAAGAATTTTTGTAACTCAGGGGTCCTTGTTGTTCTCTGAGCTTGGTTGTTTTCTTGAAGACATTTCATGACCCAACTAGGTGACATCATCCGTGCTAGAAGGGAGTGGGGTTTGCAGAGAGGAAGAGGAGGAGGAGGAGGAGGAGGAGGAGGAGGAGAATTGTGGGGTCTTTGGCGCTTTCTGAGCTTGGTGGTATTCTTGCAGACATTTCATTACCCAAATAGATAACATCATCAGTGCATTGATGATATTACCTAATTTGGTAATGAAATGTCTGCAAGAAAACTGCCAAGCTCAGAGAGCACCAAGCACCAAATATCTATATTCTTCCATGGTTTGATTCACCCCAACATTTTAGGAAACACTGGAAATGTAATCATCGCTCATTCTCTCTGACTTTTTTTTTTTTGTTCCTGCAAAAACTATCCCTATAATGCCAATATGTAATATTCAGTATAACTACATTTGGAATTAGATATACCACCAAGACAAACAACTTACACATGGCTAACAGTAAAGTTTTATGCATTTTATAATTCCCATCTGAATGGGCTTTTGAGCCATTATAGCTGAATTTATCACCTCCCTGACAGCTGGAAAAAAGATTACAACTGCAGAAGAGAAGTGAGTTCACTGCCATGATGTACTCCTATTTATTCTTGCAATTTTGCTTACAGTTGCTAGAATCAAGGAAAATTTAAAAAAAAATACTGATTCTTAACGTACACTCCCCGCCCCCACCCCCCCCCCCCCACCCCGGTGGATCTTAGAAATCCATTGCTGGTTGATGCAGTCAGTGGAAGAATGGAGAGGAAAAATAAAAAGAGAAGGAAAAGTAAAAAAAAGACAGTTTTCCTTTGGAATCAATTATTGATAAGGTGTGCAACTGAGCACTGTCTCTTTAGCGATTTTTTTTTCCCAAACACCTCACTCAGAATACAAATTCTCCTGCAGCATCTAAGTCTCCCGCAGGAATCAGACACTGCCAAATATCAGGCATTGTGGATAAAATTTGTAGAGAGCCAGTTTGGTCTACTGGTTAAGACTTCAGGCTAGAAAATGGGAGGCAGTGAGTTCAAGTCCCGCCTTAGCCATGAAAGCCAGCTGGGTGACTTTGAGCCAATCACCAGGAGACGGTGAGTTCTAGTCCTGCCTACATGTTCACCACGATGTAAAAAAAAGATGTGGAGACTCTAGAAAGAGCGCAGAGAACAGCAACAAAGAGGATTAGGGGACTGGAGGCTAAAACATGTGAAGAACGGTTGAAGGAAGGTGCGTCAGTGGTGGGTTGCTCTCGGTTTGGTCCGGTTCTTGCGAACCGATAGTAACGGTGGTGGGAGGGTCTGCCCACCTGCCCAGACATCATCATGAACGATCTTCGCAGAACGATCTGCAAAGCGAGCACACACAGGGCTGCTCCTGTTGCAAACCAGTAGTGGAGGTAAGTAGAACTCACCCCTGAACTGGGTATGTCTAGTTTAATGAAAAGAAGGACTAGGGAAGACATCATAGCAGTCTTCCAATATCTCAGGGGCTGCCCCAAAGAAGAGGGAGTCAAGCTATTCTCCAAAGCCCCTGAGGGCAGGACAAGAAGCAATGGGTGGAAACTAATCAAGGAGAGAAGCAACCTAGAACTAAGGAGAAATTTCCTGACAGTTAGAACAATTAATCAGTGGGACGGCTTCCCACCAGAAGTTGTGAGTGCTCCATCACTGAAGGTTTTCAAGAAGAGAATGAACAACCATTTGTCTGAAATGGTATAGGGCAGGGGTGGGATTCAGCCGGTTCGGACCTACAGCCCTTCTTCATGTATTTTAGTCTCCAGGCCATTAATCGTATTAGATGCTATTCTCTGCACTTTTTCTCAACATCTTTTTTTGTAATCTGCTGATGTCGGAGGTAAGGTTTATTCCAGGAAAACCCAAAATTAATCTGGGGTCAGCTTCCCTATGAATAATGGTAGCAACTCTTTTCCGTTCCCGATACGGCTTCAACTCAAATTATTTTTTAAATTGACGGCAGGGCGAGGAATTTTGCAAAATTGTTTCATAAAGGACATCGTTGTATTGAACACAGCTGATGGAGGTGTGTGTGTGTGTGTGCGTAAAGTCTGGATTAGACTTCTCTGTCACTGCGCAACAGGGCCCATTTGCATCTGCTGTTCACAGCTGTTGCATTTATACATCTGCAAATGGTAACGTTCTGGCTATGGGGTGCTCCAACAGCAAATCACAGCACAGGAAGTTGGAGCCATCAATCAGCACACAAGACACGCACCTCCGCACCATGTGCAATTTGGGATTTGGGAGGTGTGCACATCGGCCCCTCTGCAGCCATCTGCAACCTACGCTTACCCATCAACCCCTCTGCAGTATAAACAGGGGGAAACACCTAAATCCAGCTAAAGAGAAAGAGAAAAAGACAGAGAGAGAGAGAGAGAGAGAGAGA
>WNWU01000061.1:3025667-3039529 GCA_012654045.1 Ptyas mucosa | reverse complement strand
GTGCCTGAGGGAGGCCGTTTTCGCCCTCCTGGAGGCTCGAGGAAAGCCTCTGGAGCCTTGGAGGACGAAAAACAGGACTACTGGAAGTACCAGAAGTCTGGAAAAAGGCCCGTTTCCCACCTCCGGATGGCCTCCGGTGCCTGAGGGAGGCCGTTTTCGCCCTCCTGGAGGCTCGAGGAAAGCATCTGGAGCCTTGGAGGATGAAAAGTTTTCCATGTGCTCTTGTGCTCAAGATGGCGCTCCGGTGCTGAGACCTCCGATTGTTGGGAGGGGATGCCTCGGTTTAAGGAGGCTTTGGAGGGTCGGGCGGAACATCTAAGGCCCCCGCCCGGGTAAAGGAGTGTCAGGAGGATATTTTGAGAGCTTCGTCAGCTCTCCGGACCATCCCAGCTCCGAGAAAAAAGCCGGAAAAAACGGCTTCAGGGAAGACGGCAGGAGACGCCGCTAGAGAGTGGGCGCGGCTTCACAGGCCTGGCGGAACAGCCAGGGCGATATCGGCGGCTACCTGTGGCTGGCGGGGCGACAGCAGCGGCCTCGAAGATGACGATGCTGGGGCCCCCTGCGGAGGTTCCCCACGCCCCTCGATGCCTCGTATGAGATCTATGGAGGCGAGGGGCGGCTGGGGGCGACAGCGGAAGGGCCAATGGCAGCGATGTCGACGGTGGTGGCGGCGGCCGCAGCGACGACTGCAGGGATGGCGGCTGAGGTCGGGGCGGCCTGTAAGGGCCTGCAGATATCTACAATGCCGATGTGGGATTTTTTAGCAGTAACTGCAGAATGGAGGTTTTCCAGAGGATTGGAAAGTATCCCCCGAGCGGCCGGAGGGTGCTTGGCCGTGGGGATGGGCTGTCCCCATACGGACCTGGAATCCCCCAGTCCCCTCCCCCCTTTAGTTGATCTGGAGGGTGAAAATAGGGGAGTACTACATCTACAGTGGAAGCTTGAGGGATTTGTGGGGTCGGTGAATGACTACAGACTCTTGCTGTCTGAATTTCCCCCACCCCTCCTTCTTCCCGGACCATGCTTAGACCTTGTTAGACCTTGTTATTGCCATAACAGCCCCATTTATTTGGTCTGCTGAACTATTTCCACTCTCCCCCCCCCCCTCATATTGCCATCTATTTCCTGCCCCGGAAGATATCTCCTGAACTATTTGAACACTCTGTGTGAGCTGGAGGATTCGACTCCTTGACGCTCCTAACCCAAGGGGGCACTGGAACCATGGACCTGAGGCCAGTGGAAGGCGGAGTATGGCCATCTCACTCCTGGATTATCATCTAGTTTTCCTGGCCGGCCTTGTGAGAGGAGAGCCGGCCAGGATACTTCCGGGGGTTGAATTGTATCTGCCTTCCCCTCCATTGCTGTGAGAAGGCAATGGAGCCTGGTGACTTGGACCATGGATCAGAATTCTGTCCCTCTATGTTTTTAACATCTGGTGATCTCTGACCTTGGACTATTCCCCCCCCAAGGGTCTTGATGTACTCAGTATCTGAATTGCTTGCCCTGCGAGATTCCCCCCTCGCGCAGGTTTGGCCCTCCACCTTACCAAGGGCCTATCTCGATGACGGACTTTGGAGTCCGGAGAGATGGTATGACGCAAAGAAGGGTGTGTGGGGCTTTTTGGTGAAGTGTTTTAATAAGATTTTAAGGGATCCGGGGAGGGGGGTTTGTAATAATTTTTTAAGGGGAATTGAGAAGACGACTGATGGGGATGGGGGGGGGTCATCCTCCATGGTCAGAGCCTAGCCCGGCATGGGGTAACGGTTTGGGGGGTGCAGAACGAGGGATTGGAGGGGGGACAGAGGATCATATTTATGAGGGTTGCACCATCAGCACGGTAGTTGGGAGGGGCAGATATGGCGGGAGCAGGGGACCACATCATGTGTCGGGGGCGCGCACTCGCTATTTGAGAGCGATTGCTCGCCCCGGTCTCCAAAGCTCCACTCGGACACTAGGTAGCACAGATACTCAGGATCTGGGCCTTCGGTTGATGCTGTGCAATGCCAGGTCCGTGGTAAATAAGGCCCCCCTCATCTGTGATCTTATAAAGGAGGGGGGAGCGGACCTGGCAGGTATTACGGAAACCTGGTTGGGTCCAGAGGGAGGGGTCCCTCTGGTTGAGATGTGCCCACCAGGTTTCAGAGCATTCCATCAGCCAAGGGCCCAGGGGAGGGGCGGGGGGGTAGCAGTTATTATTAACGAAGATCTAGGTCCAAGGGAGACCACTGTGCCACAGATTGCCGGATGTGAGTCCCTCCTTATGAAATGGGGTCATGGGGTTCAGTTGGGCTTGCTGCTCACGTACCTGGCTCCCTGCCACGTGGCAACAGCCCTGCCCGAGCTACTCGACGTGATAGCCACGGTGGCAGTGGATACACCCAGGCTTATGGTCATGGGTGATTTCAACTTGCCTTCCGTTGGTGAAACGTCTGAGGTGGCTCGGGAGTTCATGGCTTCCATGACGGCCATGGACCTGACCCAATTAGTTCATGGCCCCACTCATAGGGGGGGGCATACTCTGGACATGATTTTTGTCTCTGGCCAGTGGTTGAGTGATCTGGTTATAGGGGGTATAGACATAGAACCCTTGTCATGGTCTGATCACTCGCTCCTTCGCCTAGATCTCCGAACCGCTACACCCCGCTGCAGGGAGGCGGAACCAACTAGATGGGTCCGCCCCAGGCACCTGATGGATCCTGATAGGTTCCAGATGGAGCTTGGGCCGTTTCCTGAGGATCTGGCACACGACTCGGCCGAGGACCTGGTAGCTGCCTGGAATCGGGCAGCTGGTGGAGCCTTGGATCGAGTCGTGCCTTTGCGGCCTCTGACCCGGTATGGATCTCGAGCAGCTCCCTGGTTTACCGAGGAGCTGAGAGAGATGAAGCGCCGGAAAAGACGCCTAGAGAGTGGTTGGAGGGCCAGTCTCGCTGAATCTGATCGAACACTGGTAAGGTCGCATATTAAGACCTACCTAGTGGCGATAAAGGCGGCAAAGTTGAACTACTTTTCCGCATTTATTGCGTCATCAGGGAATCGTCCGGCCGCCCTGTTCAGGGTGACCCGCTCTCTGCTTCATGCGAGAGTGCGGGAGGACCCCTTGGAAGGCAGGGCGGAGGATTTCGGACAATACCTGTATGACAAAATTGCTCAGATTCGGGGGGATTTGGACTCCGACTGGGTAGATCTGGGCGGGGTGACAGGGAATAGTCTTGAGAATGTTATCTGGGAAGAGTTTGACTTTGTGACTCCTGATGATGTGGACAGGATTTTGGGGAGACTTAGTGCGGCCACATGTTTACTGGACCCGTGTCCCTCCTGGTTGGTACTGGCCTCCCGGGAGGTTACACAAGGCTGGCTCCAGGGCATTATCAACGCCTCCTTGAGTGAGGGTCACTTCCCTGCCGCCTTGAAAGAGGCGGTGGTGAGGCCCCTCCTCAAGAAGCCTTCCCTGGACCCAGCAGTATTAGCTAACTATCGTCCTGTCTCCAACCTTCGCTTTATTGCGAAGGTTGTTGAGAGTGTGGTTGCGCAACAGTTTCCACAATTCCTGGAGGAAACATCTTATCTGGATCCGTTCCAGTCGGGTTTCAGGTCTGGGCACAGCACAGAGACGGCATTGGTCGCGTTGGTTGATGATCTCTGGAGGGCTCGGGACAGGGGATGTTCCTCTGTCCTAGCCCTATTAGATCTCTCAGCGGCTTTTGATACCATCGACCATGGTATCATGCTGCACCGGCTGGAAGAGTTGGGGGTGGGGGGCACTGTATTACAGTGGTTCTCCTCCTTTCTCTCCGACCGGTCGCAGTTTGTGTTGACAGGGGGGCAGAGGTCGACCTCGAGGCCTCTCGTTTGTGGAGTGCCGCAGGGGTCGGTCCTCTCGCCCCTTCTGTTCAACATTTATGTGAAGCCGCTGGGTGAGATCATCCGTGGCTTTGGGGTGAGATACCATCAGTACGCTGATGACACCCAGCTGTACATCTCCACCCCAGGCCACCCCAATGATGCCCTCGAAGTGATGTCCCAGTGCCTGGAAGCCGTGCGGATCTGGATGGGGAGAAACAAACTCAGGCTCAACCCGTCCAAGACGGAGTGGCTGTGGTTCCCGGCATCCCGATATAGTCAGTTGACTCCATCGCTGACTATCGGGGGCGAGTCCTTAGCCCCCGCAGAAAGGGCTCGCAATCTGGGAGTCCTCCTGGATAGGCAGCTGTCCTTGGAGGAACATCTGACAGCTGTAGCCAGGGGGACCTTTTGTCAGGTTCGCCTGATTCGCCAGTTGCGGCCCTTTCTTGATCGGGATTCCCTGTGCACAGTCACTCACGCCCTTGTCACTTCCCGCCTAGACTACTGTAATGCTCTCTACATGGGGCTCCCCTTGAAGAGCACCCGGAGGCTCCAACTGGTCCAAAATGCGGCCGCGCGGGTAGTGACGGGAGCAGCGTGGCGCTCCCACATAACACCGCTCCTGCGCGAGCTGCACTGGCTTCCGGTGGTCTTCCGGGTGCGCTTCAAGGTGTTGGTGATCACCTTTAAAGCGCTCCATGGCATAGGGCCTAGTTATCTCCGAGACCGCCTGCTGTCACCGATGACCTCCCACCGACCCGTGCGCTCCCACAGAGATTGCCTCCTCAGGGTGCCATCAGCCAAACAATGTAGGCTGGTGACTCCCAGGGGGAGAGCCTTCTCTGTGGGGGCACCCACCCTCTGGAATCAGTTGCCCCCAGAGATTAGGAGAATTCATGACCTCAGTGCCTTCCGCCGTGCCCTAAAAACACATTTTTTCCAACAAGCCGGGCTGGCTTAAGAAGAAATTTTAAATATTTTTAATATTTTAATTGGTCTGTGAGTTTTAAATTTTGTAGCCAAATTATATATATATTTTAAATGTCTTAATATTTATATTTTATGTTTTTTATGTCTGGCTGTACACCGCCCTGAGTCCTCAGGGAGAAGGGCGGTATATAAATTGGAAATAAAATAAAATAAAAAAATAAAATAAAAAACGGGACTACCGGAAGTACCAGCAGTCTGGAAAAAGGCCCGTTTCCCGCCTCCGGATGGCCTCCGGTGCCTGAGGGAGGCCATTTTTGCCCTCCTGGAGGCTCGAGGAAAACCTCTGGAGCCTTGGAGGATGAAAAACGGGACTACTGGAAGTACTACAAGTCTGGAAACAGGCCCGTTTTCAGCCTCCGGAGGGCCTCTGGAGTCCGGAGGAGTCCGTTTTCACCTTCCCGGAGGCTCAGGGAAATCCTCCGAAGCCTCAGGAGGGCAAAAAAGCCCACCCACCCCTCCACTGTGGTGCATGAGGCTGAATAGGCCACCCCCATGGCCACACCTACCCAGCAACCAGCCAGAAAACCGGTTGTTAAATTTTTCAACCCCACCACTAAGTCGGGGGCATTGTTGAAGGGGATAGATTACGATGAATAAATAAAAATATAAGACAAAAATGGCACCAAAGGAGGATACAAATCTCTGATTTTTTGTGAAAGCAAGTTTAAAAGAATACCAGCCCTAATGATTGGGGGAGGGGGGAGGAAGTCTGATGTTTTTTAAAACAAAAACCAGAACTAAAGGCAAGAAACATAATTAAAGTCATAAACACATGGGCTGTTCTAATTATTTGATATACTGCAGGTATAATTGATTGAATGCCAGCTGAATTATACATACTTGATCAGAAAACAAGAAAACTAATGAGCATGGATCAATGAAAGAACCAGAGTTAAAAGTGGGAGCGGATTATTCTAAGTCAAGTCACCATCAGAAAAAAAAAAAAGGAAAACCACGCTTGAATTATTATAGCAGGCCTAATAAGGATTGCCCGATGGAAGTTGCTAAAAACAATTGGAAGAGCTAACAAAATATTAAGGTTTGCTGAAAATAAGGCTGAAAAACTTTGGAAAGAAAAAGAGCAGCTATCACGCTGAGCAGGAATCAGAATTCTTGGAACCGTGTCAAAGGAAGATAACAAATGTTTGGAAGTTCATAACAGCCAACAGGTATATTCTTAGGAGCTGCAAAAATCTGAACAGTGTGACAGGTAAATTGTGTAGGTGGTACCAATAGAAGAGAATATTTGTAGCTCAGAGTTGAATTGGTCCTTGGTGCTCTCTGAGCTTGGGGGTTTTCTTGCAGACATTGCATGAGCCAACAAGGTAACATCATCAGTGCTAAAAGTGAGTGGGTTTTGTGGAGAGGAGAAGGAGGAGGAGGAAAGGGAGGAGCAGAAAAGGAGGAGGAGGAGGAAGAGGAGAAGGAAGAGGAATATAGGATCCTTGGTGCTCTCTGAGCTTGGTGATTTTCATGCAGACATTTCTTGAGCCAACAAGGTAACATCATCAGTGCTAGAAGGGAGTGGGTTTTGTGGAGAGGAGGAGGAGGAGGAGGAGGAGGAGGAGGAAAGGGAGGAGCAAAAAAGGAGAAGGAGAGAAGGAGGAGGAGAAGGAAGAGGAATGTGGGTCCTTGGTGCTCTCTGAGCTTGGTTCTTTTGTTACAGATGTTTCGTTATCTGATGAACTGTAACATCATCAGTGCTAGCATGGAGAGTAAACCCCACTCCCTACTAACACTGATGAAGTTACCTGGTTTGGTAATGAAACATCTGCAAGGAAACCACCAAACTCAGAGAGCCCCAAGACCAGTGCTGGTATTCAGCTGGTTTTATCCGGTTCGGGCAAACCAGTAGCAGCGGCTGCTGGATGCTCTGCCCACCCTTCTGGACATAATCACGTCCCATTTATCTACATTTTTGACAGTCTGCACATGCACAAAAGTCCCTGCGTGCGCGCTCGCATTTGCAAACCGGTAGCGAAGTTAAGTGAGTACCACCCCTGCCCAAGACCCCATTGTACAGATGGACCTGAAGTCTGAACACAGCTTTTCCCCACTGCAACATTTTGTGGCTAATTTCTTCAAAAATTCTGTCCATTTTTCCAGGTCATTCTCAGCAGAGACACGTCCCAAAGTTCAATTTTCCAATTTACTCAGAGCCGTGTTTATAAAACCCAGAGTAAATCCTTAGAACCACATTAGAGAAAGGTCACCCAATAACACATTTTCCATTGGAACGAAGCAGAGTTTGAGCAAATCCATATTTCAATATTTCCCTGACTATCTCAGCATTGCGAGGAATATAATTAAGGCTTTTGTGTTAAATGTCTCTGTCTGTTGAAAAAGCTGGAAGGCGGAAGTTAATTTTATGGAATCGCAGCTGTGAGAATGGACATCCAGGACTAAGGGAGCCGGTGGACTTTGCCTGAAGGCATTCTGTACTCGGAGGCTACAAGGAAGGGAGGACATGCAGAACAAATATAGATATGAAATCATTTTCATTCCCCTGTTCCATCCTGTTCATCACCATCAACATTATCAGCATGAAAAAAGTATGGCATCTGTGTTAGGAAATGGTTATTTGTCTAACTAGTTGGTCAGGCAATATATAAACCAACAATGTATATTTGCAGTCAGAGAGGTATTATATTGCTTTAAGACTGTATTGCATCATCCTATATCCTGATTGGCTAAGCTCTGTAGCCAATGTACTTAAGGGAAGTCAGGATCATGGTTTGTGTGGATACTACACCATTTTATCTGCTTATTTGCTGTAACTCTCTACCTGATCTCTCTGCGTGATCACTGTTTGATCATAGCTACATTGTTGCTTTCTACTATTTATTGAATGTTTTGATATTGAACTTGTTCCTGTTTTGAAACTCAAGAAGAACTGTTTAATTGTGTATGACTACAACTGGTAAAAAGACTTTGTACTTGAAATATCCCTGGATTGATCTTTTAACTCTCGTCTTATCTGTGTATGACTTGGATTGTTTTTGGACTTTGCTTTACTTTTCCTAAAAGTAAAAGACTACAACAACTCAGTGTGTTTGTATGTTAGCTGTGATTGTTCACAACCACACCCAGTCGCTTTTCATGCGTTTACTCAAAGGGTACTCTGCTCAATAACCCACAACATCGGTTATGAGCCAAGAATATCCTTAACAATCTGTAATGTGAAACTTCTGATAAATTCCATTAATACTTTTTTTAATTGTTGTTCCGTCGCTAAATCATGTCCAACCCTTTGCAACCCCATGGTCCACAGCACGCATGTCCTCCACGGCCTCCTGCAATTTCCCCAAATTCATGTACATTGGCTCAATGTCATAATCTAACCATCCTCTTCTCCTTTTGATTTCAGTCAAAATAACAAAGTTGGAAAGGACCTTGGAGGTCTTCTAATCCAACCCCCTAAGCAGGAGATTCTACACCTGTGATGGTGAATCTATGGCATGTATGCCAGAGGTGGCATGCAGAGTCCTCTCTGTGGCCACGTGCGCCATTGCCAGCTGCTCTTCAGGTTTCCGGTGTGTTCATGTGCACCGGCCAGCTGGTCTTCACATGCACCGGAGTGCCGGAAACCCAAAGACCAGCTGGATGGTGCTCATGCATGCGCCAGTCAGCTGGTCTTTGGGCTTCCAGTGCTTGGGCGCATGCACATGCACCCATTCTGGTTTGGGCACTTGGTGCCAACAACTTTTGCCATCACTGGCCTATACCACTTCAGAAAAATGGTTGTCCAATCCCTTCTTAGAAACCTCCAATGGTGGAGCATTCATAACTTCTGGAGGAAAGTCATTCCACTGGCTTATTGTTCTGTCAGGAAATTTCTCCTTAGTTCTAGGTTGCTTCTCTCCTTGATTACCGTATTTTTTGGAGTATAAGACACACCTTTTTACCCCCCAAAAGAGGGTGAAAATCTGGGTGCATCTTATAGCCTGAATGTAGCCCTGCCCAGTCTCTAAAACGGAGGTTTGAGAGGCTGGAAAAAGCCTCTGAAACCTCCATTTGAGAGGCTGAAAAAAAGCCTCTCAAATGGAAGTTTCAGAGACTGAAAAAGCCTCTGAAATCTCTATTTGATAGGTTGAAAAAAGCCTCTGAAACCTCTATTTGAGATGCTGAAAAAAAGCCTCTCAAATGGAAGTTTCAGAGGTTGAAAAAAGCCTCTGAAACCTCCGTTTGAGAGGCTGGAAAAAGCCTCTGAAACCTCCATTTGAGAGGCTGAAAAAAAAGCCTCTCAAATAGAAGTTTGAGAAGCTGAAAAAAGCCTCTGAAACCTCTGATTGAGAGGCTGAAAAAAAGCCTCTGAAACTTCCGATTGAGAGGCTGAACAAAGCCTCTGAAACCTGTTTGAGAGGCTGGAAAAAAAGCCTCTGAAACAGAGGTTTCAGAGGCCGAAAAAGCAAGGCACAGAGCTCACAACCAACGAACCTGTTGCTAAAGTTTAGCTCTGATTGGGGGTATTCTGGGAGGCCAATCCATACCCAATCAGCTTTTTTCTTATTTTCTTCCCCAAAAACTAAGATGCGTCTTATACTCCGGTGCATCTTATAGTCCGAAAAATATCGTAGTTTCCATCCATTGCTTCTTGTCCTGCCTTCAGATGCTTTGGATAATGAATTGACCCTCTCTTCTTTGGGGCAGCCTCTTAGATATTGGAAGACTGCTATTATGTCACCCCAGTCCTTCTTTTCATTAAACTACCCTCACCCAATTGTTTGTTTTCTTATAAAAACTTGTCAGCTTGAAAAGCTTGAAAGAGTGAAATCTTGTGAAAAAGTCCAAATTCCTTTCTTTGATTGATCAGTGGAAGTCCACTTTGTATTGAAGATCAATTGCAGATAATTCTACTAAATCTATAAGAAGTGAGAGCAGGAGGAGTGGAAACTGGAATGAACCCAAGTGAGAAATTGGAGAACTAAAAAAAATGTCCGTCCCCTCACTAAATTTAGGCCAGCTTCTCTTCAAATATTTATGTTAGCCATTCTCTTCTTATTGTTGGATAAAATTTCTGACCTATATTGTGTAATCTACATCAAAGGCTGAACCAGATAATTCTGCTAATGTTTTGCTCTCCTTCGCTAACTCAACAAATGGAATGAAGTGTTTGTTTTGAAAAGTAAAAAAAAAAAAAAACAACCCAAGCCTATATCTATAGCTCGAAGTTCTTAGAGCAAAAGTTTTGTGATATGAGAAGAAAGCACCTTGACTCAAGATAATAATGGGGGGGGGGGGGGAACCAATTTTGAAGAGCCGAGGTGGCGCAGTGGTTAGAGTGCAGTACTGCAGCTACTTCAGCTGACTGCTACTTCAGCAGATCAGCGGATCAAATCTCACCAGCTCAAGGTTGACTCAGCCTTCCATCCTTCCGAGGACCCAGATTGTTGGGGGCAATATGCTATTTAGTATACTGTCTTTGGTGTAAGCCGCCCAGAGTCCTCAGAGAGTGGGCGGCATAGAAATAGGACTAATAAAATAAAAATAGAATAAAAAATAAAATAAAATTATGTCACATCACCTAAACAGACTAAACAGCACCCTGAATTTTAATCAATATTCCTTAAAAGATTTCTTTTTTCAGTATTCAAAAAATATGCTCTGTAAACCTGAAGGTGCTTTTTCAGGAAGCAACTGGACTTTCTGGTTTTTCTTTGAAGACATTGCTCTTCTCACCCAAGAAGCTCTGACTGGATGGAGGGGAATGGAAGGAGTTACACTCCTTGCAGACAGCTGGTCATTTGCATTCTTTTAGAGCAGGGGTCTCCAACCTTGGCAACTTTAAGACTTGTGGACTTCAACTCCCGGGAGTGTGAACTCTGGGAGTTGAAGTCCGCAAGTCTTAAAGTTGCCAAGGTTGGGGACCCCTGTTTTAGAGAGTTGCTAAACGCAGGAGAACAAACCCAACAGGATTCAGGATTTGGCAGTCCTTCTGCATTTAAAAGACAAAGGCCACTCTTTTGAAGACAGCAAAGTCCACATTTTGGACAGAGAGGGCCGCTGGTTTGAATGATGGGTCAAAGAGGCCATCTGTGTCAAAACTGAACAGCCCTCTCTCAACAGAGGGGGAGGGATACAACCATCGATCTCCAGTCGACAACACAGTCCTTTCAGCAGTTCCAAGAAGACTCCACACCCATTTGCACTACTCAGGTGACCCTGAGGACACAGACAAAACTCCAAGTGGCCTCAAGGACCCTCTTAAAAGGATGCAAATGAGCAGCTGTCCGCAAGGAGTATAAATCCTTCCATTCCCCACCATCCAGTCAGAGTTGAAGAAGCTTCTGGGATGAGAAGCAAAACGTCTTCAAAGAAAAAACAGAAAGTCTAGTTTAAAAAAGCACTTTTGGGACAACCATGACCTGGATGACGGAGAATCTCCATAGATCCTCTGCAGACGTATCTTTCTGTCCTGCTTCTCAATGAGCTATCTTTTCTTCTTCCCAGGAATTATTTATTTAAAATATTTATATGGCCAACTCAATCAGAATGACTCTGGGCATCTTAGAAAGATAAAACTCCAGTACCAAAGCCCATAAAACTTCCATTGCTCTGTTGCAAGGAATGTCCTTTTGGGTTCAGTTCCAAGTAGGCTTTTAAAAATATATCTGACGATCAGGCAACTCAGCTGGGATCATCAGAGAAACTTTTAAAGCATTTTTTTTCTGCAACCTCTTCAGAGGAAAAGGTGGTTTAAAAAAATGCTTTGAAAAGGTTCTGACGATCCCAGCTGTGTTGCCTGATCGGCAGAGGCTTTTCAAAGCATTTTTTTGCATTTGCAGAAAAAAATGCTTTGAAAAGTTTTTTTTTAAAAAAAGTTGGCCACGCCCACCCAGTCACATTACTTCCACCCCGACCAAGCCACGCCCACAGAACCTGTAGTAACAATTTTTTTATTTCACCCCTGGTTTTAATGGTGGACAGGGTCACATGCCTTGAAGATCTTGGTGAAGAGGGGAAAAAAAGGGGAAGAGATGCTGAGAGTGCCTGAGTTTTATACCGTCTCTGGGCTTTTGAATTTGAGCTGGTGTTCTGATTGAAAACAGCAAAAACTACCCTGTTCCCCCCAAAATAAGACATCCCATGATAATAAGCCCAATTGGGCTTTTGAGCACATGGCAATAAGACCAAGCACTTATAAGACCAAGTCGCGGCTAGAATAGTGTTCGCCCAACAGTGGAAAGGAAAAAAGATAGCAGCCAGTGCCCAAATTATAAACAAAGTATTAAAAGTGCGCTGAGGCCGATAGAATGACGTATATGTTGAAAGAAAAAGAGGGTTCCGAATTTTTTCAAAGTTGGGACAGTTGGTATCGGTGGCTGAATAAAAGAATTGAGATGAAGTGAGGGCCTATCTTAATATGAAGAGAGATATACTTATTTAGATAGAAAGACAATTGTATGAAAATCACATTTGGGGATTACTTACCTTATTCTGTGTTGTGGGCATAATTATTTACTAATGAGGGCAGGAACAATATCTGCCAGGATAGACGTGTGTTTTTTTGTTTGTTTGTTTAGTGTTATGAATAGGGGAGGGAGGGAAGGGAATGTATGGTTTTTGTTTGTATGTATAAACAGTGTTTTTGTCTTGTGTTGATTATACTTTGAAAAAATTAATAAAATTTATTTTAAAAAAAAAGACCAAGCGCTTATTTCAGGGTTCAAAAAAACAAACAAACATAAGACAGGGTCTTATTTTTGGGGAAACACGATAGTAAAACTCAGCACTGGAATTCACTTTTTCCAGTCAATTCTGAGGTGAATTGTATCATATATATATATATATATATATATATATATATATATATATATATATATTTTTCTACCAGCTCTTCAGAGAGATTTCCTCCATTCTGTCTTTTTTAATTTCAAGAGCCAATTCTCTCGGCTCTTTTGGTGGGTGTGAAACTTTCTGTCCATCTGCTACACAATGGACTCGACAATAGCCATGGAAGAAAATGTCTGCCCTCTGAGGCGTATTTAATCTTTAGCACAAAAATGAGTGTTGGAGGGTTGGGGGGGGGGGTTTGCTTTTTTTTGTTTGTTTGTTTAAGATTGGACCAAAATGCTAATTTTACTGAGGGCATGTTCCATTCCAAGTGGATTCAATAGAAACCCACAGACAGCCTGGAACATGGTTGCACATTTTCCCCAGGCCTTTCAACTCAATGTATGTTTTCTCTAGCATTCGCTGGTTTTTCTTTTTTTTTTTACCCATACAGTTTTCCAATAAGAAAAGCACCAGGAGGCGGTTTCCACTCAGGCGTGTTGCCTACACTTGGAAGGAAGCTTGAGCAATTTATAAAGCAGGAGGGATGGTGCAGATAGAAACCTCACCTCTGCGTGGACGGTTACAATGCCAACGGATTGCTCATTATGGCTCGTCCCTTCCAAGTTATGGTTTTCTTCAAGCTGAGCTCAGTTCCTGGTGACTTCAGCAACATATCCGTATAATTTGCTTGGAAGCATTCCAGACGCAGCCTGCCATTGCCTTCTTCTGAGATCTCTCTCTCTGTGTGTTTCTGTCTTTCTCTGTGTGTCTCTGTCTCTGCCTCTGTCTCTCTGTCTCTCTCCCTCCCTCTCCCCCCTCTCCTGTATCTATCTACTCACTCCACCAACACACTCACCCATCCATCTTCCTTCTTTCCTTCCTTCCTTCCTTCTTTCCTTCCTTCCTTTCCTTCCTTCCTTCCTTCCTTCCTTCCTTCCTTCCTTCCTTCCTTCCTTTCCTTTCCTTCCTTCCTTCCTTCCTTCCTTCCTTCCTTCCTTTCCTTCCTTCCTTCCTTCCCTTCCTTCCTTCCTTCCTTTCCTTCCTTCCTTCCTTCCTTCCTTTCCTTCCTTCCTTCCTTCCTTTCTTTCCTTCCTTCCTTCCTCCCTTCCTCCCTTCCTTCCTTTCCTTCCTTCCTTCCTTCCCTTCCTTCCTTCCTTCCTTCCAATCCATCTCTCAAACTAATCTTCAGTCCTAATATGAATCAAAATCTATCTATCTATCTATCTATCTATCTATCTATCTATCTATCTATC
>WNWU01000061.1:3004148-3017309 GCA_012654045.1 Ptyas mucosa | reverse complement strand
ATAGAATAGAATAGAATAGAATAGAATAGAATAGAATAGAATAGAATTTCTGTACAGCCCTCTCTAAGCAGTTTACAGAATCAATATATTGCCCCCAACAATCTGGCTCCTCATTTTACCGACTTCGGAAAGATGGAAGGCTGAGTCAACCTTGAACTGGTCAGGATCGAACTTCTGACAGTGGGGCAGAGTCAGACTGCAATACAGCGTTCTAACCCCCGTGCCACCACGGCTGTTGTCTCGTTAGATGCTTTGTTGGCCGGTCTCATCAGACCAATAGATTAGCATGGGCGAGGTGTCTCTCCCAGAGAACAGAGCAAGGCAGAGAATATGTATATTTTCTTCCTTTGCCTCTGAGCATTTATCAAAAGGGTCATTCATTGATTCTGTTCCTACAGTCGCCTTTTATATGTAGAAAACACAGCTGGACACACTTCAAGCTTTTCCTATCCACACATCCCCTCAGGCGTGACTTAGCCAAGCAGGAGACATCCTCAGGAGATGTCCGGATTGTCAAACTGTCGCTCCGTTTTCCCTCCCAGTCGGTTGCTTGAATATTAATAATGCATCCCTTTATCGCTTTGACTTCTGGAATTGTGGCTGTCTATAACGCAACCACAGCGTCAAGAGTCAACGGTTCTTTTTATCCCGTCTTCTTGCTTTAGAACAGGGGTGTCGAACTCGATTTCATTGAGGGCCGCATTAGGGTTGTGTTTGACTTTGTGGAGGGGCGGGAGGCTGGGGGGGGCAGGGGGCAGTGTGACGTCACTCGTGTCGAGGGCACCTGTGGCTGCCCGAGCGCTCTGCCAGCAAAAAATGGCCTCCCAAGCTCCATTTTCGGCCACGCCCTCTGCCAGTGAAAATGGAGTTCAGGGGCACCCGCGCAGCTGAGACAGCCTCCTAAAACCAGTGGTGGGATTCAAATAATTTAACAACCGGTATTCTGCCCTAATGACCGGCTGGGTGGGCATGGCCATGGTGGTGGGCATGGCCAGGGATGTGTGATAGGCAGCACTCGGCCTCCTGAACCCCCCCCCCCCCCCGGAGCAAAAACGGGCCATGGAGGATATGCACCAACCCCAGCATCCGTTTTGGGCCTAGTAGGCTTCCCTGCAGCCTCCTGGGAGTGAAAATGGGCCGCAGGGGGGCTGCACCTCCCCTCCTGTGTGCCCTGTTTTGGGCCTAGGAGGCCTTCCTGAAGCCTCCTGGGAGCAAAAACATTCCATGGGGGGGGCACACCACACCCCCGCACCCCATTTTGGGCCTAGGAGGCCTCCCTGCACTTGCCTGGGAGCCAAAATGGGGCCCGTAGGGACTCCTGGAAGCGGGGAGGAGTCAGGCCAGCCAGAAGCAATTTAACTATGGGCTCGCCTCAACTGGCCCGAACTGGCTGAATCCCACCAGTGACTGCAACTCTCTGCCAGCAAAAAGGGAGTTTGGTAGGGCTACATGCACCTCTCCCAAGCTCTATTTTCACTGCCAGAGCCACCGTGGGCCAGCCCTTCACTGTTTCCAGGGTAGCCCCGTGGGCCAGATTTAAGCACCCCGCAGGCCAGATCTAGCCCTCAAGCCCTGGGTTTGACACCCCGGCTTTAGAAGTTGAAAACTGAAACATTAAAAATGACTTCCAGTGTGATTGGAGAACCGCAGTACAGGTAGTCCCCAACGTACGACCAAAATGGAGGCCAAAATTTAGGTTGCTAAGCGAGATTTTGGCAGTAAAACCTCCTTTCTAGGAAAGTTGAAGGATTGTTGCTACTTTTGAGTGTAGCAAGGAGATGTCTACGGAGATGCTCTGTCATCCAGGTCATGGTTGCCCCAAAAGTGCTTTTTCAAGCAGCAAATGGACGTTCTGGGTTTTGTTTTGTTTTTTGAAGACGTTTCGCTTCTCATCCAAGAAGCTTATTCAGTTCTGACTGGATGGTGGAGGATAGAAGGATTTATACTCCTTGCAGGCCTCTGGTCATTTGCATTCCTTGCAGAGGGTCGTTGAGGCCACTTGGAGGTTTATCTGTGTCCTCGGGGTCACCTGAGTGGGGCGAATGGGTGTGGAGCCTTCTCTGTGTTGTAGACTAGAGTTAGATGATGTTGTATCTCTCTGTGGAGAGAGGGCTGTTCAGTTTTGAAGGAGATGCCCTCCCCCCCCCCACTTTTCTTTTTTTCTTCTTTGTTTTTTTGAACTAGCCTTGAGAAAGGAATTCATTTCCAAAACGCATCAGGCTCCAATAAAATCATTTTCACTGGCATCTGAGATTTTCTCCTTCCTCTTTGTCCAACTTTAGTCGAAGCCAAGTGTATATTAATTTTTTGGCAAGGGAAGACAAAGCAAAGCTGCCATTGTTTCCAAAAGTATTACTATCAAGCCATCTCTTGCATATCAAGTCTCCTGGTGTTATATCAAAAGAAAATGGGCTTTTTTTTTTAGCAATGCACTCCAAAGTCCTTCTGCCACAGACTAAGTCCTGAAATTTATGTCCTAAGTCCAACACTGCAGAGAGACAGAAAGGAAGAAAATGTGAGGTTAAAAAGGGAGAACTGCCCACTGTACAGGTAGTTCTCAACTTATGATCACACTGCAACCATCATAAATACGATTTCAGGGTTCTGACGGATGCCTTAATTAAGTCACAAGCCTCCAGCAAAGCTTTAAAAGAAATCCAGTTATTTATTAGGAGCTTCTTGTCGGCACGTTCCAAGTGAAGTCAACTCTGACCCCACATAATTTACGCCCCAATCATGACCCTGTTTCCCCCCTCCCCCCAGGGTGTGTCATCAATCACATTCACCAACAGAGCAAACAGAGCAATTTTGCGAGTTGTAGAGATCACTCCTCTCTGACTGCTGTGGGTAACCCTGGGAGACAGCCTTGAGAGAGATATGTCTGGAATGTGCTTCTGTTTTTGGCTGCCGTGCTGCTTCGTCAGTTTCCCATCCCCCTTGCCTATGGCAACTCGAAAGCAGGCCAGGGATGCTTTGCAAGTTGACATACGAGTCAGTCTGAATTTTGATCTCATGACCATGAGGATTCTGCAGAGGTCATCAGTGAGAAAAAAAGGTCCTAAGTTCCTTTATTCAGTGTCGTTGTAACTTCGTATCGTCACTAAACAAATGGTTGTAAATCGAAGATTACCTATTGGTTTTCTGACTTTGTGACCTAATTATTGAGGAGTTTCTAAAATCTAAATTGCAGCCAGCAGAGTGCCAACAAAAATAAATGCCCATATGGTCATTTGTGCACGCACACACACACACACACACACAGAGAAAGTTTGCCTCATCCATATTCATTTAAAAGACAAGGGCCACTCTTTTTCTCTCTCTCTCTTTTAATGACCCTGTAATCCCTTGCATCGAGGTGAAGTCGAGGCAACTGAATGGAGCTTTACTAGCCGGATACCCTTCCTGTCACCAATGCAGAGTTCACAGCTGATATTCACTCATTGTGCCCAGGGAGAGAAATATCTGCCGTGCTACCTAGGATCGAACTCACAGCCTCCTGATTGTGAGGTGAGAGCTCTACCTCTAGGCCACTGGACCACTCTCTTTTGAGGTCCACATTTTGGACAGAGAAGACGGCTGGTTTGAAAGAGGGGTCAAAGAGGCCATCTATGCCAAAACTGAACAGCCCTCTCAGCAGAGGGGGAGGGATATCTCAGCAGAGGGGGAGGGATATGACATCAACCACCTCTAGTCTGCAACACAGTCCTTTTAACAGTTCCAAGAAGGCTCCACGCCCATTTTCACTACTCAGGTGACCCTGAGGACACCGATAAACTTCCAGGTGGCCTCAACGACTCTCTAAAAGAATGAAAATGACCAGCTGTCTGCAAGGAGCAGGGGTGGGCTTCAAAAATTTTAGCAAGGGGTTCTTTGCCCAGTTGCTGGGTGGGTGTGTCCATGGTGGGCGTGGCCTAGTCGGCCTCCTGCACCACGGTGGGGGGATTTTTGCCCTCCCTGGGCTCCAGAAACATTCCGCGAGCCTCTGGGAGGGCAAAAACAGCCTCCCCGGGTTCCGGAGGCCCTCTAGAGGCCGGAAACTGGCCAAGCCAGTTTCCAGTCTTCCTGAACTGCCAGTAGGCCCATTTTTCATCCTCCCTGAGCCTCTGTGTGTGCCCTGCACTTATCTGCACCCAAAATGGGCCACGTGGGGACTCCTGGGAGGGGCAGGGTGGGGTGGGCAGGGCCAGCCAGGAGTGGGATTTGAGGGTTCTCCAAACTGCAAGAATCTTAGCTAGAGGTTCTTCCAAACCCCCGCAAACTCCCAGCAGCCCACCTCTGGCAAGTAGTATAAATCCTTCCATTCCCCACCATCCAGCCAGAGCTGAAGAAGTTTCTTGGATGAGAAGCGAAACCTCTTCAAAGAAAAACCAGAAAATCCAGTTGCCTTTTCGAAAAGAAGAGATCGGAACAAACTGAGATAAAAAACAACCTGGTTTTCTTCTAAACAGTGGTTTTCTCTAAAAGTGTATTGGACATATGTTAACAAACTACTCAATATTTTTTTTTTTTAAATGAGCTGTGATTGCTGTGGCAGAACGGAAATGCTTGAAGAACTTCTTAAGGACGTGGCACAGCTGATTAAAATAACTGCCCATCCTCATTTTCATCAGTTATAGTAACCAATGATTTGATAACACAAACACAAACATACACACACAAACACACGCTTCATACTAGAAACAAATAGAAGAAAAGGAAGGCAAGAAAAAACCCACATTTGGGGAAGACTGCAAACATGGCATTTCAAACCATGTCCCCCACCCACCCACCCACCCACCCCCGATATACAACCACATTCTATTGTTGAAATTCAATAATCGTTGTGTCAGGTAAAGGCCACTCGTGTGGGAATGTTGTCAGCTAAACTATTTCAGCCGATGGACTCTGTTCTGTCCCTGTCTCCCACATGCACAAACACCCACCCCAAAGGGTTAAATAACTGTTCCAAAACAGTCAAAGGTTCGTTATCAAAACTTGGCAGCAATGCAGCAGCTGCCTGCCAAGAGCTTTTACTCCAAGAAGGAGGGGTTGTTCCTCCACCAGATAACACAAAAATACAGACAGTTTGAAGTAGTCCCGTAACAGAAATCCACAACAGATGAGGCGTTGTTCGTCCAAAAGTGCAAGTGACTCGCCAGAGTTTTTGCTTTGTCCGTCACAGAGCTGGAATGGCCATCACCCTCCCTTATATAGCCTGTGGGGTGTGGTCCAGTGACTCAGCTCAATCTCTGGCACGCCTCCTCATCTGCTGTGACCATTTAGCACGCCGACGCTGGCATGGATCCAGCCACAACTTGTCTCCCTCATCACTCTCCGACAGATTGGAGACACCTGGCTCCTGGCCAATCTCCTCTCCTTCAGCCGACACCTGAGGAATTGCCAGAGAGGAGGGCCGGGAGAGGGAGGCCTGGCCGGCTTCTCTCCTTCATGTTCGGAGCCTTCTTCCTCTGATACGATGGGCTTGGGGGTCAGAGCCACAACAGACTCCTCCTCTCGTTTCTTCCCTATTCAGCAAACTTCAAATGAGACCAAGAACCTGAGAATCTGGAACGAATCGTGAACCTGTTCTCGTGAATGGTCCTTTTTTTTTTTTTACAACTCAGGGACGCACAAATTGCTATTCTGAGCGCAAAGGGGACCTGAGCTACCCAATGCTTCAATTCTCTCACGACCTCACATACTTTTGGCAACGAAATAAAATCAGCAGGCAGGATTGTCTTCAGAAAAAGAGCAGGACAAGCTATGTGTCAGCTCCACCAGGAAGACCAAACCGGGAAATCAGCTCCACAGGAAGGCTAAAATTACTTTTCTTGAGAAAAGACCCTGATGTAGAGAACGATGGAAGGGAGAAGGAGAGGGGGATGGCAGAGCATGAGATATTTAAATAGGGTTATCAATGCAATGCTCCTGGGGAGGAAAGCCATGGCAAAGCTAGACAATATAGTAAAAAGCAGAGACATCACCCTGCCAACAAAAGTGCATATAGTCAAGATTATGGTTTTCTCAGTTGCAATGTATAACTGTGAAAGTTGGACCATAAGGAAGGCTGAACGCCAAAGAACTGAGGCCTTTGAACTCTGGTGCTGGAGAAGACACCTGAGAGTCCCTTGGACTACAAGGCAATCAAACTGGTCAGTCCTAGAGGAGATCAACCCTGACTGCTCTTTAGAAAGCCAGATCCTGAAGAGGAAACTCAAATCCTTTGGCCACCTAATGAGAAGGAAGGACTCCCTGGAGAAGAGCCTAATGCTGGGAAAGATTGAGGACAAAAGAAGAAGGGGACGTCAGAGAACGAGGTGGCTGGGTGGAGTCACTGAAGCAGTCGGCATGAGCTTAAATGGACTCCAGAGGATGGTAGAGGACAGGAAGGCCTGGAGGAACGTGGTCCATGGGGTCGCGATGGGTTGGACATGACTTCACAACTAACAACAATCAATGCAATGAACATGAGTTTGGGCAGATTCCAGGAGACAGTGGAGGACAGGGGTGCTGTGCTCCATGGGGTCACGAAAAGCTAGACATGACTTAGTGGTTGAATGACCACAACAAAAATAGTTACAGAACCTTGTAAGTCTAATTGTGCTGTACATCCTTCTCCTTCGTATAGTTCAGTGAATTAGGGAAGTGTCAGGACTGCATCTCATACAGGGCTTAATAAATGCTTTTATGCCATTCATTCATTCATATCTCACCTTTATTACTTTCATAAATAACACCAGGTAGCAAACACAGGAGCCTCAGTGGCGCAGTGGTTAGAGTGCAGAACTGCAGGCTACTTCTGCTGACTGCCTGCAATTTGGCAGTTCGATCCTCACTGCCTCAAAGTTGACTCAGCCTTCCATCCTTCTGAGGTGGGTAAAATGAGGACCCAGATTGTTAGGGGGAAGAGGCTGACTCTGTAAACCACTTAGAAAGGGCTGTAAAACATTGTGAAGCAGTATATAAGTCTAAGTGCTGTTGCTATTGTAACTCTCAGTTACCAGCCAAGAAGACTGACTTATAGCATCCTGATACTGCTTTCTGTTTTTCTCACAGCAATGAATTATTATGATTATTATTCTCCACCCTTTCTTTGCTTTGTTTTAATTATTGTTTGTTTTCTGGGAATAAAGTCATATGACTCACTCATTTCAATAGGTGAAAGATCAGGAAGGAAGGAAGGAAGGAAGGAAGGAAGGAAGGAAGGAAGGAAGGAAGGAAGGAAGGAAGAAAGAAAGAAAAAAAGAAAGAAAGAGAAAATAGTGGCATGGATAAAATAAAATATTCTAGCACACACATAAATAGTGGCACCGATTTAAAAAAACAGATATTGGAAGGATATCAGCAGCAAAGCTAAGTGAAAGGTTGACAAAGTAATTCCTAGACTCACTTATATTCAACCTTTGGAATGAATGATTCAAACTGGAGTATTTGAACTGGAGAAGATTTAGCACCAAAGGTAGGGAAAGAACCACGTTTATTTGCATTTAAATGACAAACTACCCAGTGCATAGTTCTTCACCTGCATCTGAACTATATAACACATCCATAATGCCTGCTATTTTAATTCGGTGACACAGTTTGCTTTTTAAAAAGTGCCGGAAATGTATAGAGGACACTAGGAATAAGGGCATACAAAGGGCACATAAAAGGAAATTTGGAACGCAAATAAAAAATGCATACTAGGGGAAAGTCGTGAAGATATTATATAAATGTCAGTCCACACATAGTGTGCTATATTGGACAGTAATAATTACTATTTTTTCCCCTTTTCTGTCCAGTTGTGTCCAGTTCTTGGAGAATGCCTGCACAAGTCTCTGTAGGTGTTTTTGACAAGATTTTTCAGAAACACTTTGTCATTGTCTACTTCCTAGGGCTAAGAGAGAGGGACTGGCCCACAGTCACTGTGATGACGTGGGACATGGCACAGAGATAACACAAACAGTTCAAACCGCCCTTTTATTGCTCCAAATTTCCCGAAATGCTCCCACATTTCTGGCAAGTCCCAGAGCAAAGTGATGACAAACATACAGACATACCTCAAGCAGCCTCTGGCTGCAAATAGTCCAGCCCAATGCTGTGAACACCACAGCTGCACAGCAATAAATCCAGCAGGGCAAGTTGAAGAGTCCAGGAAGCAAGGGAGCCTGGCAACTAATCCAGAAATCTAGGAAGAGTTCAAGGAATTCAGGAAAGTTCAAACGTCAGCACTCAACACTCAACACTCCAGGAATTCGGTGTTCGTTCCCAACAAATGCCCCTCTCCACAGCATCTCCTTAAGTCTCAGTCCCCACATGTGCTTTGTGAAGAGATGAGGGTGCTCTCATCCTGAGTAACCAGTTCAGTCTGCGGTGTTCTTGCCTTCTCTCCATTCTGCGTGCTCGTGGATCAGGAGTGGGTGGTCCTTGCTCATCGCCTGAGCTCTGTCACTGATGTTCACTGCTTAGCCTCTCTTGGTCATCCAGCCCCTGTTCCTCCCTGCCTACAAACTGCCCCAATCCTGAAAGGTCCTGGTCTGATTGGCCCTGCTCCTCCCCATTTTCCTCTGAAGCCAACAAAGCCACCTCCTCGATCTCTGTCGACTCCAGTTCCAGCTCGTCTTCCCCCACAGATTCAGGCTCTAATGGGGGCATGACAGTTACCCATCTGGATTCATGCCCGAACGCAGATTAAAACTCACGATTCTTTATTGGCCAAGTGTGATTGGACACTCAAGGAATTTGTCTCCAGTGCATAAGCTCTCAGTCAGGGGTGAAATCCAGCAGGTTCTGACAGGTTCTGGAGAACTGGTAGCGGAAATTTTGAGTAGTTCAGAGAACTGGCAAATACCACCTCTGGCTGGCCCCAGAGTGGGGTGGGAATGGAAATTTTGCAATATCCTTCCCTTGGAGTGGGGTGAGAATGGAAATTTTGCAGTATCCTTCCCCCAGGAGTGGGATGGGAATGGAGATTTTGCAGTATCCTTCCCCCAGGAGTGGGGTAGGAATGGAGATTTTGCAGTATCCTTCCCCCAGGAGTGGGGTAGGAATGGAGATTTTGCAGTATCCTTCCCCCAGGAGTGGGGTGGGAATGGAGATTTTGCAGTATCCTTCCCCCAGGAATAGGGTGGGAATGGGGATTTTGCAGTATCCTTCCCCTGGCACACCCACCCATGCCCATAGAACCAGTAGTAAAAAAAATTGGATTTCACCACTGCTCTCAGTGTACAGACAAATAACAAAGTAACATTTTATTTTTATTTATTTATATTTATATGCCGCCCTTCTCCGGAGACTCAGGGCGGCTTACAATGCGTTAAGCAATAGCCTTCATACTTTTGTATATTTATACAAAGTCAGCTTATTGCCCCCACAAACCGGGTCCTCATAATCAAACATAACATAATCAAAATAGATCAATAGGAGAAGGTAGTAGGAAAGATGAGAAGGATAACAGATTCAAACTCATGCAGAAACACACACAGAGACACACATATCTGGGGAAATAAGAAATGGGACAAAACTGAGAAAGTGAAAGTCACTGATCCCTAGCTCAGCCCATTTTCTACAACCTGCTCTCTATTCACACATACAGAAAGAGAAGCCTTCGCCCTCCGTACACTGGAATCCCTGCTGTGGAGATTAGTTTAAATCATGTCCATTTCTAGCTCTGAGCACCTCATTCCTCTTTCTGCTGGGACCATTCAGCACATGCCAAGGACAAATTTACTTCTTTTCTCTTCAAATATTTGCAGCTCACCTTTTTCCACCTCGCCATCGATCACGCTGGGCCTTCGGTGCTGCTCGCGGAGGCAGGAACCGAAAAGGAAGAAAATAGTTTGCTGATCAAAGAGGAATCACCACCGAGCAGTTACGAAAGCAGAAATGAAAAGCTCGAGAAAGATAAGCGACTTGGAAACTGAATGGAATCGGCGGAGAATCAAAGGCCGAGAGTCAGAAAGCTAGGGATGAAAAGGAGAGGAAGGAGGAGACGCTCTGTCACTGACAAAAAAAGAGATCATCAACAGACTTTCAGTAGGTAGATCAAGTCTCTCCATCAATGAAGTCGCAGTGCTTCAAGCAGTTTATTTATTTGGAAAGCGAAAAGGTATAGGTGTCAGGCTTATCCCGACTTGGGCATTTAGGAAAGAAAGACCCTCGACTCCATTCTCCATTCTGGTAGGTTTTCCTGTCAGTCATATCCGATGCTAGGGCACAATGCTCATCTCTAATTGGCTGAGGGAGCCAGCGTTGTCCAAACACAATTTCTGTGATGATGTGGCCAGCAGAGTGGTCAATGCCTGGAATGCACTACCTGACTTCTTCCCCAAACCCCCAAAACTTTAACCTTAAACGGTCTCCTGTTGACCTCACCCCATTCCTAAGAGGTCTGTAAGGGGCGTGCATAAGGAGCCTGAGTGGTGTAGCAGGCTAATGCCTCCTACTAAGGCAGCATTTAACATCCAGCTGTCTGCAATTACTGTAAGTTTCGAATCTCACCAGGCTCAAGGTTGACTCAGCCTTCCATCCTTTCTAAGGTAGGTAAATTGAGGACCCAGATTGTGGGGGCAATAAGCTGACTTTGTATAAATATACAAAAGTATGAAGGCTATTGCTTAACGCATTGTAAGCCGCGCTGAGTCTCTGGAGAAGGGCGGCATATAAATAATTTTTTTTTTAAAAAAAGTACACCAGTGTGCCTACCGTCCCTGTCCTAATATTCCTTTGTACTTATTCTTTTCATGTATTCAAATTATGTTTATACTTTTACCTATTATCTTATATATGCTTGACAAAATAAACTTATGACTTATGACCAGGGGTGAAATGCTCCCAGTTCGGACCGGATCACCCGATCCGGTAGCTATGGCGGCGGGTGGTTCGGAGAACCAGTAGCAAAAATCCCTGCCCACCACCCCCATCCCCAGCTGAGCCGCACGATCATGAGAGGCTTTTTTTTTTTTTACTTTTAAAAGCATTTTTTCTACAACCTGTTCCGACAAAAAAATGCTTTTAAAAGTTTAAAAAAAAGCCTCTGATGATCACGCGGCTCAGCTGGGATCGTCAGAGGCTTTTCAGAGCATTTTTTCCTGCAACCTCTTGGCCGAAGAGGTGGTAAAAAAAATGCTTTGAAAAGTCTCTGACGATCCCAGCTGAGTTGCCTGATCAGCAGAGAGGCTTTTCAAAGCATTTTTTAAAATGCCTCTCTGACGTTCCCAGCTGAATTGCCTGATCGGCAGAGAGGTATTTTTTAAAAAGCCTCTCTGACGATCCCAGCTGAGTTGCCTGATCGGCAGAGGCTTTTCAAAGCATTAGAAAAAATGCTTTGAAAAGTTAAAAAAACAAAAAGTTGGCCACGCCCACCCAGTCACATTACCCCACCACCACCAAGCCACGCCCACAGAACCAGTAGTAACAAATTTTACATTTCATCCCTGCTTATGATTTATGCCAAAGGTGCATGGAATGCTGTTATCTTCCCACCGAAGTGATACCTATTACCGCTTTATAAAACCCTAGTAAGACCACGCCTGGAATACTGCAACCTATTTTGGTCATCATACTACAAAAAAGATGTTGAGATTTTGGGGAAAGTTCCGAGAAGAGCAAATAAGGTGATCAAAGGCCTGGAGACTAAAACATATAAAGAAGGGCTGTAGGATTTCGGCTTGGCTAGTCCAAAGAAAAGAAGAATTAGGGATGACATGATAGCAGTATTCCAGTATTTGAGGGGCTGCCACAAAGAAGAGGAGGTCAAATTATTCTCCAAGGCACCAGAAGGCAAGACAAGAAACAACGGACACAAACTAATCAAGGAGAGAAGCGATCTGGAATTAAGGAGAACCGTCCTAACAGCGAGGACAATTAACCAGTGGAACAGCTGGCCTCCTGAAATTGTGGATGCTCCATCACTGGAGGTTTTTAAGAAGAGACTGGACAGTTACTTGTCTGAGATGGTATAGGTCCGTGATGGCAAACCTATGGCATGCGTGCCACAGGTGGCACATGGAGCCATATCTGTGGGCACGTGAGAGTTGCCCTAGCTTAGTGATGGCTAACCTTTTTGCCATCGCGTGCCAGGAGAGGGGGGGGCAGTGGCGGGTCATGCGCACACGTGCGCACACGCATGCACGCGCAACCCCCTCCCCCCCCCACTCCTGGCACATGAGGGCCTGGTAGGCCCGTTTTTCTTTCTTACCTGGCTCCAGATCCTGCCTATTTATTTGGGAAGAGCGAAAAAAGCCTTTCCCACTCCCTTGGAGGCCCTACGGAGGCTGAAAGGGCCCATTTCCTGACTCCCGGTAGGACAGGAAGTGACGTTTTTTGCTGTACCCAGCCTCCAGAACCTCTCTAGGAGTCTCTAGGAGCCTCTCTAGGAATCTCTAGGAGCCTCTCTAGGAGTCTTTGGAGGCCAGGGACAGCAAAAAACGTCACTTCCTGTCCCACCGGGAGTCAGGAAATGGGCCCTTTCAGCCTCCGTAGGGCCTCCAAGGGAGTGGGAAAGGCTGTTTTCGCCCTTCCCAGATAAATAGACAGGATCTGGAGCCAGGTATGGAAGGAAAACGGGCCTTCCCCACCCCCCCAGTCCCTCCAGAGGCAGGAAACAGCCTGTTTCCCTACTTCTGGTGGGCCCAGAAGGCCCGAAAATCAGCTGAGCTGGCGTGCCCACTAATATGGCTCCGCGTGCCACCTGTGGCACGCGTGCCATAGGTTCGCCATCACGGCCCTAGCTCAGCGCCAGCTGATTTTCAGACCTTCTGGGCCCACCGGAAGGCAGGAAACGGGCCATTTCCAGTCTCTGGAAGGCCTCCAGGGGGATGGGGAAGGCTATTTTTGCCCTCCCCAGACTCCAAGAAAGCCTCTGGAGCCTGGGGAGGGCAAAAATGGGCCTACAGGGCCCACCAGTAACCTTTTTGTTATCGCGTGCCAAAAGCGAGGGGGAGCGCAGGGGGGAGCGCAGGGGGTCGTGCGCACATGCGCGGGGCCCGGGGGGGCATTGAATTATGGGTGTTGGGCACACATGCGCATGATCCCCCTGCGCTCCCCCCCGCTTTTGGCATGCGACGGTGAAAAAGGTTAGCCATCACTGGTATAGGTTCTTTTGCTTGAGCAGGGGGCTGGATTAGAAGACCTCCAAGGTCCCTTCCAGTTCTGTTCTGTTCTGTTCTGTTCTGTTCTGTTCTGTTCTGTTCTGTTCTGTTC
>WNWU01000061.1:2990334-3001606 GCA_012654045.1 Ptyas mucosa | reverse complement strand
ATTCTATTCTATTCTATTCTATTCTATTCTATTCTATTCTATTCTATTCTATTCTATTCTATTCTATTCTATTCTAACCCAGCCAGACCATTGGAAAGGTTTATTCTGTTTTCTAGAGTACTAACCATCTGCTCCACATTTACATTCTTTGAACATCTGATAAGAATGCCTTTCGCCTTTCTATCTAAATTAGTAATACCCATGCGGGAGTAGAGGGTCTACAGTAGTGGCCAATATTGTGGAAACCTTCTGGGAAAAGTGTATTTTCTAAAACTAGCTTAATAATACCACTATTTTTTTTTGAGTAGTACCATAAAATTATATATCAATGGAAAGATAATTTGATCAAGAATGTAATGCAAACACTTTTATGAAGGATTTGCTATTAGAATAGCAGTTACAGTATAAAGAGGAAAAGTGAAACACGTAGAAAAAGCGAGATATACAAAAATGATCATTTGTCAAACACGTATAAAATTAGAGATATAAGTATAAACATGATTATGAATACAGGAAATTGATACGAATACATGGGGACAGTAAGACAGGGATGATAGGCACATTGGTGTACTTATGCACGCCCCTTACAGACCTCTTAGTAACGGGGTGAGGTTGACAGTTGACAGTCTAAGGTTAAAGTTTTGGGGGTTTGGGGAAGAAACCACAGAGTCAGGTAGAGCATTCCAGGCATTAACCGCTCTGTTGCTGAAGTCGTAGTTTCTGCAATCGAGTTTGGAGTGGTTTACCTTGAGTTTGTATCTATTGTGTGCTTGTGTATTGTTGCGGTTGAAGCTGAAGTAGTCATTGACAGGTAGGACGTTGTAGCAGATAGTTTTATGCACTATGCTTAGGTCAGACCGAAGGCAGCGTAGTTCTAAATTGTCTAATCCCGAAATTTCAAGCCTGGTGGCATAAGGGATTCTGCTGTGAGCAGAGGAGTGGAGGACTCTTCTTGTGAAATACCTCTGGACACGTTCAATTGTATTAATGTCTCATTTACAGTGCGGGTTCCATGCAGATGAGCTGTATTCGAGAATTGGTCTAGCAAAGGCTTTGTATGCTCTAGTTGTACATCCAGGTTAAAGGATGTTATCCTCAAAGTTTCCTAATTTCAAGCCAATTCTAACAGAATATGCATACATACATACATATGTACAAACGTACATATATATCTTTCTTATCCGTTTTGCTCAGGGATCCAGATGGGTAGCAAACCTTGTGTAATGGTTAGGCTGATTTTTGTGTTGTTGGTTTTGTGTTATTTATTTTGAGGGGGGGGTAGCTCAGCTGCTGAACGTGTGAGTTCTTTTTATAGTGATGTCTTTTAATGTTTTTTTTTAACTGTTGTTAGCTGCCTAGAGTGGTAAATTTGAGATAGGAGGATATATAAATTGAATACTTGAGTGAATGAACAAATTGAACGTTGTTTATGCCATCTCGGTTGTGAGAGTCTAAATAAATGTCCCACTTTTTGTGGTATCTTCATTTGCCAGGCTGCAACAGTGGACAGCTTCCTCAGGAGTCAAGCCTGTTTCTTTTTCAATCCCAAAGGAAAATCACAAGAGATAACTTTTCACATTTTCAAACTGTGAAGGGTGAGCAGCTTCAGGGCAATTGAAGAAAACAACTCTAGCAGTGATATCCATTGCCAGCAACAATACGGCTCAAATATACCACCAAGAAAATAAAATGAAGTTATTGTCAAATAATCAGACAAGCACCCCCGGTGTAGGAGTTAACATCCTGATGTAGAAGCCAGGAGACAGTGAGTTCTAGTCCTGCCTTAGGAGTGAAAGTTTGAGATTATACATTTGGTCCTGCTTATATTAACAGCAACTAAAATTGTATTTGGACAACAATGGAAAAATGATGAGATTCCGCCTGAGGGGAATGTAATTAAGAAAATATTAGAATGTGCAGAAATGGATAGATTAACGCTCACTATTAAGGATAAAGAAGAAACTGAATATTTTTTGATATGGGATATAATCTATCAATGGCTAGACAATAGAAACAGAAGTTAGAAAGGAGGAAATATAAGGTTAATGTGGAGAGTTGTTAAAGAAGATGATGTTGGCAATGATAGTAGCAAATATTTTATAGTCTACAATTAACAAAGAGATTGGTCTATAGTTTTGTATCAGTCTGGCATCTGTATCCCCCTTCGGGATTAGCGAAATTAATGTTTCCCTCCACGTATCCGGCATTTTAGCTGATGTTAATACCTCATTGTATAAATCAACCATTATTGGTCCTACTTGTTCTTCTATTACCTTATAAAATTCTCATGGAAAACCATCAGGGTCTGGTGTTTTATTACTTTTCTGGGATCTAATTGCTTGATTTAATTCCATCATAGTTATGTCCTTAGTCAGAGTTTCTTCCATTTCGTCTTTTATTTCTCGGGTTCTTGATGAATACTACAACAAATATGTGGACTATGATTGTTTAAAAATAACTGTACCCAGATCACACACTGTTTAATAGAAATTGAATGTTATATAAATAAAACAAATAAAACATTGGGGGAAAGGTGTGAAAGCTAGATGAGTGACTTTGGGCCAATCACCATGAGATGGTGAGTTCTAGTCCCATTTTAGGCATGAAAACTGGCTGGGTGACTTTGAGCCAATCATCAGGAGACAGTGAGTTGTAGTTCCATCTTAGCCATGAAAGCTAATTGGCTGACTAGACCAATCACCAGGAGACTATGAGTTCTAGTCTTGCTTTAGGCATGAAAGCTGACTAGGTAACTTTGGGCCAAACACCAGGAGATGGTGAATGTTAGTCCCACCTTAGGCCTAAAAGCTGGCTGAGAGACTTTGGGCCAATCACCAGGGGATTGTGAGTTCTAGTCCTGCCTTAGGCATGAAAACCAGCGAGGTCACGTCAGGCCAGGCACTCTCTCTCAGCCCAGCCCACCCTCATAGGGTTGTTGTGTTTTGAAAAATAGGAGCAGGGAGTATCATATATATTTGCTCCCTTGAGTTACTTAAAGTTAAAAGTAAAGGTTCCTGTCGCACATATGTGCTAGTCATTCCCGACTCTAGAGGGCGGTGCTCATCTCTGTTTCAAAGCTGAAGAGCCAGCGCTGTCCAAAGATGTCTCCATGGTCATGTGGCCGGTATGAGTAAATGCCAAAGGCGCACGGAACGCTGTTACCTTCCCACCAAAGGAGGTCCCTATTTTTCTACTTGCATTTTTTACGTGCTTTTGAACGACTAGGTTGGCAGAAGCTGGGACAAGCAACAGGAGCTCACCCCGTTACGCGGCACTAGGGATTTGAACCGCTGAACTAGATGGAGGGAGGAATCTAATATATAAATGAATTAAGAGAACTAGGCCATGGGAGCCCTCACATACAATAAAAAGTCTACATAGCATCCTTCCTTAAGTCGCCTCTTCACCTTAGCGTGATAAATTAGCCTCTGGCTCAGGAAGGTAAGGTAAGATTATGGGAACGAGTAAAACCCACAGTTCAGGGGAGGGAAAAAGAAAAACTAATCAAAGTTTTATGCTAGCCCTCGCTTCTACATGGCTGAGCCTTGGAATTTAAAAAAAAAATGAAAGCAAGCAGTATCATTGTGGCATGTATCATTTCCTGCCAATTCACAGATGGATGGATAACATTTCAGCCTAGCAGTGAGGAAAGGTCACCCTCACACTAAAGTGAGCATAAGAATTTCCACCTCGATCCTTCTGAGGGAAAAAAAAAAGACGCCAGCTCCAGTGTCCTGTCCTGAAGTCATTTCATTTTCATCTCCATAGATGGTCTCCTCAATAGCCGTTTCAGCTAATATTGGAATGTGCAGAAATGAATAGATTAACACTTGCAATTAAAGGGAAGTTTTGTGGTCTGCGAAGCTGGCAGCGGAGTCGGACAGTGAGGAGACTGAGGAAGAACATGGGCCACTCCTGGAGTCTGAGGAAGGCCCAGACGAGGGATCTGCATCAGAGGCAAAGATGGGGCCAGGACCATCAGGGAGTGATGTGCAACTTCGGAGCCTCCAGAGGCTGACAGTAGAGAGGCAGAGGAACAGGAGGTGCCTGTTCCTAGTGCACGTATGAAAAGAGCTGCCAGAAGCTCACCGAAGGAGAGTTCATCCTGGGTTTTTCACCGCCTGGGACAGTTAGCTGCCAACCAATCAGCTAGCTGCCAATGCTGGCAGCCATAAGCCAAGCCAAACGCTTGTTAGCAGAAGGAACGGAAGGGTTCTAACAAGCGTTTGGCTTTCCTAAAGCCATTTTTGGCAGCTAGCTGATTGGTTGGTGGCTAACTGTCCCAGGCAGCGAAAAACCCAGGACGAACCCTCCTTCGGTTTATCAGCTGCACAGAAGTGCGTGGGACAGAAGGGCCATAGCCCATTGCCCAAGGCGAATGAATGGGGAGTGTCAGCTGAGGAGAAAAGTCACAGAAGAATCTCCAGAGGAGGAACGCTGGGGGAGAAGGAGGCACGGCCAAGGGTAGGAGACAAAAAATCCTAGTCCCGGTTGCAGGAATATGGTTTGGCTAGTTTAGAGAAAAGAAGGACCAGGGGTGACATGCCGACAGTATTCCAGTATTTGAGGGGCTGCCACAAAGAGGAGGGAGTCAATGTATTTTCCAAAGCACCGGAAGGCAGGAGAGGAAACAATGGATGGAAGCTAATCAAGGAGAGCCTTGGATAGTACAGTGGTCTAAAGCACCCTGTTATTAACACCAGCTGCCTGCAATTATTGCAGGTTCAAATCTCACCAAGGTTCAAGGTTGACTCAGCCTTCCATCCTTTCTAAGGTAGGTAAAATGAGGACCCGGATTGTGGGGGCAATAAGCTGACTTTGTATAAATATACAAAAGTATGAAGGCTATTGCTTAGCGCATTGTAAGCCGCCCTGAGTCTCCGGAGAAGGGCGGCATATAAATCAAATTTTTTAAAAAAGGAGAGAAGCTACTATTGTGGACCTGGAATTAAGGAGAAACTTCCTAACAGTGAGGACAATCAACCAGTGCCTTCAGAAGTTGTGGGTGCTTCATCAATGGAGGTTTTTAAAAGAGACCGGACAGCCACTTGTCTGAAATGGTATAGGGTCTCTTGCTTGAGCAGGGGGTTGGACTAGATGACCTCCAAGGTCTCTTCCAGCTCTATTCTGATTACCATTAGAGACAATTGTTAAGAGAATGTTGCCCTGTTTTACGACCTTTCTTGCCACACTTGTCAAGCGAATCTCTGCAGTCGTTAAGTTAACAAATGGTCATTGACTGAATCTGGCGTCCATATTGACTGTGCTTGTCAGAAGGTTTTGAAGGGGGTCACATGACCCTGAGAGACCACAACCATCATAAATAGGAGTCAGTTTCCAAGCATCTGAATTTCAATCATGGGACTTGTCAGTAACGCTCCCAATTAAATCAAACTCCAAGGCTTGAATTTCCTCAAAGCTAATTTTTATTAGAGATGTCGTATTTTCACATCTGGGAAAACCCGAATCTGAGAGCTTCTGGGTTTTCCTCACCCAAAAGAAAATTCAAGTCCTTACCCATCACCCACATGTCCATCACACGAACCAATCGGGTACCTTCCAGAACAGAAGATATCTCCTCATACTTCTCAGCACAGCTGCAGGGCACAGCGGCCTTGACTTTCTAGAAAGAATGTTATTTTAACTACATATCATCTTCACTCCATACAATCCTCCCTTCCATTTTCCTTCAGTAGAAATTGTGGCAGCCCTGAAGGCTCAAAGGTAAAAGATGGCTTCCAGCTCTGACAGGACCATGAAGATGTAACTGTCATAAGTGTGGAAAATGGTCACACCTCTCTTTTTGCAGTGCCATTGCAACTTGTAACCATCACTAAACAAACTGTTGTAAGTTGAGGACTAGCTGTATTCTAAAATAATACAGATCTGAATTTGTTTCTGTATTTTTATATGGCCCACTCCATTTTCCTGTTTCAGACTATGCTTATCATTTTGCAAATTTGTCGGAAAGATGGCCCTTTTTCCCTCATCTGTTGCAGTTCTTAAAAATGTTAGACAACTTCACACTTAATAACCACAGAAACAGAGAGAATGAGTGTCAAATGACCTTAGCTTTGAAAATAGCTTAGATACACAGACCAGGCAGCCAGTCCTGTGCAAAAGAAGGCAAACTAAATCCATAATGGATTTCTTTTCAAGCAAAATGAAGTGACTTGCCAAAAAAGAAATGCATCACAGCAGGAGAAGACATGTGATTTTGGAGTCTGTAGGCATCTTCTCAAAACATTTCTTGGCTGACAAATTGTTTTCAAAAATATGGGTCTTTTTTGGGGAGGGAAGGGAGGGCTGCATAGAAAAATCTGGGAAAGAAGGAAACAACAACAACGAAAGGGATTGTGCATCTTAACCAAAAGTTGCATTAATACCACTGGTTTAAATATGAATCTGTAGAACTGTTGGAATTGAATAGAACTGATCGATACTGTGTTGAAGTCGGTTTAGCGCTTGAATAATGATTTAGTCTGGATTTAGGGTAATGCACCCTGTACAACCTTAATTCATTGCTAATAAGGGGAAAGTGTGCTATTTTTTAATGGTGCAGAGCAGCGGTGGATTTCACACAGGGGAGGGTTCTACTTACCTTTACTACCGGTTCGCAGCGGGGCCACATGCGCAGAAGCGTTTTGATGACATCGGGGTCGGTGGGCAGAGCCTCCCACTGGTTTTACTACCAGTTCTATAGAACCGGTGTGAACCGGGGGCAACCCACCACTGGTTTCACATTATGGTACTACTGGTTCGCCCTGTGCGTGCATGCCCACCTGCCTTCCTCACATGCGCCCAGCCTCAAAAACATGCTTAAATAGGACAGCATAGCACCCATGATTTCCTCTACCGGTTTGGGCGAACTACACCAAACCGGCTGAATACCACCTCTGCTGCAGAGCCAGTTTAGTCTAGTGGTTAAGCCGGGAGAGTCAGAGTTCTAGTCCTGCCTTAGAAATTTAACAGATTAACAGAGTTGGAAGGAACGTTGTAGGTCTTCTAGTCCAACCCCCCGCCCAAGCAGGATACCTTACATGAAAGCCAACTGGGTGACATTGAACCAATCACCAGGTGATGGTGAGTTCTAGTCTTGCCCCAGGCATGAAAGTCAGCCAGGTGACTTTGGGCCAATCACCAGGAGACTGTGAATTCTAGTCCCACCTCAGGGATGAAAGCAAACTGGTGACCATGGGCTAGTCACTCTCTCTCAGTCCGATTCACCTCACAGGGTTGTTGTTATGGGTAAAACAGGAGGAGCTTGCCATCTTGGATTATTTATAAACCAATAAAGGCAGGATATTATATAAAACATTTCTTAGTTGTATATCTACCTTACTTCTAGAAACACAAGGCAGTATACATAATACACCATGTCTACAGTAACAATGGCAACTATTAGTTGGGTAGAAAGCATGATTGATGTAATGTCATGTTAGAAATTGTGTTTA
Organism: Ptyas mucosa; assembly: GCA_012654045.1. Lineage (NCBI taxonomy): Eukaryota > Metazoa > Chordata > Lepidosauria > Squamata > Colubridae > Ptyas > Ptyas mucosa. Next base: position 2,994,152 of record WNWU01000061.1, on the reverse strand, counting down.
TATATAGCACGGCAAAGCAGACAAAGAGCACAGTCACCATGTGCATTACTGCTCAACTATTTAGCTATAACAGGAAACTCTAGAACAAAAAAGCATAGAGTATATATAATAGATCCTAACTTGTAAACACTGCCATCTAATGGCTAAATACTACTGTAGTTGTTGCATGGAAATAGATTCCAACGATGAATTCCAACACATCACCTCTTAATATAATCCCACCTTTGTAATATAACATCACCAGGATGGGGTTATATTGTCAGTTCTGTGTCCAAAACTTTCATCCTGACACTGCATTGTGAGAACAACTTGTTGTCCAGGCATATGTTCCCTTTCTAATGTTCTTATTCATTTATCAGGTATTATATCACCTTCTACCCTAGTAAACTGCTCCTGTGATTTAGGAGGCCTCTTAAAACTTCTGATCTCTATTATGTTTTACTGCACCAGTAAATGGGATTTGTTTAATCACATATCGAGTGTAAAAAATGCTTTGGTGTTGATAAAATCCAATCAGACAGGTGGCAGTAAATGATGTGGCTTTAATATGATTACTTCACAAAGGGAAAATTCCAGAGAAGCAGAATTTCTCATTATCCAAAATGCTGAAATTGAATATATACAGATTTTTTCCCCATTCATACGCGGGGCATTTGCAGATAATAGGCCTAAAGAAAGCAAAGGTAGCAGATTCAAATGTGTGCTTGCAGCCATTTTCTTGATTTTATTTTATTTTTTTGCTAGCCCACAAATATCCTAGTTAGTATAACATTATACTAGTTAGTATAACATTATACTAGTTAGTATAACATTAACCTGGCATTTTCTAACATCTTTCACCACTGGAGATGAACGAAAACAGGACAAGATAACAACTCAAACCATTCTCCATTAGCTTCTAGTCGACATGTCCCCAACACGTTTTGGGTTGGTGGGTACATTAGGAATTTTGAAAGCATGTTGTGGAGAATATAAAATGGTTGCCATGGCAGGAGAAGGTTGCCTCTGCATAAAATGGCTGTTGTGAGATTAAGTTGAAGCTACCATATCTAAAGATGAAGCAGGCATGTAAGCAAAGTGGACAAAAACCCAGGAATCTTGACTAAAAAATAGTTATAGCCTAGTGGTTAAGGCACTAGGCTAGAAAGCGGGAGACGGTGGGTTCTAATCTGGCTTAAACCCAGCTGGGTGACGTTGAGCCAATCACCGGGAGATGGTGAGTTCTAATTATTCCTTAGGCATGAAAGTTGGCTGGCTGACTTTGGGCCAATCACTAGGGGACTGTGAGTTCTAGTCCCACTTTAGGCATAAAACTCAGCTGGCTGATTTTGGGCCAAATCTCTAGGAAATGGTGAGTTCTAGTTTTCACTTGAAAATCAGCTGGGTGACTTTGGGCTAATCTTGCTCTCTCAACCCAACCCATCTCACAGCTTTGTTTGTGTAGGGTAAACAGGAAAGAGTAGGATGTCAGAATATTCATGACTGGGAAGTCATGGTAACAAGGCCAGCCAATAAATAGGCATAGCAACTAAGTCAGCCAATTGGGAGCTGAGACAGACTGGAGCTGTCTTAGTCTGCAGCTTCTGATTCTGTGCAGAGAAAAGAGAAACAGAAACCAGTGTCTGTGCATGCTGTCTGCTCTGCTGAAATGAAGCTAACTGTTCTCTCCTGCCTTGTGTTGTAACTGCTACTATGTTGAAAAAGAATCTTATATTGGTATTGTAAATACTTCATCTGTTATTATGTATATAAAGAATGTCAGCACTCCAAGCTACATTCACTCCGGTGCTGACATAAGGAGGAGAAGAGGACGCTTGACTTTTCACCTACTTATTTTCCTTGGAGATAATATCCCCTAGGAGATGGGATGGGAGGGGGGACATTCCTGTGAGCTGAAGTGGTAGATATGGGGAGAGTGATTTGGAAGATGGCCAATGAGACACAGAGAAGAGTCCAAAGGATAGGGAGGGTTTGGGGGCAGGAAATTAGTGTTGGCTACGACGGAGTCGGGGACAGATTGTTGTGCTTAATAAATGAAAGATTTCATCAAAGACTATTTGTTTGGAAATGCAATTTATTTGAGACGACATCGAAACCTGACAAAGAAGTTAATGAATCCAGCTAAATCAGTTTATCTGTGTATGCTTCCGGATTTGATTTTTGCAAGAAACTCTGACATAGGAGATATATTTGCTGCCTTGGGTTACTTGCAAAAATAATAAAGGTGGGATAAAACATTTTTTTAAAAACAAAAATTAACCTAAGAGTTCATACCAGAGTAAAAATCAAAGTGGACTCTGGTGCCAGGATGTGTAAAAAGTGTTACAAAAAATACCTGCTCTCAATTCAGATCACGGCTTCATTATGCATAATTGTTATATCATATTTGGGGAATTCCAAATGGGAGTGATTTATTTCCCCTGTCCTAAAATTCCCTGCTTTGCTAACAAAGCCTTATGATTTATTTATTTATTTTTTCTTCCCTGTACGTGCTGACATTTTAAACTTTCTTTAGAGAACAGAAAATCTCAGGCAAGCAGGCAGGCAGCCAGCCAGCCAGCCAAAAGCTCACTGCGTTTTCAAAAGGGAGGGTTTTCCCCCTTTTTTGTCCATGTCACAATTTCCCCTTCGCGATGGCAGCAGCTAACATTTAGAGAAGCAACGCAGTGACCTTTTCGGCGTTACATGCATGACCTATCCGTGCTTTTCAACCGCTGCCACCCCTTTAAAGGTTGCAGTAAATGGAGTCCCCTTTCCCGCTCCTTCCCTTCGATTGCATCTATTGTGTAGTGGGCTTCAGTAGGCAAGAACCAGACCAGCATAGCTGCAACAGCATTTATTGACTCGAAAATAGAACTGAGGAACTGCAGGCAAATGCCTGTTATTTATACTCTAGGCTCACAGAAAAAGCCCGCCCAAATATAAATGTTCTAAATTTCCCTCCAAAACAGTTGGGGTCATCTAAAGGTTAGTTTCCCTTTAGCACAACTATATATCATCAAAGGACCTCTCATGAACTACGAATGCTAACACGCTTGTGAAGAAGGCACAGAAGAGGCTGCACTTCCTGAGAATGCTCAGGAAGATAAATCTATCTCAGCATCTACTTCTATGCTACTATCGCAGCACCATTGAGAGGGTCCTGACATACGGCAGTCTTGCATGGTATGGGAGCAGCTCTGTTGCAGACAAAAAAAGCTCTACAGAGAATCATTAAAAGTGCCCAGAATATCATCAGACTCCAGCTACCAGCCCTGGACGACATCTTCGCATCTCACTGTTTGAGGAAGTTGCATCACATTCTCAGAGACTCTTCCCATTCTGCTTACCATCTTTTTGGACTGTTGCCTTCTGGCAGAAGATACAGAACGATTAAAACTCGGACGACACGTTTTCTGAATAGTTTTTATCCCAGAGCTATAATTGCACTCAACCATGAACTAAAGGGCCACCATCCGTGAGCTGTTGGACAGTATTACTTGGTCTGTTGTGTGGATGTTTGGGTGGTTTAGGGGTGGGGAATTTGTGATGGGTGGGAGTGTGTTTGGGGATTGTTGTGTGTGTTGGACCTGGTCTTTGGGTGTTAAGTGTATTTCATTGCATGGGTATACTGTGTATACATGTACAATGATAATAAAGTAGTTGTTATTTACTTTATTCATTAAATATGAAACTCAGTCAACTGAACATTCAAAAATGCATCACAGATACCATTGACTGGTGCTAATGGTTGATACAGGTTGCTGCCAGCGTCCTAGGTGGTATTATTACTATTATTATTATTATTATTATTATTATTATTATTATTATTATTATTA